>VZSU01001556.1:0-30392 GCA_013398715.1 Nesospiza acunhae | reverse complement strand
TGCTGACTTTTCTAAAGTGTTTTGATTGCAGTAAACTCCAAAAGCCAGTCCATTTTAACAAGGGACAAGTTGTTTCCTGAATTCACAAGTCTGGTTTGTTGTTTTCCAAGACTTAATTCAAGGCATTGAATGCATTGATTCTGCAGTTAATAGCGGCTCTGGAGAAAGCACTGCCTTTCCTATACTCCTTTCTTTCCAAGTGCTTACTGTATTTTTGTATTTTGATAGTAAATTAGAAAGTAGAGAACAGAATATATTAAGAATTCTTCAATTTTCAAAGTGTGAGTTCCTTAAAGATTTTCAGTACTAGAGATATTTTAAAAATGCACTTCATTCTCATGATTAATATATGTATTATGGAGAAAATATGGTTGGAAGACAAATAGCAGCAATTATTAATCCTCCTGGAGAGTGCATATATATCTGGTAACACCATATATTAATTATTTGAATTGTGCCTGACATTTAATAATCCTCCTAAAGCCTTGAAGGCATAATGAAAAGTTTTGATGAGGAAATAAAAGCCTAGTTTTAATAAAATAGTAAATAGTTCCCTGATAATCATGTTGAATCTTTTTTTTTTATTTAATCAAGATACTCTAACCACATTTGCTATCACCTTTCTAGATAAGGTACCATGTCAGTCTCCTTGAACTGCCTCCCTCCCTCCTTCAAGGTCCTCACATTTCCATCTCAGCACAGAGCACTTGCAGTTTTGAATTTCATGCTCTCATGGTACAGAACTTGGAGATCCTGGTGGCCTTGGTCCAAAGTTATTTATTGAAACAAGATTCTCCTCACATCCAGAGGCAAGCTGGACCAAAAGGTGCTCAAGCGATGGCAGAGAAGCCAAGCAGGGTAGGCACAGTAGTAGCCTCAGACCCAAAACCTGTCAGGTTTGTTTAAGTCCTCCAAGGTGATGTTGGGGGATGAGAGGCTGGACATGGCCCAGCCATGTGCACTCAGAGCCCAGAAATCCATCACCTGGGCTGCAGGTGAGAGGGGGACCCTGCCCCTCTGCTCCACCCTTGTGAGAGCCCACCTGGAGCACTGCATCCAGCTGGGGGCCAGCCCTGGAACCACCTACACCTGTGGGAGCCAGTCCAGAGTCAGCCACCAAGATGATCAGAGGCATGAGGGTATGAGGAGCTCTGCTGTGAGTACAGGCTGAGAGTTGGGGCTGCTCAACATGGAAAGAGAAAGCTTCAGGGAAACCTTACAGCACCTCCCAGGACATAAAGGGGCCTACAAGGTGGCTGGAGAATGACTTTTCACAGGAGCATGTAGAGACAGGACAGGGGAAATGGCTTTAAACTGAAAGTAGGTAAGTTTAGATTGGATATTGGGAAGAAATTGTTCCCTGTGAGGGTGCTGAGGCTCTGGCACAGGCTGACCAGAGCAGCTGTGGCTGTCCCATCCCTGGGAGTGTCCAAGGCCGGGCTGGATGGGGTTTGGGCACCCTGGGACAGTGGAAGGTGTCCTGGATGGGGTTTGGGCACCCTGGGACAGTGGAACGTGTCCTGTGCCCAGCAGGGCAGTTGGAACCAGATGATCTTTAAGGTCCTTTACAACTTAAACTATTTAAAAAAACAAAGGTGGAACTGGCTGAAATCCACCTGGCTCTCAGTGCCACTGCACTCGGGTCCTTTCCCCTGTAACTTCACCTCGTGTTGCCCCTGCCAAGTCTCTCCTCAGCAGCACCATCCCAGACAAGGCGCCGCTCTTTATTTTGGTGCGGTTGCAGAAATGTATTTGGCTCAGGTGTCTGATAAGCTCCTTCAGGGCTTTTGAAGCTGTTCTTCAGCTTCTCTGTCACTTGTCCTTTCCTCCTCCTCCCTCTGGTGTCCAGTGAGGAAAGTGCTCAGCTGCTGTCAGCATCCTTCCTTCAGCCCAGCACTTGCATTCAGTCCCGCTGTGCAGGAAGCATCCCTGCGACGCCAAGGCTTGTATCCAAGAGCTGCTGAAAGGATGTTCAAAGTGATTACTAATCAAGCAGAAAAATATCAGAAAGAGATGTGCAATATACAGGAAAAGCTCTGCCTGCTCCAAGCTGCTGGTGCACTTCCAACAAGGAGGTCTAATTGTTAAAATGCAAATGCAGAGTTGCTGAGAACAGCCTGTGAAATATTTACTGTGAAGTGTGTTCAGCTGATGCACTGGCTTATGGGAGAGGGCAAATCCTGCTGCTGCCTCTGAGTGAGGAACACAAGGATGATGAATCCTGATGATTTCTGGAGGGGTGAAGCTGAAATGCCCCCTCTGTGTGCTCAGGTGTCATCTAAAATCGTTTGCAGGATTGGGATAAATACTTCAATACCAAGTCAGATCACTGAGAATTTGCTTTCCAGAGGCCTCATAGAAAATTTACCTTGTCTGTGTTCTGGTTTAATTTTTTTATATTTTCTTCTCCTTATTCTCCTCTGTAGGATCAATCATACTGCTGTTGTTTTCCTGTTTCACCTATATGTGGATAAAACTGGATAAAACTCAAAACCCCTGATATGAGGAGTTCAGCCCCCCCACAGTGCAGAGGGTTGATTGGGCTGACTGGAAAAGCTGATTTTGCTTAGCAAAATGAAGGGACAGAGGGGACAAAATAATTGTTGTCTCTATTAGGCAGGACACATAGAAGGTACTTAAATGAAGGAGCTGGCTGAACAACTGTGTGTTTGGCTGTGAGTAATTTAAACTGGAAATGAGAAGGGGGTGCCAAGCCATTAGAGCCTGTAAGTCAAACTGGGGGAGGCGTGAAGGCTTTACTGCCTGAAGGTGAAGCTGAGCACGTTTGAAGGGGACAGGACATGGTGCCTGCAACAGCAGAGGAGATGCTTGATAACCCAGCAGCACCATTTGAGAGCTCTGCACCTGAAAGTAAACCAGTGCTGCTGCTACAAAATTTAGAATTAAGCATATGTTTTTGTCCCTGCACTGGAAATTGTGATTATATACCTTAGTTGTTTTAAAGAATTATTGTTAAGGCGGCTGTAAAAGGTACAACTTTATTTTCAATGTTTGTAACTGAAAAGGTTCTTTTAACCTTGTACCTACCAAGTACATGAAGTACTTTCTACAAAAAAAAAATTGAAACCGAAGAAACAAAGAAATATTATTTGCCACTTGAAATCCATTAGTCATTGAAGCTTTGCCTATGCACTGTAATCAACTGAAATAAGCAATTCTCAAATACCTCTCCATTCTGCACAGACTCTATTCATAATACAAGAAACATTTTGTCACAATAATTTCACTGCTTCCCAAGGGACTTCTATTCTGGAAGTTGTGCCTGTGTTGGGGGGCTGTGTCAGAACAAGGTATTCTGCAAAACTACAGTGCTGTATTTTTTGGAATCACTAAGATCTAATATTTGTTTCAGAGAAAATTTTAATGTATTTTATATTTTGTGAATTGCCTCTGATTAAAGAGGATTTTTTTTCCTTTTTTACCTCTTTTTTTAGGTCAGTCTTGAGGTTAACCAAAATATATGTGTTTAGGTTTTGTTCAGTTCCAAGAATTACACTGAATGTTCGTGCAGGTCTGAACAGACAATTTACCTTCAGAGCTCTCACAGTTAGTGCTTAGTTGCATCTTTATTCACTGGAAGGTCAAAAATAGCATAAACCTTAGCCTGATCTACATAATCCCCTGGAAGATGTGTTCCCACTTTGGTCCAGATCAAAGTAAAGGCACGCAGGTGAAATGTCACTCACATGTCATGTGCAAATCAGTGCCATTTCCAATTGCTTTCCCTAGTGCCAAACTCACATTAAACTGGGGAATAGAAATACATCTGAAGAAAAAAAAATATTATATATATAAATATATATGTATATGCTACATAGATTTATAGATACACACAAGAATGTCAAAACTAAATATGTTTTATGGGAAGAAGAATCAATGCAACATCTACTTGTCTAAATGCCCATCAGTGGGTACCTGAGTCTTACCTTCATGTAAAGTCCATGTAAATTCCCTATTTATGGTTCAATGGAATGAAAGGTGCTTGTAGGAAGCAGTGAGGTTGGTGGAAATGGGGAGAGGTCTGTTCCAGTAGTCCTGCTCACTTGGTCCTCAAGTCAGTAGGTTTAAGAAGTATGGACCTTCCCTTGCTGGAATTCCCACCTGGAAATGAAGTTTCCTCTTCCTTTCTTTAGCTGGAACTGGATCATTGAGTGGTAAAAAAAAAAAAAAAGAAGTGGTGGAATTAGAGCTCCTTTTCATTTGCTATCCCTAATGATGTAAAACCATGGTATAATTAGAGCTGCAATCAGCTATTCAGTGCAGACTTGAACTCTTTTAAACAAGCCACTCATTTCTGTTTGCCCTTTAGGCTTTCAGTGAAGAGTGAGTTGAAAGTCATGCCACTTAAGCATCGAGCTGCCAGAAAGTTTCAAACTGTCTTAGCAGCTGCTGAATTAGAGAGAGAGTCCAAACTGCATTTGGGACAAAAGTCACAACCTGGGAGTCATTTGATGGTTACCACAGAGCACATTTTCCAGTGCCAAAGCTTGTGGGATGGGAAGAAAAGTTCACCGTTTCCAGCAGTGTTTTCAGCCCCAGTAGAGAGGGAGCAGAGCTCTACACTGAGGTCTTTGTGCTGTTTTTATCTAGGAGCTCCCTGGACCCCATCTGGCTGAGCACAGAGCTGCTGCTGCCAGGCCTTGTTCATTGCCACGGTCATGGTTGGTTTCCTTTTGGCAGCTCCTTCCCTGGACCCCCAGAACAGGGGCAGATCTAAATCCTTGCTGACCTCTGGTGTGCTCAGTTGACTTCTAAACTATTTAAAAATCCCTTTTCAAATCACCTCTTTTTTCCTTGTCTTACCTTCTGTCCATCACCACCAGCTCCCAGTACCTTCTACTCAGGTATCTTCCACCAAACTTGTTTGTTGAATCTTTCAATTTGTCACTCAGTAGAGGTTGTTTTGAGCTGTATGCTGAAAAATACCTGATATTGTGGTACAAATAATACATCCAGGCTCATAGGCACCCCTCACTGGGGTTTATTTAGGATTGATTTAGGAAATCAGAATTGCAGAATGCTTGAAGAAATATATATCCAGGTGTAAGGCCAAGATTTATTTTTTTCAAGTTCATTACTTTGTATTCCAGGGTCATTAGTTCATAATTCCAGAGTTATGGATTTCCTGATTAAACTTGGAATATCATTTGGCATTTAAAAATCTGTCCTCAATTGTTTCCTCTTGTTTATTTTTGTTACTGTTTCTTTTAAAGATCTTTGCCTGGCAAGAAGGCAATCAGATTTCTGAAGCTGGTTTACAAACTGTATTAGAAATTAGATGTTTTTAAAAGTTTTGCATTGTGTCTTTTTGCCATTTTCTGAAAGCAGACAACCCTAGTAAAAAGGCATTGTTGAAATTTAGGTGCAGGGAAGTAGCAGGACTGGGGGGACCTTTAGTTGGGAGTAGCGGAGTCTTTTTTTTTTTCCAAACCAAGTCACTCTTTGTTACTCTCTTTTCTCTGATGACTGGAATTATGGTCTAAGAAGCTGTTGAGATTTTTAAAAAGGCTTAAAGCAAGTTTGATGTAACATTTGCTATTCTCTCACAGCCTTATTCTGATTAGGCACTAGTATATCAAGGAGCAGATAGGAAAATCAGTTGAAGTCGGGAAAAGATGAAATAAAGGAAATGTTATACGTTTAGATATTTTTAATAAGAAGTTTGAAGTTCCTACCCCTCATTAGAATTGCTGATGTGCATGTGTTTCAATCCAGTGTGTGAGTTAATTTTCCTGCAGCAGCTCGGGAGTGTTAGATACGCCTTTTTGGGACAATGCTGGGTATTGTTTTGCAGCACCATACACTGATCTCTGTAATTGGTTTTGTAAAGCAAGCAAGCAGAAACTTGTTTTCTCTTTGTGATAAAAATAAGCCAAACTTAACATTTAAAATCAGGTCGTCTGATAAATAATGTAATATGTTGGGATTACATGGTGTTTTTTCTCCTTCAAAGTGCTTTACAGGTGTTAATCTTAGTGACATTAGTAGTTTGTTTTTGATGATCTGAATTTGTGAGGTTTGGGATGACTCTGCTGACCAAAAACGCAAAGTGGGGAGGTTTTTTGTGATGCTGAGTCCATGGCAAAGCTCCCATTAGACTCCAGGAGGCAGCAGGGTTTCACCCAGGTTCTTCACTCCTAGGGATTCTACAGCCACTAAGGGTAATTGTTGGTAGCTTGCTCAGACACCAAATAGTTTAATGTATGCTCCTAACGTTCATATAAATAATGCATTGGCAGGAACTAATGAATTGACATTGCCAGGTCCTGCTGGAGTTTTTCAGTACAAGGCATCCAATTGAAATACTAATTGACAAACCCAAATATCAAAAAGCCCACGTGTGCAAAAACCCTACCTTAAGCTCCCAAAATTCCAGATATAAAAATATATCTGGAATTAAAGTTGGGGGTTTAAAGTTGGGGGTTTTAATTATTTTTTTTTTTTTTTATTTCAAGCTTTGGTATTCATATTCAACTGTCTTTCCTTAACCATGGGAGGCCAAGGAACTCCAAACAAAGCACACTGTCCTATGAACGCTTGATTCCAAAACAAGCAGCTTTATAATATTACAGTTCTGATAATGAAAGAGACTCAGCATTGCTGGGCTATGAACATTTTAATTGCCTGCAGAATTTCCAGCTATTGCTGGTGTAATACATGTGAATTGCTGACATTAATCTGTTAGGCATTCGAGGCCCAAGTGTTTTCCCCTCAGCTGCCCTTCATTAACTCCATTTGCACTGATTCTCTCCAAGAAATGAGTAAACAAATGAAGAGGTTCCTGTGAAATCTGCTTTTTGGGTCAGCATCAGCTTTACATGAGCTAGCCTGCATTTTTGTGGCAGCATGGCCTATTTATGCTATAGGTTGTGTCCCCCAGATATATGTGTCATCTGAGCTCCAGAGTTGCTTGGAAGTGTAAAATAGGATAGAACAGTTGCTGATTCATTATTTGGCATTTTGTTGCACATTTTGCATTTATTTCAAGGGTTGATATAATCTTCTAAAGCTTTTTGCTATTTCATGAAGAGTGCTTTAAGGCCAGGAGAAAACCTGTGCTTTAATTACTAAGGAGATGAACAATTAACATGTTTGGAATAGGGAAATAATGTCAGTTTTGTGTAGTCCTGTGTGCTGACAGCACAATAGTGGTGGTGTGCACGTTACATGCATGGCTGCCTTTCTGTGGCAGGGAATCTGGATCTGCTTTAGCATCAGTAAGAAAACCAAAGCATTTGCTGAATGCTGGAAGAAGAGAAACATGGCTGAAATCTCCTCATCAGGATGTTTTATTGCCAGAACCATCCTCTCTCAGAAAGCAGTAGGCTCTTAGATGAGAATAAAACAGGTTTCTTATCAAATGAAAGATGAGAGCTCTGAAACTCTTTCTGAAAGGTTTTTTTTTTTTTCCTCCTTAGCTTGAGGTTTTGAAAGTTCGTGCTTTTTTTTTTTTTTTTTTTTTTCCACCTTATGTTGATTGGGTTTTGGTATTAAATGCTGAAGTGGTGTAAGTGGAGCAGCTCAAACCCACACGGTGTTGTTTTATATCAAATGTGATGTGATGTAACACAAGGTGGCACAGCAGAACCTAATACTGTGCATTAGATAAGGCAGATTTAGTGGAGATGTGCCTCCCACATCTTCATCAGGATTTGCACGGCAGGAAGTGGAGCAGACTTGGAGGTGTGCAGCAAGGAGGGTTTTGTTCCACTTTCTTTTCCTCGTACCCTTACATACTGCCTGGGTGACATTTTGGTGTGCAAGTAAATAATGAGTTTTTATCAGCCACACTGCAGGTAGGTGCAGTAGCTGCTGCCTTGATTTGGCATTATAATAACCAGCCATAACAGAAGTAATGAGGTGTCAGAAATCCAAGAAAGGTCTCTGTTTATCACTGTAATTAAATATATTTGGAGAGTCATTAAAAGCAATAGCAGGTGGGCAAAACTGAGGAAGAAGGATGACTTTGTAATGGAGTAGTCAATGGTTTTGTTCTGAAATTGATTGCTTTTAAATATCTGTTTGCATGTCTCTAAGTCTCTCCATTCTGAATTTAAATGTTTTTCCCATTCTGCATTGGGATTTTATGGTTATTTATTTAATGGAGTTTTTTTGCCTCGGCCAGATAGATTTATTCTTGTGATGGTGATAGTAATTAGGTTACACCAGCTTTAAGAGTCAGTTAAGCTGTGCATTTGGTGCCAGAACTGCAGTGCATCATAAATTAGGCTTAAGAATTTGGCAGGGCTTGTAAGCCAGAGAGACTTGGTGGAGGAGGCTGAGCTTCAGGGAGGTGGCACAGCTGGCTGAGGATGCTGGGACAGGTCAGGACCTGGTGAAGTTGGTAGGGATGTGCAGGTAAATATCAGTCTTCAGAAGTTTTCTTTCCATCCTTCAGGATTAGTCTCTGAGATGTACAGGTTACATCCTTGAAAGTATATCAAGTCACGATCTATTTTAATAGAAAACTGTTTTCAGACTAATAAAGTGATGTTTTGTGAAAGCATCCATAAAACCATTGTCCTCTAGTACAGCTTTTTAGCATGCCATGTGTATGTGCACTGCCCAGGTCTCAATCTGCCTGAGCATTCTGTAAATGCTAACTCATTATTAAGGGATATTATATGTTAATAGCAGCATCCAGCTAATGCCAGGAGCCTCTGTACAGGCTGCTCTCCAGATATGAGACACAAGAATCTACCATAAGTTTGAGCACATGGATTTACACCTTGTGGCAGTGCTGTGGTAAGTCTGAAGACAAACACTCTCACTGAGCAGGATAAATACAGATGTGACTGTAGCAAAATATGGTTTTTCTCCTCCCCAGTGTCCTCTGTAGCTTGGAGTGGCAGTGGGGTTGGCCTGGAGGTGCTGCTGCCCTTTGGCACCTCCGTGGTCATGGCAGCTGGGGACAGGAGCCATGGGACTGGGCGCCTTCAAAACTGCAGCATGCCCCAAAAATTGTGCAAGGGTTTCCAGAAATAAAGCTTGTAAGTGATGGATTTTGTGGGCTCCTGGAAAAGGAAAGTTACCTTCATGGATAGGCACACAGGTATGCTTATGTATATGAAAAATGGATACATAATATTGTGTGTACACAGCCCCTTATCTGTGTAAGAAGGATGTGGGGGTCTGTAATTACTTTCCAGTTCTAGTGTTTAGCCTCTGAAATTTGTGAGATTTCAGAAAGTTAATATCTATGTACATATTTGTTTAAATATCAACAAAGGTTTTCATCTAAGCATATGACTCTGACAGCTTGAGCTTTATGATAAGCACTTTATTTAATGAGCTTCAAAATAAAAATACAAGAACTGCTGACATGATTTCAACCATAGGCTAGATGGGTAATTGTCACACTAATTCTCAGTCTCTTTATTACCTTGCTGTCTTGGAATTATCTTATATACATATATTACTGCATAGTTAAATTTATATTTTCATAGTAATTAAATAGCATTTTATTAGCCCGTATCTTTTTTATTGCTTCTAAAATCAATTCTCATTTGAGATGCTGAAAATATGACTGAGATTTTAATGGCAGGGAATTGTTCAACATCCCAACCAAAAATGAGTATTTGAGGCTAATAAAATTTAGCATCTTTAGAGCATCTAGAACTGAAATTCTTCGTAATGGCAATAATATTCTATGCCTCATTATGCTTTTTGTCAGTGACAGTGGGTTAATAATGCCCAAGATGATCTCTTCAAAACATTGTTTTCTTGGCATTAGCATTGAACATTAACATCAGAAATGTAGCATTTTTCACTGCATTTGGTAGTTACCAAACTTGATTTATGGCAGGGCTATATTACTGCAGTGTAAATTATTCTCTTGCTTAAAGCTTATATTGCATAGCTAATTTTTTTTTTTTTTTTTTGCTAGTGCAGTGTCACTCTTGTTATGCAAATCACGATGACGAGCAGAAAAGTTTGGCAGGGAGAGGTAGGGGATTTCTTCTTGATTTTTTTTCTTTTCCTTGCACAGACTTGCCTCTCTTGCTGCTGATTGTTCTGGTCTGGAAAAGATGAACTTCCACCTACTCTTTTAAATAGTATTTGTCCTTTATTAGAAATTCTTTGGCAATGGATCACAGGGAACCAAGGGCATTGCTTTGTCACCACCAATCTCCTGTCCCCTCTCCCCCCCCAGCAGCACTAATGGCCATTAGCTTTAATTATTTAATGTTCCTTGTTTTGCACACAGATCAATGTTCAATGCCAGGTATATGGCTGTGTACCCCCTGATTCCAGTACTTTACCTAAACCTCATCTTTCAAAATGTCTGTTTTCTTTGATTCAGCCTTTGGTTTTTATTCAGCATGGTGTAAGTGCTATTTAGAAAGCTTGAAGGTTTTATTTTTTTTTCCAGGCAGGAACATTTTCTCTGTAAATGTTAACCTTGGGACACAGTCCGAAATCTTTATTTTCTTGTGTTTTCCTTCATCCCCAATTAATTTTAGCACTGGTGCATTCTAGGCTAGAGGTGACCTAAGGGCAAAACCTCATGGGTGACCTTTCCTCTTAGACTCACCTATGACTTGTTTTGCTCTTGGATATAGATGGTCCACAATGACCATCCAAGGTGTTGGATGAGAACTTTGAGAAGTGAAGATCTAGAAACAGCTGGTCTTCTCTTTCACATGCAAAACCCCCCCAAAAAATGAAAAATGTTGAGCAGTATGCAGACATTGTAAGCCATACATGAGATGATAGCAAGGCCTCCAGACTGGCTCTTAGCAATTCCAGGAGCCTTTGCACTGTGGGTGGGTTGTGCAAACTACTGAATTGTTCCAACTTCAGTTGAAATCCCATTGAAATATATAATTTGTGTGCGTGTGTGTTGTGAAAAATGAAGTATTCACAGCAGCTGGCCTCCACATGTCCGTGCTGCTGGGATGGGCTGACTGCATGACTCCTGTAGTGCCCAGAGATAAGTCTTCCTTAGCATTCAGCTTTAGATAATTTTGACCCACAATCTCTAAAGCACAAGGCTGTGGAACAGGGCATGTTGTGTCTGCTGTCCATTTAGGTAATTTTAGGGTGTTTGTGGCCTTCTGAGCTCTCACCAGAAGCAGGCCCAGGCTGTGGTGTGGTTTTGTGGTCACACATTGCATTCTGTGTATGCTCAGCAAAGCAGAGTTTGCCATGTTTTGTGGTCTTCCTGTGTCACTTAGGTTGCACAAAGGAGTTGAGGGAAAAAATGTCCCTTTAAAAATTATATGTTAGAAACAGCAACACTTGAGGTGAAGTTTTGTCCCATGTGTTCTTCCATGAACTCATCATAAATAGGGTTAGCAGCCTTACAGCTTCCCAAAAGTTTTACCACTCAAGACAGCACAGTTCACACAAATAATATGAAATAAGCTGAATTATGGATTTAATTCATGGGTCACATCACTCACAACATAACACAGTGTCATGCAACAGAAGTACAGCTCCTCATGGGCAGTGGCATTAAGAGTGCTGAAGTCATGCTACAAAACTCGCTTAATGATTTGTGTTTTTTCCCCTATGTTACAAAATGTAGTTGAGCAGATGGATGCAGCCAGCTGTACACAGAGCTTTAGGGAGTACTGGGGAGAAAAGAGAGAGGGTTTTGTTAAGATAAATGTAATAATCTCTGTGATAATTAGTTTAATTTAAATCCCTGCGTCTGACTCATTTTTGACTAACCTTGTATGAAGTCTCTTGCTTTGCTCATGGGTCTGTGAATTTAGTTTGATTACAATCCCTTTTTTGTTCTTGTGGATTGCTCACTGATCACTGATATTTTTCATTAAGCAGTTGCTTTATTACATTGTTATTTAGAGGGAAGTAATTTGTGTTTTCTAATTAATTTAATTCTAGGCACATTTAGTAAGTAGCTACAATGAGCCCATTCAAGGGGTTTTAGGTCATATTGACATTGTTTACCAGATGTGCTCGTTTGTTTTAAAACATTGTTAACTCTGTGGTGACAACAGCCCTGTGTGATTGCTTGACTCTTCCATTTTCTCTAATCTGTATCTCCAAACCCCCCCAAAATCAGAAGATGCATTTCAGGTGAAAGATGCCTATAGGTATCAAATCACAGGGAAATTATATCGCAATGTCAATATAAACTATTATTATTCTGGCTTCTCCTAGCCAGGGTTGTGAAGCCATTTATAGAACCACCAAAAAGCTGGATAGTGCCAAAAAGGTGCAGATGGGGTGTTCAGTCTATGCTTGGCCCATTTACCTCTGAAAAAGTTGCAGTGAGGCTTCAGGAGAGAACAGGGTAGCCAAGAGGATGAGCTTCCAAGCAAGGCATGGCATGAGCAGTGATGCAATTCCATGTTAATGGAATCCTAAGGCCAAATTCACAGGCCTGGGAAATGTTTTCACCAGAAGCTTTTTGGAAAAGCTCAGCATTTCCTTGCTGGTGGAGCTCCCAGGATTTGGGGGTTATTCAAGCACTTGGTGTTCATCTCTGTTAAATACTGTATCCATTCCATCATCTGAGCCTGAAAACTCCCCATTACACCTATCATTTACTCATTTGGCCTGCTGTGCCAGGAACTGGAGTTCTAAAATGAGACCCTAATTAGATGAATAAATAATATTTTCACAGGAAAATGTACAGGCAGGTTATTCCCCTAGACTATAAGCTAAGACTATAAATAAATAATATTTTCACAGGAAAATGTACAGGCAGGTTATTCCCCTGACTATAAGCTTGTGTCGTGAAAAACTACTAACATTTGTTAACGTGTTCTACAGTCACTTATTTTGGTAAGAAGTAAATTATTACTTGTTCTGGAGCAAAGTCTGGCACAGAGCAGTGACACTGTAAGATTCATTGGCCTCCGAAGGACCCACCAAACAATAGCCTTGATGTGTTTTCCTTTATTTTTCAACTGTTTTCCATCTCTTTGGGGTTGGAACAGCCAACATTAATGACAACCTTTGAAGGAAAGGTTTGTTCAGTAGTTCATACTTATTAAATTTCAACATTTAATGCTTTTGATGGAATAGACTAAATTCTGATACAATTTGACCCAGCAGCTCACCTGCATTTCCACTTTATTTTTTGGAGGGAACATTTAAAATGTTGTTAAATCTTTTCTGTCTCGTGCTGGTCTGTTAAGGGTGTGTATGCATGGGGATGTGTTCCATGTATTGATTTAATAGGAAAGATCATCTCTTGGAAAGGGAGAGTAAACGTGTGTGCATGCATGTGGAATGAGGGAGAGAGAGAGGAGAATCTCTATCTGTGTGTTTATCTCTGTGATAAATGATGCCTGTTAAAAATGTGATTTGCCACTAACGTTATGAAGTGTTTTCCTCTTTAAGGGTATTATACAAACACAGTCCCCATCAGCAGCAATGAAGCTGCAGTCTCGATGTTTAGTTCAAACAGTTTGATGTTTCATTGTCCCTCAATCAATCAGTGCCTGGAGGAGTATCAGCTATTGGCTGGGAATGCATCAGCTTGTGACATGCAGAGCACAGATATTCCTCAAAAGCTTGAAAATATCTCATTTAAAATACTCCTTACACTATGCATCCCAGTCTGAGAGTAGCAGAAAATTGAGCTCTGATTATCATTTTTAATTGTGGATCTTCCCTATTCAGTGTTAACATCTCCCAAATTACCTTAAAATAAGCATCTTCCTAGACAGATTTGTAATTCACTCGCACTGCTTGTTTTATTCTCTGTGTAAAAGTTATACGAGGGCATGGGGTTTAGAATAAACAAAATGCATAAAGTAGAAAACGTAATGCGGCATAAATGCCACATAAATCACATCCTAAAGACAAAAGCAGATTTCAAACATCTGAATTACTGAGCACTTAATGTGGAGTGTAATCTGTGTTTTGGTTTGTGTTTGTTTCTGGAGTGTCACACAGAGAAAAAAAAAATATGGGAGGTTTCCTCTCTCTTCCAACAGCGGGGGGAAAAAGGAGGTCTTGACCCCAAGAAAGAGCTTTTCCTGCATTATAGGTAAATCCCCAGGCAAGTGTCTCCTTTGCTGCTGGCAACTAGGCTCTATGCACAAGTAGCTGATTGAAATATCACTTGAGTTCTCTTGCTCATCACAGATTGAGTAAGAGGCTGCTTCAAAATGCAAAATTATCCTTGGAAAAACCTTCCCTGGTGCCCTCCCGGTGTTTGTTCCTTTACATCACCTGCAATCTGTGTAAGCCCCGCTTCTCCAAGCTCCCTAGCATCCCCCCCAGGGGTCAGGGCACTGGTAGTGCTGTTCTCAAGCCACAGCTCTCTGAAATGGTACCTAACAGATAAAATCTCAAAGATTTCCACTTAGGACGGACAGGAAGGAAAACCTGTGTTTTTTCGGTAACGTTCATAATTGTAGGGAGAAAAGCATATTCTTCCTCATGCTTTTGTTTTCTTTTGCCCAGCCCACACCTCTCAGCTCAAACCCAAAGCACATTTTCAGTTAAAAAAAAAAGAAAAAAAAAATCAATTCCTAGAGAAATACTTTTTAAAAAATCAACCTGTTTCCCCTGCGCTGCCGCGATTGGTCCGATCAAAACCGCCGAGGCGATCGCGTCAAGAGGAAAGAGCCCCGGCTTAATTGTGAGCTAAACCTCCTGTAATCCAGGGGAGCATTTGAGATTCTGCCCAGGCAGGCGCTGGGTTTGGGCAGCGCTGAGGGCTGTGGGTTTCTCTCTGCAGCACAAGGCAGCATAGCTAATGCAGAGAGAGCTCTCCCCCCGCTGCCGCTTCCCAGGCTCGCGCTGGCTCTGCCTCTCGCCCGGCTTTGATTCGATATGAACAGACTGCTAACTCCGGTGCCAGAGCGAGAGCTGACATAACTCTGCAGATGGCTACCTTCGGATCATACACCTAGGATTTTTTTTTTTTTCTTTTAAGGGAAGGTAACGCTTAATGCTAATGTTTATTTTTCCCTTGTTGCCATTTTTCAGGACTGCCAGTCCCAAAGAAGAGCCCAAAGTCGGTAAGCACTTTTCAGCTACTATTTCTGTCTGTTTGTCTGCGTTGAAAGGGAAAAAAGCATGAGTTTGGCTTGTTTGCTTTCTGGGTCTTGATTGTTTTAAGTTGTCTTTCTGTTGCAACCATGATTACCTTGCACGGCTCCTGCTGCATGGGGAGATGAGAGGAGGATGCAGTACGGAAGGGGGACTTGTTTGCAAATAAAGCCTCAGGTTTACAAATCTGCTTCCCTGACAGATGTGCTTCTCTATCGTTTAACTTACCAAAAAAAAAAAAAAAAAGCTATTGTTTCCTTTTGGAAAGATGGGAGGCTCCACCTTCTTGCTAAATACCAATTCCTGTCGGGTGCTCATAGGCACCAACCTTTTCCATTAACTCAATGAGTTTTCTGGAGAACCTTTGGCTGAATTATTAACAGAATGGGAAAGCATGCACCTTGTCATGAGAGACAAAGCATGAACGGAGCATGGTTACAGTTCCCAGGGAATACAGCCAGCTGTCCGAGTGCTCCAGCTGCTCTGGAGGCATTTCCATACTGAGCAGGATTGTCCTGCCGGTATAAGATTCCTCTTAGAAGGAAGATCTTTTAGAAAAGCAACAACAGAACAATATTTTCTTGTCCCCCCCAAATGTATTTCCATGTAAAGCGGTTACCTGGAAACATCTTAGCATCTCAGCTAGCAGCACGGAAGCTGTGATCTCCAGTATCGTTAAAGCTCCATGAATGATATTATGGAAGAAATTAATGTGCTATTTGTATGCAACAAAAGGCAATGTTTTATTTTTAAAGGGAATGAAATGCCTAAAGCCTGAAAGTTTGTGCTTATCTGTTGAGAGTGGGGGAGAGACAAAATTCTCTGCCAGGAGCTTTGGGGAAGCAAAGCAAGTGAGGTATTTGCCGCGCTGTAAGATGCTGTGAAACTTCACCAACAGTCCCTGGTGGTGCCAAAACCTGCAGCTGGGCACAGCCTGCCTCACTGCAAACCTGGGCAAAATGTTTAGGAGGCGGCTGAGCAGAAGGCTCTTGCTTTTAATACAAGCTCTCTGCTCATCCAAAAAGAAAGCCCTGAAATAATTAATGTGATTCTGATGGCTTAGGGCAGCGCTGATTAAAGTCATGTGAGCCCAGGCCTCTTCCATTGTCAGCTCGCATTAATGTCGGGAGGCAGAAGTGCGGGGTGTGCTCCTCGCGGATCACGGTGCTGTCACACGCGGGGGCTGCTCCAGCCCTCGCTGAGCCAGAAGCCAGTGTGGAAAATACAGACGTGTCTGGCACGTTTCTGTTCCCTGCCTCCACTTTCTCCCCCGGTCAGAGCAGGATTGGCTGCACGCGATCTGGGCTATGACTTCTGTCATTAAACCGGCCCTAATCCATCAGCCGCGGTCTTCCCCAAGCATGGATGCTCCCACTTTGCCACACGCACAGCGGGATCCTGCTGTGTCAGGCACCTCTCTGGCTGACAGCTATGCACAGTGAAAATCTGAGCAGCATGCAAATCCATGGCCGGATAATCCAGCCTTGGTGAACAAAGAGGCTGCTTACAAACAGGTGTAGCTGTGCAACAGCAGATTTCTCTCTGCTGTTTGCTCTGAGGAGCCTGTCACCCTGGGGAAAGCTGGCATTCCTTCGCCTGCCTCTCCCAAGCCTTTTCAGGGTTCCTCCAGTGGTTTTTGCTACAGTCCTAGGTGGTGCTGTTGCCTCTAAAGTGCAGGATTCCCAAAAAGCAGAGCCTCCTGTTCCCCTGGCTGCGTTGGGGTCATCACCAGCGCAATTAGCAGCGATGTGGGACTCACTGCAGCACCGTGAGCAGCCGCTCCTCAGAGGGCAGAGCCAGCGGGGCTCAGCCGCTGCAGCCGCTCCTTCCTCCCCAGGCATCGCTGACATGCAGGGACTGAGCGTGGAAACCTGGGGCAAAGTGCCTCAGGGCATCTCCAGGGTGGATTTTCACCAAGCCAGAGCTCGTGTGGCCAAGGCAGCAGTGAGAGGCAGGGAAGAGGTGGTGTCTAACACTGTCCTTGGTTTGTTGAAGGGCTGCTGCTCCACTGCAGGCGGCAGGGAGTCCAACATGACCTTCCGGCCATGAGCATTCCCACTCACGACAGGCAGGAGCCAGTCCTGCCCCGCTGGCATGGTCCCTGTCTGGGATCCCCTCTCAGAAACTGTGCCCATGTGTTTCCTGGGGATGCCCTCAATCCCAGGGACTCCCAGTTTGCTGCTGCACTGGCAGGGATGGGGTGAACACGGGAGCTGCCAGCAGAGCCGTGTGCCAGGGGCCGTCCCCAGCACAGCACAGCAGTGGGGCTTGGGGGGACGTGCTGCCCATTGCCCCCGTGCCCTTTGCTCAGCATTTCCCTTTTCCAGCATTCCTTGTACAATAAACAGGCTGCAGTTAGAGGACAGCACACATCGAGCTGGGAGCAGTTGGCTTTGATCTTAGCTTGTGCTTGTTTTTTGTTTCTTGCACTGCATCAGAGAAGTCACGACTCAGGTGTCCATCTTCTGCTTTGCTCAGGAGATGAACCCTCTCTCGTTCCCTCATCTCCTTTCCCAAAACCCAGGCACGTTCCCCATTTACTGCCAGTGGCTGGTATTCCTTAAACAAATCCTGTTTTCTGTTCTCAGCCCCCAGCCCTGCATTCCCCAAAGGCCAGCTTCAGGCTGTTGGTACCTCCTGGCTGTGGTGAGATGTTAAAGCTGTGTGGAGGTTTGTTGGCGCTGGGGCTCTGACGCAGCCTGGGAAGTTTTCTTGCCTTCAGCTCAGTTTTGCTGGCTGTATTTGTCAGTCTGTATGTATCTTCTGACAGGCTTTGCTTTTCTCAGATTTTAAGGAGAGTTTTTCAACCCTGGTGAAAGAGCTAAGTTAGTAAAAAACTCCCTTTCAGCCATACATGGGACTGGACATGTCCAAGTTCTTTATTCCTTTTACCCTCACCAAGGATGTGCTCCCAGCAGCTCTCTGTGCTGCTCCTTTTTTCATTTAATTACCTACTGATTATTTTTTGCGTGAAAATGGATAATATTTTGTATTGAACATCTAGAGATATGCATTTTAAGCGTGAAAATTCTCTAGTATAGCATTTTGCCCTGCAATTATCCTGGTATAACACGGATGAGCACAAACTTTTTTTTTTCTTTTTTTTTTTTTTTCCTTGTTGCTTGCATCAAAATACTCCACAAGGGGGCAAAGATTCCCACTTCCAGCTCAGTTTGCTGTCACTGCCAGCACCAGCTTCTCCAAAAAGCTCTACAGCACAAAATCTGCATCTAGATCATCAGAAGATGGCATCACTGCAGGGGGGATAAAATGCTAAGGTCTTCCAAAAATCTGATGTTTTTCTTTTGGATTTAAATAAGTGCATTGTCAGCATAGCTGACTTGTGATCAAAAATGCAATTCCTATGCACAGCTAGTCCCAGACAAGGGATTTACCACATTTTTTTGGTTGGATAAGCAGCACCAGGGACTCTGCCAATGTCCTGATTTTGGAAGAGAAATCGGTTCCACAGTGAGTCTGCGCAAGACATCCCTCTTCATTCAGAGTCCAGGGGTTTGGGTAGGGCATGAGGAGCTCCAGCTTCCCATGTATTTATTTTGTCATGGTTGTAAAACAGAATCAGTATTTTATCTCATCACCTGTATTTAAGTGTGCAGTCAGCCTGAATGGACTCAAGGTAGTCACCATAGCCTTGATTTCTACCCACTTCTGGTAAAGGTCCTTCTGGTGAGTCTCTGATGCTTATCAGCAGCTCTGGAGAAGATCTCTCAAGAATCAGGATGCTCAGGTAGTTCAGTGTCCCATACTCATCATAGCTCCTGGCAGAAGTCAGTACAGTTCAGCTGATATGAAAACCATGATCAGCACCCCAGGGTGAGCTCAGAACCTCCTGCTCTATCACCTCCTGCTCTATCAGCAGACCCTGAGCTCATCTGCTCCTTTCCTGAGCAGAAAGGAACTGTGTGTGAACTGAGCAAGCTGGACAGTAAGATTCAGACCCAGGAGGTTTGTGCCTGAAGCTGGGCACAAGGCAGGAGATGGACAAGCCATCCTTTCACTGGCATTTGGTCAGCTCATCCCTCTTGGGAAAGCTCTGCTTTTTGTTTACCAGGACACAAACTTCATCTGAGCAGTGTCCATGGTAGGGACCAGGATGGTCAGACCCCTGCAATTCCTCATGGCTATGAGGTGCTGAAGCTGCTGCAACATGTGCAAAGAAGTTTGGCCCCAAACCTTTTTGGCCTCCTCTGGTGATATGAAAGTCAATAAATGTTGTCGTGGATTAATTTAATTACATCCATTCCTTATTACCATGGTTATGTTGCCCTTGCTCTGGTCCTCCCTTCTAAATAGAGATGTTTCAGGCTTTTTGAAGGAGTTCTTTTTTGGAAAACCACCAGTCCCACTAACAAGGTTATCACCTATTTCTTGAAAAATACCTATTTTTGCAATTGCTACTCTAGTTTAATCAGAGGTAGTTTTGCTTGAGGTGTGCTGACACTTCCATTTGCAATCCAAATACAAAACAGAATTCACAGTTTGTTCAAAATGTAAACCTTTTCTATCACAAAGTGAGAGTACTTCTTGAAGTTCAAACTTTGTTTCATTTTAAATCAGAAAGCTTTCAGAGAGTTCTCATTATTTCCCTAAGGGCTGAATAAAGCTTCACATTTTAGTCCCTGTCCTCCACATTCTGTAACCAGCTATTTCCAGTGACATTGGCCTGAAGTTTCACAGGGTTCTTGTAGTTATTTTAGTAGTTTGGCCAAACAAACCAATCCAGATGGCTAGACTGAGAGATGTATCTTTTTTTTTTTTTAAGTTGATTATCCCCAGCATAGCTGTTTTAAAATGGCTTCATTAAAAATTGAAGGGCTGCATGTGAATTAGCTTCATTTACCACTTAAAAAGCCAAAAATGTTGGAAATTGGTTTAGATATTTGTATTTGAAAGTCTGCAGATGAGTAATCACAGCAGGTAAGCTTTGTTCAAAATTGCTTTAAAGGACAAAGGCAATTTCACATTCTAGTCAATCGAGATACCCTTTAAAAAGATGCTGGTGGTGGATCAACAACTCAAATGCAGGGCTGAAAGGTCAACATTATTTGGGCTGTTGAAGCTGGGATTTTTTTTCTCAGTGTAAACCTGAAGAATGTGCAACCTCACAATAATTTTACCTGGGGTTTTGGGGTTTTTTTTAAGGCTTTAAAAGAGGACACTTTGTATGTTTACTTTCTCCTCTGTAGTTAATTCAGTTGTTCTGTGATGGAGCGTTGGCTGCCAGGGGTCTTGTGTTCAGAGTGAGCCAAGGGATGCTCAGACCTGTGGCCAGTGAGCCCCCCGTGCTGATCCAGTCTGTGTCTGCTGCTGGCTTCTCTCCCTGCCCCAGCTTGGGTTCCTAGAGAGAAGTATCTGAAAGCACAGAATTCTGTTGCACTGTTTTCAGATACCCTCTGCCAGCAGGAGGCTTAAATTCCTGCCTGAGGTTTATTGGTGTTTGTAGCTGACCCCTTTTAGCTGGGAAACGATGGATGTTGGATAAACAACCTGTGGGATGCTGTTTTTCTGACCACCCTCTGTGTCACAGCAGCCCTGCGAGCACAGTTGCCTGTTCCAGAGCAGGTGGGAGATTACACTCAGCATTGGTGGCAATCCAGGGTTCATCTCAGAAGAGCATTAAAAAGCATTTGCTGCACAGTGTGGGGAGCTCTTGTCCAGGATTTTGCTGCATATTGACTAGTACAAACCCTGGCAATGCAAATGTGACTTGTGCTTCATTTGAGCACACAGTTGTGAATTTGAGTTAAGAACCATATACCTTGCTTAGCTAAATAATAAGCAGTCAGAACTCTTGACACGCACTACTTTGGAATAAGCCCTGAGTTTAGATTGATGCATTTTTTCCTGTTTAAATATATTTAATTAAAACACATCAAATAGATATTTTCACATTTGTTAAGGTCTGCAGAAGTCCCTTGGATGCTCTGGGGAGCAGAGCTATTAAAGGGGTACTCATATGTCCACAGACTTGTTACGTGGGGAAAAAAAGGTGATCTTGTATAGTAAGGGCTGTGCTTGAATCTGTCTGAGAGGGACAGTCTGAGTTTTCACAGTGAAATCTGGTAGTTCTTCCATTTTCTTTCAGGCTCCAGTTAGACTCAAATGTTATCTGAATAGAAGGTAGTTGAGATTTTCTGCCTTAATTCAGGAAAAAATAAGTGCACTGAAACTTGTAACCTATAATGAGATTTAGCTCTGTCTTATGTGTGAGATGGAAAAATGCTCTTTTTTTTCTAATGACGAGTTACTTTGTTTTGTATATCTCTTTCTGTCAGTCTGCCTATCAGAATCTGTCACCGGGGAATTCAGCTGCACCCAGCATTAACTGGGTAGCAGCAAAACTGTGACTTATATATTTACTTATGTGCATGCAGAAAAGCCTGATCAAAGAAGGGAGAAAAATTGATGGGAAAACACCCACTCAGCGACCAATAACCGTCTGTTCTCTCCCTTTCCACTCGCTCTCTTCCTTACAGCAACCACTTGAAAGGAAAGACAGCCAAAACAGTTCCCAGCAGAGCGTCTCGAGCCACCGCAGCGGGCACACGGCGTCCCCCGCGCACAGCACCCAGGTGCTGCCCGACTTCGCCGCCCCCGAGGCGCCGGCCGCCGACCAGCCCGACACTGCTGGCCAGAAAAAGCCAGATCCATTCAAAATCTGGGCCCAGTCCAGGAGCATGTATGAAAGCCGACGTGAGTATGAAGCAGGTGTAGTTGCTAAGGCTACGGCTCCGGCAGCTGCTGCCTGGGTGTTTTCTTTGCGAAGAAATGAATCTTTTTGGTTTCTGCTGGAAGTGTGGGGATTCTGCTGGTTGATTTGGTGTCTGTCAGTGGGATCCACTTGGTAGAGATGTAGTTTGCTGTCTCATGAGGATTGGGTTTAGATCATCTCTAGGAATCGTCTAAGGATCATCTCTCTTAAATCAAAGATTAATATGAAAAATCTCTTTAAAATTAAAGGCCGTCTTTTCCCCAAGTTTTTTTATTGTGCTTTTAAATTAGGCCGGAGGAGAGGTTTTTCAATTTTGTTATCCAAATCCTAACCTCCTTTTTGAGGTTAAGACTCATTATCTGATATGCATAGGAATTTCAGTAAGGAGGGGAAGTGTTTAGTTTGCTGAAATTCATATCAGATGCTTTTCAGCCTCACTCTGGGGAGGAGAAAATCCAGCTGAGCTATTTTACTTTGACCAGAGTGGACACTTTAACAATACAGATATTAAATGCATATTGTACGTGGAGAGTGGACACTTTAACAATACAGATATTAAATGCATATTGTACGTCTCTTTTATGGCAATTAATAATCTGCACACTTGGCTAATAATTCAACAGGGTTTTGACTCTGTTCCAAGACCATAAATGTGGTTTCAATCAGTTTCTTCTCAGGAAACAAAATAAACAAATTGGCTTTGCTTTAATTGCACTTCTGAAGAAGATCAAATCTGTAAAAGCTTCTTAAAGAGTTACAGTGTTCGGTTCATTTTGAAAGGCAGTAGTTACTTTAGTTAGAGAAAAGGGAGTTTCAAAGTCTTAGTGCTCGGAGAGTACCACCCGCTGTTTGATTTTATTGTCTAACTGGAAATTGGTAAAACCAGTAAGAAATTAACCTTTACCTCAGAATGAAAAATGGTAGGACTTTTTCTCACTGACGAAATGAATCACTTTGAAGTCTTATATCCTGGGAAAATTAGATCATGAGTCACAGTTTCTTGGCTGAAGATAGATCTCTTTGGATCGAATGTCTCAGCAATGCAGTTTGTAGGTGTCTCTGCTTTTGTGCTCTGCCTCCTTTCCCATCCTTTCCTGGGCATTGGGCGTACTGGCCCCGTGGGCTCTTGGGGCACGCGGATCTGCAGAGTGCAGTGACAGAACTTGCATGTGCAGCTCATGGAAATAGGAAAAAGGGTGAGAGCTGAGGGACAGCAGCTGCTGAGCCCTGCAGAGCTGTGGGCAGAGCTCCTCCTTCTCCTGCCTGGGTGGACAAGTGTCCCATGGCACTGGCCTTCCCGCTGCCCAGCCCTCGTGGCTCCTGCAGACACTGTGCTGCCATTGCCTCTGACCCCCGGCAGCTACTTAGCTAATTTCTAATTAACTGTTTAACTCATACTAATTAGTCATTAGTATCAGCTTAGCAGCCTTAACTCCTGCCTGTCTTTTCTGATAAGACCCAAGACTGAGCCTGCAGTGCACAGGCAGTCGCCCTTCTGTGTCACCTCCAGCACCATGTGCTAAATCCTCCCTCTTTCCTCTAGGGCTGCAGTTATCCTGTACAGGTTTTCTCCTTGGCTGGGGCTAGAGCCCTTCCAGAGGCCTTTTCACAGTCTCTTGACCTGCTGGCTTCCCACAGCCCATCTTTTCCTTTGCCACAATCCTTACTGCTTGGGCCTGTTGCTAGACTGGGATCTGCTACTCCCCTTCAGCTTCCCTGGCTCACCTTTCCATAGTCCAGCCTCTCTGTAGTGGGGCTGATCCTCTTCTCCTACTTCAGTCCTTGTTCTCTTGCCTCTTCTAGCAGATAAAACCTGTTTGAAGATCAGTGCTTTTCTATGACCTTTTCATCCCATTGCTGTTCCCTTCTAAGAAGGTGTTTTTCTGAGATTTCTTGGTTTCATATATAGGGTTTTTTTTGGAGAATGGTGGGAATGTGATATGGTTCATATCTCCTTTTAAACCATTAGAGGTGTCCAAGAGCCTGTGAATTTCCAACCCTAAGCTGGAGTGAAACACATTCCCTGGGGATTAACCTGCACTCTTAGCTAGTGACATGGCTTTGCTGTGTGTAATGAAATGTGAAGAAAAGCAGGAAAGATAAGTGAAAAATTGAGTTGAATGTGCTCTTTCTACTTTTGTGGTCTGATCCCAGAGCATGGCTGGTGGTTTTACTTTGAGGTCAGTGGTCAGCTCCTCCTTGCCTCACCAAGCCCTTATTTATCACCAGTCTTGTAAGTAGAGTCTGTGGTTCACAGCTGAAACTTGGCTCTGCTGCCCTGGGGGCTTGGGGTGAAGCCCTGTGTTTCTTTGCCTGTCTTAGGAACCTGAATCATCCCTTGGAGACTCATTCCCAGTTTTTCCCAAGCGTGGCTCTCGGGCTATCTGTAGGGAGCTCTGCTGACACTGATCATCAGAGTGTGTGATGGGAGGAACCATTCCCTGCAGACTCCAGCTCTGCTGTCTGTCTGCTCCACCTGTGCTCTTCTTCATGTTTTTACCCAGCTGCAGTTGGGTTTAACTCTGGTGCCACCTTTGGCTGGTGGGGAAGCAGTCATATCTTCTCTTTCTCCTTTACTTCACCCATTCCCGCAGGCTTTGGGACTGTCATCTCCAGTGACAGCTTTGGGTGCTGGGTGTGACTCTCTCTCTGCAGCCTTCTGATGGAGGTGTGAGCAGAACTAAGTGAAAATCTTATGCACAGCAGGAGGACGTCACCCTAGTGCCAGGGCTGAGGGTGGGTGACACATGCAGTCACCAGGGAATTTGGGGGGTTCTAGAAGGCTCCACCACTTGAGGAGCCCCAGCACAGCTCTTCTGCCACTCAGGCCTTGCCCTCTGGTAATTGCTGGCCTTAAAAAGCCTGAAAAAGGGTAATAGGATGTTCTTCAGGGTTTTGAATCCTCAACAAGTGGACTGAAAAACAGGAACAAGCCTTTGTGTTGAAGTATATGATTAATTTAAAAAGGACAGAATTTTAGAGTGTTAGATCATCTTAAGTGTTTTATTTGTCCCATTTTTGAAATTGTTGAGTGTAAAAAGAGCATAGTGCGACTTTTCAAGTGCAGTTGACACAAGAAGATGAATTCATTAGCTCCAGCCCAGACAGATTTTTTTTTCATCTAAAAATAATATTGTAAAGAGGTTTTATTCAGTATATGAATTCCTCTTCTCCAAGATATTTCTAAGAAGTACTGAATCTATAATGAATACCTACTGCCTTTTTCTCTGGGAATGCATCCCACTGTTACTTATGTTAATAATAAGAATGTAGACACAGAAAGCAAAGGCAACATTTTAATATTTCAGAATTTCTAAAATCTGTTCCTCCTCTACTTGAGTTGTCTTTGGATCAGTATTTCATTCAAAAAGACTGTATTTGCCTTATGTGACCTGTCTCACTGAAGTCATTGGTAGAGAACAATTAGGTTGAAAAGGACCAGCTAACCCATAATTGGGTAAAAGCATTTGTTTTTATGATTTACCTAATGCATCTTAATATCAGAAAGTGCTCCAGTTCTGCGGGGGAGAGCCACAGACGTTGCTTGTTTAGGGGAAGAAAAAAACGAACAAAAATTAAGCTAGAATTACTAATGCAAAGCTAAGGAAAGGCTCCATCACTGTTTCTGGACTCTGGCTGAGGGGAAGCAGATTAGAGCTGCAACTTTATTCCACAGATGTGGGTTAAAGTTCCTTCATGTGGGGCTCCCTGGGGTGAGGGGATCAGCCCTGCAAGGTGCTGAGTGTTTGGGCTGGGGTCCAAGGAAGCTTATTTCCAAGCTGTAAAGCCAAAGGCATGCTTTAAGGCTAGGGCTGAGCTCAGATGCTGTGCTGCAGTCTGGCCCAGAGTGACCAGTCTTTGCTGGATTAAGATGTTTGAGAATAGCCAGCTTTGTGGGAATGTGAAAACAGAGCATTTGGTGGTGCTAACAAATGCACTCTTTGCTGGTGCTGAGCTTTAGCTGCCTGAGCTCCTCGTTATGGGTAACTCATTGCTGCTCGTGGGAGTTGTGTACATGAATCAGAGGGAAGGACAAACCCTTAAAGTTTGAAAGCTGAAGCAGTTCCAAGATCCAGGAATGACACACTTGAAGAGCACTCGGAGACAGAAACAGCAATTGAGTGGCTTAGCAGAGAACCACAATCCGGAAACCTCACACTGTTTTATTGAAATATATTTTTATAATATGCTTTTTACTTTTCAATGTATTATTAAACTTTCTTAAAGATTAACACAATCTGTTGTCAAATTTTTCTCATGTGGCCTGATTGCTTTGCAAAATACTGTATCCTACATATGGCCATCTGTCAAAACAGCAGTGACAAAATGAATTAATCTGAATTGCAGATGTGTTAATGAATCCCTTTGAAGGGCTTAAGCATTTAATTAAAAGTAAAGCAGAACATGATAGAGAATTTTTAAAGCTTTTAAAATATTCGAAGTTATCATTAATATTTGAATTTTATTTTCAGGCACACAATTTGTTTGGGAGGATTTTTCTCTCCCCAAATCTAATTAAAACAATGCAAACAAGTCTTGACCCTAGCATGTTGGCTCATCAGCAGTTACATAGAACTAAAAATATTTGCACAATGACACAAACATTAGATAATTTTCCCTTAAAATAGAGAAGAAGAATACACTCATAAATTTCAGGGTATTTCAGAGAGTATTTCAGCCTCCTTCTGATCAGACTGAGTTGAAAGATGATGTTTAGTAAAAGCCCTTTGGCAGGGTTATGTCCTTTTATTATATTAATAGTAGACAAAGAGTTGCAGTGATACTCTTGGGCGCACAGATGCATCTGTGCCCTTGGAGAATGCGTTGCCAAAAGGGACTGTGGTACTCACGTGAGCTTTGAATCCATCTTTCAAAAGCTTTCCATGCCACCACAAAGGGCTGGTTAAAGAGAAAAGAAAAAAAAAAAAAAAAATTAATTCTCCTGCAGTGGGATGGTTTAGAAAATGGATTTCTTGCAGATATGGAGCCTTATGAGATCTATGGGTAAATTGCAGGTGTTTTCAGCTCTAGAACTCTCCATCAGCTTCAGTGAGACTGTCCACTCCTAGTTTCAGACTTGTCCTCATATACTTTGCTGAATCTGGGCCTTAAACATTTTTTGCCTTGCCAAGCTCTGAGTCACTGAAAGTGCTGCTGCCTCAAATGAGCCAGTAACTAAAGCAAACTCACACTGATCATTCTTGAATCCATCTTATGTTGAAATTGATGTCACACTAGGCAGTTTTTTATTTTATATAGCATGTTAAAGTTTGCATAGTAAAGTTTGATTAAAATTATCTGTAATTAAGAACGGTGTTCATTGTTCATCACCACATATTTAGAATTTCTTTTAACATTTGGCAAAGATATTTCTATTTAGAAAACTAACTCATGTCATGAAGTTGAAAGGTTTCTTGTAGAAAAGTATGTTTAAGGTGTTCTCACAGAAAGTTTTCCTCTAAGGAGACAAAAGGTTTTTCAAATGTACCTGCATGCATGTGCATAAATGTGTAAATTCACACGTGTGTGTATTTTATATCTACACATGCAGAGATGTGAAACTTAGTATGTCATAATCCACAGTAGCTATAACCTTGACAAATTGTGCATGCAAGCCTAACATGACCCATAAAGTCACAATTAATTAAATGAACTAACAAGAAAGCAGATACATTAAGCTTTGCAAAACTGTAAAATTAATATTACAGCTATGTCACCTTCACCTGCAACTGGACTGAGCAAGGGTGAGAGAGAGAGAGAAATCAATTCCACGAGTTTTGGAGAATGTAAGACTGTGCTGAGAATGCATCTGTGTCTTGTGATGTCTTGTTCTGGTGTCATTGCTGCTCTGTGGTGGGGGGCTCTTCATCACCAAGGGAGTCTGGCAGGGCCATTTGCCAGGTTTAGCCAGCCAGGGGCAAAGCCTGGCTGGATGGTATAGGTGGTCGAGGGTGGTTGTATCATGTTCCTGTTTCTTTCATGTGTTTGCCCATGTGGCTCATCAGTGGGGCTGCATCACCCACCTGTCCTGACATTCACAGAACTCTTCTTACCACTTTTGCACTGCTCT
This sequence comes from Nesospiza acunhae, assembly GCA_013398715.1. Taxonomy (NCBI): domain Eukaryota; kingdom Metazoa; phylum Chordata; class Aves; order Passeriformes; family Thraupidae; genus Nesospiza; species Nesospiza acunhae. Next base: position 2,589 of record VZSU01001556.1, on the reverse strand, counting down.
CCAAATGGTCTGGTTTAATTTGGGACAAGCAGATTAAATTTTGCTGCTGTTAAATTTTACCTGTTTGGGCTGCATGCATGTTTTGTCAGAATCAGACGTGCTAGAGATCAGCCACAGTGCAGGGTTGCAATAAATGACTCCTAGAGGCCATTTTTCATTCATTTTCAACAAAGTTTCAGCAGCACCATGTTCCCATTGAGTAAGGAAAGTGGCTCCTCAGAAGTGCAATTGAATAATGGGACAACCTAAAATAATTCTCCGTTATGGAAGCTCAGAGGGTCTCACCTCTGAAGCTCGGGGGTGGATGGGTGTTCTGGGCTGTGCCAGTGAATCACTGCCCTGCAGAGCTGCTACAATAAGTGGTAAAAGGAGCTTTGTACTCATTCTGTGAAAAGGTGTGTTGTCTGTATGTCTGTTGTATCTGTGTTCCACCTCACTGAAATCCTTCCAGTGGGAGGAGCGCTATGTGAAAGAATCGGTTTCTTTGGGGGCAGATTTGTCTTTTTTTGTTGCTTTGGTCTGACATGGCCGGTCCAGCCTGGCCTGCTGTTCCCCCCAGCAGCATTAATTGTGTAGCTGGGACCCAAACCAGAGCCATAAGGCATCACTCAGTGGGACTGGAGGGGTGACAAATGGGAAGGTGCTGAGACATGCCGCGGACACGGGCCCACGCCGGAGCTCTCTGCAGCAGCCACTTTACCTCTGACAGATCCAACACACACTATTAATTGTTTGGGGCCAGCCTGTGCCAAAACAGCCTGCAAAGGGCTGAGAGACGCTCCTGACTGTGTCTGCTTGTCACGCTCCCCTTGCTGAAGGCAGTGACAAACAGCAATTAATTCATTGTCTGGATGCTGTTGTGCTGCACGTCTGTGCGTGGCGAGCTGCCTTCAGCCAGAGGAGATGAGGCACACAGGCACCCGGCGTGCTCATCACCCGAGCGCTCTGTAATTGTGTCTGGACAAAAATCAGCCTCTAATTCAGTGAGGGCACGGGTGTTAAGCTTGGCTTATAATTGCAGGTAATTAAAATGTAAAAATATTATCTGTAAAGCCAGCTTAAATGAAAATGTCGAAGCAGACATCTGTAGCTTACCATTCACCTATTCGTTTCATTTTTAGTATTCCCAGTTCTTCCATTCATGTTATATTTTAACTCATGGAAGAGAGACCTTCAGAGGTAACCAAAAGTCTGACAAGCACCAGAGCAGACCCAAATTTTTGCAGAATAAGCACAGACAGTGTAAAATCCAATTAGAGCCCAATCTGACATTCACTGATGCCAATGGAAAACAACCTGTTCATAGATACAGAAAGCTAGATGATGTGTCATTAAATGTGCTGCATCCTGTGTCTGAGGAGGCACTTTTTTAAATTGGATTCCTGAGCAATATATTTTGGTTTCTTTGCTGAAATTATAGGCAGCTGACTGGTAAAGCAACAGCTTTTTATTATCATTAATTATAAATTTTGGGAGGGGATCATTACAAAATTAGTCAATGTTACAGATACTATCCAATAAATATTAAATGAACCTGAAGTTGCCTTCTGATATGATAAAATGTTAGCAATTAGTTATGCATTTTTAAAAAAGGGATGAAAGCAAGCATGAGTAAGTTAATATAAAACATTGCGGTTCAACAGCGCTTCAAGGTTAGTACTTCTCTGTATGTAATATTCATTGTAAAAACCTTGCTGGTGTTCCATACTAATGAGTAGGTGAGGTTGGGCTTTTTATGTTTCCAGCTGGTATTATCTCTTCAGTGCTTTTGCAGAGCCTGCACCCGAGCAAGTGAGAGTCAGGAGAGCTGTGCTGTTTTGAGTGGAGTCCTTCTGATTTACACCAACTGCGGATCTGTCCAACAGTTATTTAAAGCAGAGTTGGTTGACAGCTAGCAAACTATGCTTGGGAAAGTTAATTAAATAGTAGAAGTCATAACAAGTGGCTCTTCTGTCTCCCATGTAAGAGGAGGCAGCTGTATTGTTTCTGGCAGAGTAATTCTCTGCTGTACATATTTATTTATTGATGGTTTGGAAGAGACTCTTGCAATGGGTAATGATGCTAATATTGACAGAAGGAAATATAGTGATAAAGGGCAAGACACAATTAGATGCCTAGAAAGTAGAAACCACTGCATAATTCTTAATGGTAATATAAGTAATGATCCTTTAGTGTTTAAAACTATAAATGTTGATAGTTATGTCTCTTTTTTTATGTAAAAAGGAGGTGGTCTCCAAGCCCATCTCATTTAAAGGTTAAAATTGCATGGCACATCCTTTTATGTACATCTGAGTAGTCCTGGTTTGGGTAAAAAGGTGTGGTATTTTGATTAAAAATTATAGTTTTTCTTCTTTCCCTTCAGTTCCAGATTATCAAGAGCAGGATATCTTTCTATGGAGAAAGGAAACCGGGTTTGGATTTAGGATTCTAGGTGGAAATGAGCCTGGAGAACCTGTGAGTATCATGTTTTAGTTTGTGGCATCTTTCGGAAACACAGCAGTAGAATGTACAACTGTGCAGAACTATGCTGTAGAATCACTGCTAAATAGTTACTGGAATATATTTATATATTTATATATTTATATATTT
>VZSU01001552.1:853116-996837 GCA_013398715.1 Nesospiza acunhae | reverse complement strand
CTAATAGTTATATATATATATATATATATAAAAAGAAGTATTCATGTGTATAACGTAATTTTTAATGTGTCATGAAAAACCGGAATGCAGTGGGAAAAAAGAGTTGGAAGAAAGCAGAGGAAATTGGACAATCCTAGTAAGCTTCATATAGCTTCTTTTTAATGTTTTTAAATAATAGGGAAATTAATCTAAGGTAGATGGACACGATAGCAAACATTTCATTAATTCTTCAGAAATATTAAAATTACATAGACAATGAAAGTAATCTGAGTGCAACAGATCAATGTTTTGACTGCATTTTAAAAACATATATTTAGTCTTCCTTTGTAAATTAAATATGGTGGCAATGACAGAGAGGAATCTCATCTCAGCCATTTTAAATATCCATGAAGATTAAGCCATTATTGCAAACACTTAAACATTTATCCATATAAAAATCAAGCCTTTAATCACATAACATAATTTTACATCCATCATACCATAAAAACCAAAGGAATTGGGTTAGTTAAAATATGCAATCACAACAGCTTGACCTTCAGATTTTGCCTCGTAAAATGATGAACTAAACAGTGCATTTGTCATTTAAGTTTATAAAAAAGCATAAGAAAGTACCAAATTATTAAAAAATTATCCTCCATGATCTTCCATTGGATTTTGTACTGATCTTCATTTACTTATTAATTTAGTAACAATATGTCAGATGAATTTCTGCTGCTGAAGGTCATCCAATCAAGCAATATCAACCTCAGTGGTAAAAATCGCTTGGAAAATAAGTTTTCATTGGTACAGTTAATAAACAAGCTGCCATCAATAAAAACAAAATACACTCTAATCAAAGAGAGATATGTGTTTATGATTATGTTTCCAAAAACTGTGGGTTGTGCTCCTCTGGATGAGACATAAAAACTACCAGATGGTCAGGGGTGGCATAGGAAGAAGTGGGTTTATTTCTTCTGTTCATAATACTGAAATTTGATCAGTATCCTAAGTCAAATAAATACTTAAGTTTTTCTAATTCCCTTTGTATCACAGGGAGGCATACAACATTTTGCGAGTTCCTGCTCTAAGGATCTGTAATTAGCCAAGATTATTTTACCAGAATATAAATATATTTAATCACTCCTCACATTCAAAGAAAAACAGTCAGATATTATGTTAGAAACAACTCTGAACACTTTATTTTTTTCCCCTTTTGCTTCCATTCCTGGATGCTTACAAGCCTGTCCAGAAACAGAGTATTTACACTCTTGGCATTATGCCATGTACATTTTTCTTGAGGCTTTTATGCCTTCAAATTAATGACAGTACAATTAAAATTCCATGCCGCAAAAAAGAATGAACTAAAACAAAGCAGCACATAAAGACAAAAATGAAACAAATAAAAATAATATTTAAACATTCCTACTCCTTTCCTCTGCTTACACTAGACGGAAAACTGGGATCTGTCTCTCTGAGACATTCTTATGGAAGGAATTCTTATGAATAGCCATGCTATTTCAATGTTTATCTTTGATGAGTGTAGAGGTGGGAATTTTATACCTGATTCACTTACTCACAGCTAAAGACCCATCTGAGATGCTCCTGGGTACCCTGCCTTGTCTCCGTTTTTCTTCATGTCACATGCTACACAAGGCTTTAGGTTCTTGTACGTGGGCAGCTGAACAGAGGCCCCTCATAGAGATTTACTCTGGTCAGAATATTTTTTTTCTTCTTCAAAATTCTCTGGAATCCAGTGTATATATATAGTGACTGGAAGTCTCTTGAGTATGATGGGAGTTGAGATGAATCTCATGTTTGCGTGCATACACATTTATATCTTAAATGAGGTATATAACAGAATTTCAAATTTTGTACATGGTTTGTAAGTCTTTCACAACATGAAACTACTGCAGTGAAAAACCGAAACTACTTTTTTTGTGCAAGAAATTACTAATGTATGTTTAGACAATTGTCTTTTTTATCAGTTCTGCCTAGCACAGTAGTTAGAACATTAGTGTTTCTTTCCTATGGAAAATCCAAGAGAGACTATATTTTGTTTAATCCAAATAAACTATACGGTGAAACACACATCAGGTGTAGAAATCAGAAATTTATCCAAGTATTTTTAAATTGTTTCTTCCTATGGGACTGAAGTCTCTCATCTTTCCATTGGAATTAATTGTTGGTAGAAACTTAATTGAAACTGAAATAATTTCACTAAGACCATTCTTCTGTTTTATTTTTAAAAGGGAAAGATTATTACTTTTTTAGATCCAGTAATTGTAAATGAAACATTGGTAATATTTGGGCACATCTAGCATCTTAGATGCAGTTGTATAAGTTGAAAAATAATTGTAAAAAATAACCCAAAATATTTTCTTTACAGTTTTTAGCACTGTATCTTCTTTGCATTCATTTAATAATTATGATTTTTTTTTTCAATTCTTCTTCCTCTTAAAGCACCAATTAAATCCTCAAAACATGAAACCTTCTTGCAAAAGCAAAACACCAATAAAATCCCTACCAAAAAGAAAATCTCAAGGAAAAAAATAAATCCAAATGATAAAATGAATGAACCCTAGAAATAGAAGAATTTATTATTTAAATATTTTTAATATAAATTTTTCCATTTTTTTAAAGCAAAATTCTATTTAAAAGTAATGATGTGAGAAATTTTGACCCCAATAAATATATTTCTGCAAATCTGCTCCTTTTGGTCTAAGAAGTTTTTTACAGTTTAACTGTGGGAAAAATTTTCATTGACTCCATTGGCTTCAAATTTCTTAAAAATTGAACAATGAAGAATATCTCTCAACAAGGTTTATACCTCAGTAAATTCTCCAGACAAAATTGACCTGAAAAATGAACGAGATCAGAGAGGAATAAAAAAATAATTTATTACTTAAGTAGGCATCTATGACCTGAAATAATTTGATACAGTGCTGGCACCAAAGAACAATATAGTAATAATTTTAAATTAATTGCAAGAAGAATTTCTTAAGTTACACCCCCCAAAATAAAAAGGATGATATAATGGGTTTATACGTATTATAAAAATGTATGATTTTTTTTTTTTCTGGCTACAGTCTTCACACTTTTCATCACCCAGAGGAACAATATCAAAACCATCTGAATAAGCAGTTTGGATAAATTTGGGGGATGAGGTTTCTGATTGTGTGAATTGCTGGTATTTGTTTGTTTTATAGTATGAATTGTCTATGTCTGTAGTAGATTGTTTTCAGCTAATTTCTTGCAGCTGTTACTAAATTACAGGCTCTGCTTTCCAAGGCCACTTAGGGAAAGGGAAACCAGTGCTATTTAACCACTAATCAGACTATGTAATGTTCTGAATGAAGAGAGGAAAAACATTTTCTATTTCTAGCTGTGCAACATAGAATCTTTGCCAACTACTCATGTGACTGAATGGCTGCCATTTATTTACTGATAAGTTTAAAGGATAACGTTTATATTTCTTTGAGAATAGCATGTCAAGAAAGACAAATGATGTCTAATTAACTCGAGTGTCATTAGCCCAATATTATATCACAGTAGCCAATAGTAGCTAAAATATAGTAACTCTGGTAGTACTAGAGGATGTGAAGGTCTGATTTTAGTAACTAGATTCAATGCAGAAACTAACATACCCAGACAAATAAAATTCATCTGAATATCCTCAGATTATTTCAGCCCCATTAGCAATGTCTTTTCCAATATCCAATTGTATGCAGTAATAGATGATTTTTAGAAGTGTCCAGAATGAAAGGAACTATCAGTCGAATCCTCCAAGAGTGAATGTTTAGTTATTTAACCTGATAATACAATCTATAGAAATACGAGTGCATTACTATTCTGAACCAGAGGATTTTATATTCTCAAGACATTTGTTCCATGTTATTGACTGATAATATAAGAAATCACCATATTTACTGGTTTGACATATATTTTGTCTGCTAAGAGGAAAGGGTATGTTATAAATATCTATAAGTATTAGTTTAAAAAAGTATTTCTGGGTTTAATTCTTGTGAAAGTGATAGTTAACAATGCTGCCTTGTTCTTCTCCTACATAGTGATGTTGCTAAATGTATTACTGCAATGAAAGTGTTACTTTTTTCTTTTATTTTACTTTTTTTTTTCTTCAGCAAACAGGGGTCTCGGGCCCATAAATCTAAAGGGCTTTAAATAGGATTTGAATACTTTATTCTAGATTATTTTGAGCCTAAGAGATATGGATAAAGGTTTTTAGAATAGCTCTAGTGAGTCTAAGTTGTATTGAGTTTCAAAGGAAATGAGTTTTTCAACACCCATTTTTTCATCAGTTTCCTCATCTATCCTCCTTTTGATCTATAGAATCTATAGATCCCAAATGAAAATGGAAATACTTCCTTTATGTAAGGACAGAAGGGAGGAAGGAAAAGGCAGAGAAAAATAAAAGAAGATAGTGCACCTGTCTGGGGACTATGTATCACTTTGGACCATCACTCACAGTAAATATTATTGCACATCTTGTTTTTCTCAATCAAAAATCAAGAAAGAAAACCAGAACTAACCCACCTTACTAACTGTATTACAAAATACAGCTATTACACAGCCTTCATAATAGCAAAGTTGGTAACTACAAGTTTAAATCCTGTGTTTCACAGTATATTGGACCTGGCTTACTGGTGGTTTTGATGATTGAAATTATTTTTGGCTTTACAGTGTACAAGAGAACTACTTCATTTATGTATTAATTTCTCCATAGCATTCTGTAGGCTGAAATTTAGGTTAAGGGATAGCACTGGACAGATTAGATGTAAGTAGCAATCTAAATTATATTGTAGTATCTTCTGGCTAGGACTTAGTAACAGTCAAAGACTCACAGGTAATATTGTTGAGAAGGCCCATAACACAATTACTGTCCATGAATGCTATTTAATATAAGGCTCAGGCAATGTCTTGCAGATGGCACCTTAATTTCAGGATTTCACTCAAGTATTTCTGATAAATTATGTTCATTATCACTTAAAATTAATAAAACTACATTCTGTAATTTTATAGACCATTGCTTCCTCTTGTTTAAGCTCTTACCTCTGTGAAAATAAATAATTAGGGAGCAAATACAAAATAGGGACAATACAGCATAGATATTACAGTGAAAACTGGCATGCATCTGTAGGCAAGGTTAGAACTCTTTTAGCAAGTAACCTGAATTTAGTCCTTATACAGCAGGTTTTCCTTTCCTTTCTGACCCATAAAATGGCTTTTAGTTCTCTCTGGTAGAAAAACTTTCTCTACAAATACATTTTGACAATCTTGTTTACCCACTCTCCTCTAAGCAGATCTATCTTTGCACTATTTGTAATTAGACAAATTTATTTCAACCTTACTTCATTAATGATAAAAATTTTGTTGAAGACTCTGTCCTGAGTCTAATGCAAATAGCAACAATCCTTTATGTGTCCCAATAATTTCAGAAAATTATGTTGTTATAAAGTTGTTGCACTGAATCCATTTCTATAGAATTCGTTTGTTCCTGAAGCAACAAATAACATGGCAAATTATGTACAAACATTAAAGCCTGTGTGAATGTTTGTCAGTTTCCCGACTAGAAGCATCAGTGATAAATATTTAAGGCATGTAAGTTTATCCAAGGAACAGCTTGAAGTGCAAGAAATGGTGAGCAGTTATAGCTGCCTGCCCTGTGATTTCCTTTTCCACATGGTTTGGCAAACCATGTGTTGTGCCTGACAGAGCACAGCTGCCAACACGGCGGTGAGACAAGGCTCATACCTTTCAATTTTATAGCTAAGCACTTGACTTTTTCTTTATTAGCAAAGGTAAACTGTAAACAGCTGTCAGTGTTTTGTATCAGAGCCCTAATTTTGGCTTCTCCCAGCGTGATAAACAGCCCTAGCTGGTGGACTGGAGCACTGAAGAAATGCATTAAGGGGGCTTGGAACTAGATGATCTTTAAGGTCTCTTCCAATCCAAGCCATTCTGTGATTCTGTGATATACTGTTCCTTCTTTGCTTCACAGGGAGACCTTGATTCTCTTGGAATGATTGTAAAGATGAATCTAGAAACAATCTGTTTCTAATTTCAAGGTACATGGCATCAATAGCTGTTGTTTTAAAGCTTATGCTTTAAATGAAAATATCTCATGCTGGAGAGATTTGAAAATTGTAAGAAATAAACCTTTTATCAGGATATAATTGCAAAACAACATTAAAAGTTATATGATTGGGTTTAATATTCATTAGATAATGAGGGTTTTCTTTTAGTTGTATTGATATTATATTGAAAATTTTATTGGATTTTTTTAATTGCATTTTTTTAATTGCATTTTTTTAAATTAGAAAAATTAAGTCCTGAAAATACTAAATCAAATGTAATATTACAGAAAGAATTACCTCTGAATTAATTTCCCTAAGAGCTGTCAGAAACCTGTCTATTTGGTATGATTGATACCAGCCATTCAGATGTTCCAGTCAAAGGAAGAGAGTAGCTGCTTAAGGTTTCATCTTATGGTATTTATCCCTTATTAAGATATCAAGAAACGTGATCAAAGAAAGGAGTGAAAATAAAGTTGCATGACACATCCATAGTCCCCATTAATGCTTAACGAGTCCAATTAATTATTACACTTAGGGGGATGTTGGGGAGGAAAGAGAGAGAAAAAGGACACACATTTCTCTTCTTTGTCTATTGCTCCTCTTATTTTAATCACTGAGATTTTTTTTTTCTTAAATTATTTTAAAACAGATTCTGTTTTTCTTAAATTATTTTAAAACAGATTCAGAGCTAGAATGGCCACCCACCTTCTCTTGAACTGTATAACTGGTTGAGAGAAGACTGAATAATATTAGACAACATTAACAAAATCTGATAGTAATATTAAGAATTAGTATATTTTTAGCTACAAACCACAGGAAGTATAAGAAGAACAAGTTCACCACAGAGCATTGTACTTTGAGAGCAAAATAAATCTCTATAAAATATTGACAGTTTGTTTGAGCATGTTTCAATGTGTTGAGACACATGATTCAAAGACCAAATAAATGGTAATGAAAAAGTGCTATAAAAACTGAAATGCTGAGTCAGCTGACAGGTAATGAAATTTTAGTCCAATAATGTATTCCAGCAGAGCTGCTGAACTTTTACCACAAGATAACATACCGCTCCACACAATGAACAAGTTTAACTTTTCAGGAAATATTTAGGTGACATAAATGTTGCAAGGGAAAAACCAAACAACATTTACCTCAGGTGCTGCTGATTTCCTCTTTAACCATATCAGTGTAGATTTGATCTAAAATTGAACTATTTTTTTTATATTGCCTCTTTTACAAGATTCTAGATTCTTTTGTTTGTTATACCCACACGCTGTCTATCATCAGTGTGCAAAATTTATTCCCCATTATTTATATTCTAGATATTATGCTGTATAATGGTATACGACCTGCAAAACACTGGATGAAATGAGGCTGTATGTACTCTAGCAATTTTGCATCCTAGTTTCCCCAGAACCTTCTCATACTAGTTCTTGTGCACATTATTACTGATTTACTTAACCATGTAAATCTTTTGAAATATTCTTCATTTTTGAAAGTTGAAAAATGTGTTCCTTTGTTTTCCTCTGAAATTCTGCTGCAAGTATTTTAATGAGTAATGAAAATTCTAATTATAAAAAAAACTAATTCCATTAAAAAAAAAATTGATCCTCTATTGTTGAAAATAGTTGTTGTACTTTGATTTAATATACCAGGTTTTTAAATGCCCCAACTGTGTCTCGACTTTTAGCTTGCACATCTGTTTAAAATGTAATCTTACATTTCATCTTTTCTCATTTAAGTTGCTGTCTTCTGTAAAACCTGTTCTTTGTGTTACTGAATACATTAAGATCCGTTTCCATCTTCATTAACATTTGGAAAAATGTTTTTAAAAGTAGAAAGAAAAATATAATAGAACTTTTGTCATTGGCAAACAAGATTTCCATGAGGTGTCTGCAATGCAAATAACACCCTGTGTAATTCAGATCCTTTTCCAAATTTATTTTAAAAATTCCCTGTCATAACACCCTGACTTTGTCAGGAGATATACAGGAAGAACTAGATTTACAAGCCCTTAGTCAGTTCATTTACTGTTTATCTCAGATGCTTTGGATTGCAGCCTCTCAGCACTCATGCATGACCTTTTCCCAAAGCTGCTGTTTTTGTCAGAGTTGATTTAATTGCAGAGATGAACTTTAGCTTTTGAAGAGTCATAATCCACTCATTTGATGCATATAGTTATCTTTCTTGTACTCTACCAGAAAAAGGTCCTAATAAAGTTCAAAAATGACTGGTCAAGTTTCTGAGCTAAAAGAATGTAAAATGCTGTTTATTACAATGCTGTCTTACTTTCTGTACTTAAGACAGCATGCGGTGACAATATTATGGATGTCATCTTCTTGTGTTGTATACATGCATACTGGTAACAGAAAATTTAAAACTAAACAGAGAGGTCTTTGTGTGTGAAAAGGTCACTTTTCCAATGTCTTCTATTTCAGGAAGTAAACACAAATCACTTAAAATTCAATAAACCAGATATCCTTTACTGGGGTGAGAGAAGAGAGAGATGATGTTGGTTTCTTTTTGGCTCTGAGTATGAAAAGGCCTGAGAACAAAAGGCATAATAAAATAGTTGTTTAACTAAGATGGAGAAAAGAGAAGAATGCAGGTAGCAAGTAATTGTCACCATCCTTTCAGATGCTGGACAATCCACTTTCATGCAGAATTGAACAGCCCCCAGATGGATGTTTCACACAACACTGCATAGATTAATTCTATGGAGAGTTCCCCTCCAGTGGAGAACACAAAATCATCTCTTTTATGTGAGTATGCAAGTTTTAGGTATTCAACCACCAAAATATGTATCATATCAATAAATGGAATAAGGAAACAAAAGAATACCCCATACCATATTTAAAAATGTCTGCTCTAGGCAGTAAGCACATTCAGTGTCTGCAGAGGACTTTTAATCATACATAGTGGGAGCATTTTAATTGAATTGACTGGCCTAAAGTACCAGAACATAAGTTGCTGAGTGTTAGGAGTTTGATCCAAAATGTTGATCCAGAGCTAAAGGTTTGACCAACAAACAGATACAATTATTTTAATAAGAAGAAGTACCACTTCAAATAATTGTGTGATTACTTGGTGACTCACATCCATGCTTCTCATCCAAATAGTGCTATAACATTTAATTTAAAATATAACAAAATGCAAGCAACTTTGGGAAATGGAAAAGGAGCTGTTACTTTTCTCTGTAAGGCACTCTGGGAGTCAGACACTTAGGAATGATGTAGTAGCATAAACGTTGGTATCTTTTGCTGTTAAAATATGGGGGCATTGAGTTGCAACAGAGGAATGCAGCAGAAAACCTATAAATAGTCTTTAGTATTCTAGAGGGGGCAGTTGCTGATCTTCCTGGGTTCCACACTGTTGTGATTTAGGAATAATATTCTCCAGTTTAGTACTTTCACTAAAGCCATGCACTGCTCCTCTTTCACCCCTCCCTGTGACTGCACTGGAGAGGGGAATTGAAGGCACAAAAAGCAAAGATCATGGGTTTGGATAAGAACAATTTACAGGAAACAGCAATATGATAAGGAAACACACAGCAACAATACTATGACAGAAGGTATAAAAAAAATAACTAATCCTTATGAAATGTCCTCAGAAAACAGGCAAAAGCAGATGCTTCCCTCTGCTCACTCACTCAACCAGAAAGAACCCCTTCTTCTCAAAAGAAAATCTGTTCTCCCTACCCCATGACATGGAGTGGTATGGAATAAGCTCTGAGTCATAACCATGCCCTCTCCCTGCTACTGCAAAAATTAACCCTGTCTTGGACAGAACCAGGACACACACTAAATATAAATTGGTATCATGTGTTTCTGCTTAGAATGAATCTTTATTAAGAATACAATTGAAACTTGTTTAAAATAAAGGAAGTCTTGCTGGTCACCTCAATAATATTTTGAGGAAAGCTCAGTGAAGGAAGCAATTAGTGCAAGTCTTTCCTTAAATGAAGCATTCTCCAAGACACTGCCTGGTGCATAATCTTTAAGTTGTTTTGACAACTTAATGTGGGCTTTAATTATGTATTTTGATTATAATCAGCCTTTATTTTACTATAAAGTACTATAAGTGTAAGAAACTGTAAGACACCATAAAGTTCTCATGCTTGACTGAAAGCATTAAGGCAGACGTACCTATTCAAACAATTCTCTTGTTTTTTTCTCTACATAAAATGTCTGATTCATGTCATCATAGATGAAAAGCATTGCCTGATCCCAATTCATCTACTGAAAGTTTGCTGTAATTCCCATCAGGTTGTTCCTAATATAATCTTTGCATAATAAGCAGTCTTTCAGCAAGTTAAATGAAAAATAACATATGTCTAATGAATTCCAGTTCCATTATGCAGAAAGTGTTGTTATGAGCAAAAAGAAAATATAGGTAATATGTAATCCAAAATATCTGACTTTTAAGCATTATGTAAATCTTAATCAATGAAATTTTGTTAGTTCAGATTTCAATCTGGAGTATAATTCTATTAGAGAAAAACAAAACACAGCCATCATAATAATAATAATACTAATAATAACAATAATGCAGTTAAAATTATTATATGTAATGGTTCCCTTTTTCAACACCTCTTTGTACTCTGAGATTCTGAGCACCCATGTTCCTCAAGCAAGAAAGGGCACAGGGAGCCAGGGCTGGGTATAAATAAAGATTAAAGCAGGCCATCTATGCTCCAGGTCCTTCACTTGCACTGAAAAGAGAGAAATTGAGATCTATTTCTTCTTCTGCCTGTTTGCTTTGTGTGTTTTTGTTGTTGTTGCTGTTTTCTCATTTCTTATTTGTTTTTACTGGAGTCTGTTTTCAAAAAAGGTTCTACAATGCACTCTCTCTTCAGTGATTTTTAACATCACTGACTGTTTGAATTTACTATATTTATGGTTCATTTGATGAATCAACACTTAGTCTTTATTGTCTTTTTTACTTTCACATTTGTTTTGTCAGTCTTCTAGATCTGCATTTCTTCAACCAAACACCTCCAGTGTCAGCCTGTGTTCCTTATCACCCTCTGGTTTACTTTTCTATCCTGTATCCTCTTTCTACATTTTCCAAATTCTCTATTGTCAAGCTAGGCCTGTTTTCCTCTCTAATACTGTCTCTAATACTGTTTTTGCCTCTAATATCATTATCATATGAATAAATATTTCATTGGCACAGAATAACTACTCGTTGTTATTACTACATTTTTCTATGTAAATATAATGAAAAATAAAACTAATGGTAGTCATAGCTATCCAATCTTTAAAAAGAAAAATCTCTTGAAGGTAAACCAAATGAGATCAAAGCTCCAGAAACATCAAGGAAAGTTCAAGCAAACCAAGCCTGACAAGTTTCACTCCTGAGGCCTTGCAAATTTTGCTAGTAGCCTGTTATTAGCTATGGCAATACGATCTTACTTGGCTAAAATGCCACAGATGGTCTCCTTCAAACTCAGTTTTGCTGATCATTGCAATCTGCTCCACATAAGATAATCTTATTTAGCATTCTGTAAGAGTGAATTGAGAACTCTCCTAGACTTCAGACTTGAATATTTTGATGAATACTTCCATCTGTGGACTCTTAACAATTATATAACGCATTTGTCCTTTTTTCCTGTTTAAATTCATTTTCTAGGGCTACCTATGTGCTTATGCATATATTTATGGGCATTTATATATTTTCTAGTAAAATAATATTTGATTTTATGTAGACTTTGTATTGAAATATACTGCAAACTGTAGTGAGAGTCAGGCAAGTTACAAGAGTATTTTCTGACACCAACGAATGTGAATATGTAAAAATAAGTAGAAATATAACCTGATATTTTATTTCATGTAACTAGGCTTAAACTAGTTTTAATATTATCTTTAAACATGCTTTCAAGTGTACAGTATATTTCTTTAAGCCTCCCCGCATGGGCAGTTGTCATTTTACATCACTGAAGTGTCTTTGTGAATAAAAGTAAGCATCAGATGTCCTTGCTTAAACTTTTGATCTCTGTGAGTGGTTGGCCATAAGAGAAATTAACCTAAAGGTCAAGGAAATAATTTAATGTGTCTGCTTCAAAATGTGTGAAAGATAACTGAAGAGAGTGGGTCTGAGTAGATGTTTTTCACAAAGATGAGGTAGAACACTATATATTACTACACAATCAAATTCAGATCTTGGCAAATGAATGAAATTGTGTGGGCTTTGCAGAAAATTGTTAGACCTTCTCTTAAAAATATCTGTGTTGTTTGTACAACTCATTGATGCATTTAAACAAATATATACATGCATAAACATATCTCTCTCTCTATATATATAGGTATACAAAATCTGAAATCAAGATTCCCTTACCATAAAATGTAATGTGTATTCAACATTAATGAAATCTTAACCTTTAAAAAGATTATTCATTTTACAATGGGCATATTATTCACAAGAGTCACAAAAATATTCTGTGGAACACAGAATCAATTTATGCAAAGTGTTATGAAGCTTGTACATGTCAACAAGCTCCTGAGGAAGCCAGCCCTAAACTAGCCCTAAAAATTACCTCTGTAGAACTCAAAACACTAAGAACCAGGGTTATCTTCTTATGATGATACAATTGCCATAGAAATAGAACTGCTGTTTATTCTGCAGAAGTAAACAGATCCTCTCTTTTGTAATAATGAAAGTAGCTGAATTTTAAAAGATTCTCCCTCCAAGGGAAGTTTTTTAATATATTCTTCTTCTATATAAATACATTAATATAAAATATGCCCAAGTGTCCTTTATGAAAGTAATCTAACAATCAAATTTGATTTTATTTTCTTCTCTTTTATGGTGGCAGGGTTATAATAGGTTTGAATCTACTCAGATGACACCTTAGGTGATAGAAGAAAAAGGCAGCAGTTCTGTGCAGTTCAAGGTGCAGGAATACCATCATCAAAATCCACAACTCTGCACACACACAATAAGTGATAGGCCTCTATCCTGGTGACACACTCCAGTTGTTCATTCCCATATTCAGTTTCACTTACAGCTAAACAACTTATCCAGTGAGGAAGAAGATGAAGAGATTTAAGATTAGTTGGCTAGAAAAGAGCACAAAGTAAAACCTGGTCCAAAGTTCTTCAAGCTTGTACTAAAACCAGAGGAAATATGAAAATCTTATGCTGCAAGGAAGCAGATCCGGACTAGATTCTTCAGAACATTCTTAGCTTCCAGAATTTCATTGGAGAAGAGAAATAAAGGGAGGAGAATCTTACATAAGATTATACTTAGTGCATGTAGGCAAAGCAAGGATGCAATGGTAGCAAGAGGAAGTAGAAACAGCAACAATCAAGGGATTTTGTCATTTTATTAGGGTAGAGCATAGGCAGCCATGACTTATCTTTCAATTGACAAAATCCTTCTGAAGATTTGTTTATGTGAAAAAGAGCAATGCATGGACAGAAAAATTTTTGAAATAAAACTTTACCAGCAGTGTAACATATATTGTGTTCTCAGTTGCAAAACAAAAATATTTTAACCAGTTGAAACTTTATTGTTCAGGTTCACGGTATTCTGTGATAAACTAAAAGCTCTTTTTTAAAACATGCATTTTTCCTAACCTTTAGAAAATAATGTTGTTCTTAAATTAACAGAATTGGGGTTTTAAGGATAACATTACCCTTTAAAACCTATGCTAGAACAGGTTCTTCTCTGACCTATGGATCATCAGTCACCTGAGAAAAATTTTCAAAGGACAGTGACCTGAAATTATTGATCTCTTTCCAGCTAATAACACCGTTTTGAAGATCAGCCTGAAAAAGGGAGAAGACATTTTATATCCTGTGATGGAAATTAATTTCTTATGTATTCAAAATGATGATCACAAGAATGATGGGGTTTTACGAGAAAGGATTGGTTAACAAAAAGACATTTTAGAAACAATAAGAAAGATTTGTTTTTACCCTATATGCTATTTCTAGATGCATCACCAATGGTAGTGAAAACTTAGTCAAATGAAAATTCGTAAGGATGAAAGAAGTTTCATAAATACATCACAAAAATTTTAAATTTTTTTTGGCTGAATATGTTCTCCATTATTTTCATGCATCAATACTAAGGATGATGTCATTTTTTTTCTCTTTCTCTTCCCTTAGTCTCCCTTGCTTCTTTTGGAGGGCAGGGACAAAACAGAATATAGAATAGATGTATTGCACTTCTCATATCTTTCAAGCAGGGATTTTAACTTCTGTTTTTATCTGAAAAACCTCCAACAACAATTTTTCATGAAAGTAATATTTTAATTTTGAGTAAATATTTTAAAAATTATAATTATCTATAATTTATATAATATAACTAATAATAAAATATTATTTTCTCTGAAAAAAGGGAAAAGTCTATAATACCTCAATTGCTTTCCTTTCAATCTTCCATAGAAATATGATTTTTAGGATGACCATGTTAGAATACTTGCTGATTTTAGGGATTCTGTTAATTTACTATTTTGCTGTAATGTTTAATTCCTTTTATGTTAGAAACATCCTGGTTTATGTAGTTTGTGTTGTACGAAGAGATATGAAACATTTTCAGGTCTGTGCAATAAGTACTGATAAGTTATTTATACTTTTAAAGAAAAAGAAACACATCCTGGAAAAAAAGGACCCTTGCATTCAGCTTAAAAATAAAAAGAAAATAATACAAAATGAAAGAGAGAGAGAGAAAGAGAATCACAAAGTGAGAAAGAAAGAAAAGAAAGAGAAAGAAAGACAGAAAGGAAGTGGTGGAAGGAAGTGGCAGAAGGAAGGAAGTGGCGGAAGGAAGGAAGTGGCGGAAGGAAGGAAGGACAAGCTGTCGTTTTGAAACATTTCTGCTTGGGTTAGACGATAGCAGTCTAAAGATCTTTTATATATATAATTTCTTGAACTTCATACTAACAGTCTTTAAACTTTTATTTGTCTATCCATCTACAGTAAAAGAACCAACAGAAGTTTCATATCTTTCACAAGACAGTTTTTCACCCTGCTTATGAAGAAAGAGTTTGTTATGGCTACATACTGAGATGCATTTATTTCTTCATGCATTTTTTGCTGATATGGTAACTTAGGCATCACTGCTTCTGCAAGACACTGTTCTCCAAAAGAGCCTTAAACCTCTTCTCCAAATGTCTGTGAAGCTTGGCTATCTTTCACATTATTTCCTTTAACCAACTGCGGAATCTTTTCATTCATCTTAGCACTATCTATAATTTTGTATGTACTTGCTCTGTTATTTGGCATGTCCAGTAATTCTGTATGTTCTGCTCAGACCTTCATGGCAGTTCAAATAGCCAAATCTCAGGCCAGGGCAGTTTTCCACCTGCAGACATTCAAGGAGCAAGCACGGTATTCCCAGTAACAGATAGCTCTCAGAAAATATGCTGCCAGCATGCCACTGTCTCATATTCTGATCTAAGGATAGAACAAAGAAAATTTAATAAGCATGTCCAAATTTGTTTAGCAGTTCCATAGTCCCTGTATTTTCCAGATTTCCTGTTTTTTTTTTCTTATAGCTTCTCTTTTCAAATCACCCTTTCTTCTGACTTCTGGTGATTTCTCCATTACAACAATACCTTCTATTATTATAAATATGACTTAGAGAGCAATGCTCAAAGCAGCTCACAGCAGCAGGCAAAGTAAGCAGGAGGTCACAGTAGCAAGTTACAGTGAAGACAGGTTGTCAAATAAGACACAAGATATGAAAGAAGAGAGCAAGACTGACAAAGAGAAGCACACCCTGCTAACTAAATGTTCCTATGGGTCAGGAAGGTACATCAACTCACCCTAATTTTTTCAGTCACCTGACACTTCTTCAGGTGCACTCTCCCTAATATCTTAACACCTGCAAAACTGCCACTGACTCCTTTCTAACTGTGTCTGCATTTGCCTCCAGAGCACTCCTATTCACTCTTCCCAGACTATTGCAGTACTGCCAGTCTACATTAATCCCTCCCAGTGACCTCTCTTACCCTAATGTAGAACCATTGTGATCTTACCACAAAACTAAATTTTACCAACAAAGACACACAACCTTTAAATGTCTCTGAAACCAGGGATTAAAAGTATGGATTGTCCTGAAGGGGTATTTTCACATACTGAAGATCTATGACCCTGGTTGTGGCAGCAAAATACGCCTGATTCAATGCATTTCATTAATTGTTTCATGACAAAAGAGCTCTCTTCTTGGACCTATGCACAAAAAGTGCTACATAAGGATAAAATGTGCTGCCACTGAGATATTAGACTGATCATCTTAGTGTACATGCAGAGTTTTATGTAATATACATACTTATATATGTCAATAGTGTGTCTTCTGTATTCTCCTTTCCTTTTTATTTTGAAATTAATTATTAATTCTAGAAATGGACAGTTCAAGGTGCAGTAATATAAGGCTTTAAAAGAGACTGTGTAACAGTTTCTTATCTGTATGGGATGTAATACTGAAAAACAATAATCCATGTTGATGGTATCTTGCCTTTGATGTTCCCCAGCAGATTGAAAACAGAGTAATTCTACTGCTGGCCACTTTGCAGTGACAGCTGGGTGAAGTCATTGTAAACACTGGAGATAACTTTCCATATGGCAAGAATTCCTAACATTATTTGGTGATCACCAGTGTCTGCTCATTAAGAGCCAGAGCAGAATCACCTTATTGAATATGACTGTCTACTTAGAAATTCTGTTGTGCTGAATTTGTTTGCAATATGTTAGTCATTAAAAGTGCCCGAGTCCTACCTGTTGGATTCAGGCATAGATTCTGGTTATCAAAGGGGAAGTATTTATGTATATAATATGATATTTATTATATTATATAATATTTATGTATATTCTCTTCCCCACCACCCCCTGTCCTGTTCCCTCATTCTTTTTCAGAAATGGAATAGGAAACAATATTTGGATACAAATAAATTTAATTTTTCAGTCAAACTCGTCTTCAGCCCATAGTCAGTCTTTCCACACTTTCTGTTGCTTTCTGCCTCACGGAAGCTTTCCAGCACAGGATTACCAGTGGAAAATTTACTAATTGAAATTCTACATTTTCCACCTTCTCTCAGCCACTTTCCCTGGATGACACTAAATATCTATATTTAGATAGGCTAAATCAAGTCCTAGATTTCCATTTTTGAATATTTCATAACAAGAAGTGATTGAAGACATAGAAATATCTATCTCTAAAGACATTATAATATTTAATCAGGATGTGGCTTCTCATAATTGTTTGCTACTGGCTTAAAATAACATCATCCCTTCAAAATGTGTAACTTTCTGATAAAAAATTCAGAAACAAGATGTCAATATTTTGGAATGCAAGAGAAAATTGAAAAATTTAAGATCTACAATCTCTTACAGAAACTCAAAATATGCTGATTTGGAACGGATCCTCAAGGATAGTCAAGTCCAGGTCCTGGCTCTGCACAGCACAATCCCCCACATCATGTGCCCCAGAGTATTGTCCAAATGTTTTTTGAACTTTGTCAGGCTTGATGCTGTGACCACTTCACTGGGGACCCTGTTCCAGTGCCCAACCACCCTCTCAGTGAAGAACATTCGTCTAATATCCAACCTAAACCTCCCCTGGCAAAACTTCAGGCCAAGCCCTCCAGTCCTGTCACTGATCACCAGAGAGAAGATATCAGTGCCTGCCCCTCCTGTACCCCTCACAAAGAAGCTGTAACTGCAATGAGGTCTTCCCCACTCTCTTCCAGGCTGAACACATCAAGTGACCTCAGACTATACAGCTTCCCCTCCAGGCTCTTCATCATCTTTTTTGCTCTCCTTTGGATACTCTCTAATAGTTTCATGTCTTCCTTATATTGCAGCACCCAAAACTGCCCCCAGCACTCAAAGTGAGGCCACCCCAGCTCAGAGCAGAGCAGGACAATCCCCTCCCTTGCCCAGCCGGCCATGCTGTCCCTGATGCTCCCCAGAACAGGGTTGGCCCTCCTGGCTGCCAAGGCACTGCTGGCTCATGCTCATGTTCAACTTGCCATCAGCAAGGACCCCTGGGTTCCATTCCATTCCATGGCACTGCTTCCCAGCCTCTCCTTCCCTAGTCTGTCATGGACATCCAGGGTTGCCCCATTCCAGGTGCAGAATCTGGAACTTTCCTTTGTTGAACTTCACAGAGTTGGTGATTGCTCTAATTTGTCAAAGAGTCTCTGCAGGGCCTCTCTGATTTGAAAGAGTCAACAGCTGCTCCAAATCTTGTATTGTCTGTGAACTTGCTTAGTGTCTCTTCCAGTCCTGTGTCCACATTATTTATGAAGATGTTGAAGAGCACAGGGCGAAGGATGGAGCCCTGTGGAACCCCACTAGTGACAGGTCACCAGTCTGAGGTCACCCTTCACTGTAACCCCCTGTGCCTGACCCATGAGCCAGCTTCTCTCCCATCATGATATGTTTATCCAGCTGTGTGCTGGATAGTTTTTCTAGAACGATCCTTTGGGAGATAGCATCAAAAGATTTACTGGAATCCAAAAAAGTTACATCAACTGGCTTCCCTTGATGAAGTAGCTGTGTTACCCTGTCATAAAAGGAAATCAGGTTTGACAAGCAGGACACGTTTGTTCTGTCATGAATCCATGCTGGCTGTGACCTTTGACCGCATTTTTTTTTTCATGTGTTTTCCAATGCTTCCCAGAATAACCTTTCCCCTGATTTTACCAGGCACTGAAGTGAGAGCGACAGGCTTGTAGTTTTCATACTCCTTCTTGCCCTTCTTGAAGATTGGGATGTTTGCCAACTTCCAGCCAGCTGGGATGTCTCTGGATTCCCAAGATGGCTCAAAAATCATCAAGAGAGGTTTTGTGATGACATCAACTAGCTCTTTGAGGGTTCTTGGATGAATCCCATCAGGCCCCATAGATTTTTAGGGATCTAGCTAGAGCAGCAGATCCCCCATAATTTCAGTGTCAGTTGAGAGTTTATTGTTCTGGCAGTCATGGTCCTCCAGCTCAGGGCACTGAGACCCTTTTGGTCTGTCATCCATGTTGAAGACAGAGGCAAAAATAGTGGTATACACTTCTGCTTTGTCTCTTTCAAAATAATTAGAATTTTTTATTATGATTATATTCCTGATGTTTCAGAAATATGAAAGAACGTTAAATATTAATTGTCAAATGTTATTTTAGACATTGGGAATAAAACACTTTTTAATATAAAATATCTAGAAATTGTAATACTACATTGTAAAATATGGAAATTTCACCAGTCCTACAATCTTCAACCAAATCCTTCCCCTTCTTCCCCCACTAAATGAATAAAACCTGTATGAAAATCCTTTCTTGTTTTCATGAGGGCTCATAGAAAAGAACAAAGGCCAAAAGTTTTCTTTTCAAATTACATTCAACACACTGTAGAAAGCCTTTGAAGAAAATTGACTTAATTAGCATATATCTAATCTCATTCTATGCCACACTCTTTACATAAAATCATGGGTTTATCAGTTTCTGGTTTTGCTAAGAGAAGAATGTTTCATACATTAAGGAAACTGAAGTATATGTAAATATTCTGCTTTATAAAAATATTTATGCAGCAACACTCATATCTTCTATTTCGGCCTTTCTGCTCTGCATTAATCAAACACTCATGGGTTCTTTTTACTGGAGCTGACATTATTATTCTAAGAACTATAGAAAGTTTTTTGTTGGAGTAATCTTTGAAGGTCACCTAAGATGGCCTCCTGCTCAAATCAGTGTAAATGTCAAAGCTCAGCTCAAGCTGCAGACGATTTCATGTGGTTGAGTTCTAAAAATCTCCAGGGCCAAATGGTCCACAACCTTACTGAGAAACCTGTTTTCAAGAGTAGAAATTTATTTCAGCAATTTTCCTATCTGCATATTCAAATTTACAAACTAACAGTTTATATTTTTTCCTGTTAGTAAAACGAGTAGAAAACTGTGGCAATTTAAAAGTATAAAGGCTGGCAGTCCATTTAGATTAGACATCTTTTAAGCCGGATGATTATGTGTCATTTGAAATGCTAGTGGAAAGAAGCAGACATTTCTAGGATTCAGCTGGTCTAATCTTATAGTGCCAACATCAGACCAGTCAGGTACTTCTAAAAGACTCCAACAGTGCCTATTTTTTAGCTCTGATTGTAACAAAAAGACTGAAAATTACTTGCTTAGAGATACGGACACATTCTAGTGTCATGTTAAACAGCACAAATCTTAATCTTGGTCTTCCAGGGTATTTTATAGAGGACTTCTGTACACCAAGTTTTACTTAATCCTTAAAATCAGTCAGGCAGTGGAAGCTCATTTTGAACCTCAAAGCGTGCTCAGCACTTAGGTATTGGCTTCCAGTATGATCAGAGAATCTCTTTAAGCTTTGTCATAATTCACAGATGTTTAAATCCCCAAACCAATTTTTATTTTAATCCTTCAAATGTGTTTGAATTGGACTACATCCAGTATGTGTATAGATCACTGAATGCAATAAAGAAAAGGTTTGGTTTAATTTTAGTTAGACCCTTTGGTAGAAAAGATTATCACATTCCAAGAAAATATATACAATATTGCTTAAAAAATAGAATATATGTTTTCTTTTCATTAAAGAGGTTTTTTATTAATATGTCAGTGCTGTTTATAAAATATCTAGATTTTTAACTCTGCTATTAAGCATGAATTACTAACTGAAAAAAATTTATAAGAAAATGGCTGGGATAAAGCCAACTAGCCAACTACCTATTGCTCACCTAGAGCTGTGCATTAGTCTCTGGAAACCAAGTACTTTTCAATCCTCTGGCTTACTCTAACCAGCTAGGCTCTGCTCTTGGCAAGGTTATGCACCATAGGCTGTCTTTTTTCAGGGAGCTCACTGTTTGAGGGGAAAGGGGGACACCCATCACACAGAATAGAAGCTAATCTGAGACATGCAACCTGTACCTATGATCTGCATAGGATCCATTCTGGGAAAACAAAATTTATTATGTTTTCTACGTTTATTTCATCCTAATTCTTATATTTGCGCTGACTCAAAAAGCAACACCTTTCCCTGCTCTTTTTTTTTTCCCTGCAGCTTTTTCACAGATTTAATAACTCTGTCTTACCTTATTATCAAAACAGATTGAACATATGCAAACGGAAAGGATATATGGTGCCATCTGTATAGTACTACATCAGTGGTTTATGTTATATCAAAAATTTCTGTTAGAAATCTAGTATCGTTTGCAAGAACGAGACAGGTATATATACATATAGAGTGATGGAGATGTAATGAAAGACAAAAGCTAACTGAAAATTAAAAGAAGACTCTTCCTTTCTTTCTCTTTCTTTTTTGGATATTGCTTCAAGATCCCCTGGCTCAGAAGCCTACTTTCTCTATTTTCTTTCTGAAAGACATTTTTTATTTATTGGCACAGCTCTTGACTCTTTAAAAAGAACATTGGTGCCTTAGCAGGAATCATCTCAGGTAACCAGGGAGCACATCTCTACTTTGTGTCTCATGAATTCATCGATTGAAATGATAATTCCATTGAAAAGTCATTACACAGAAAACAAGAAACTTTGGAGATCATCAGGCAAGTCCAGGAAAACAAACCAAATGAGCTGAACAAAACCTCCACCCAGTGGATTTTGGTTTCATGTCAGAGAACTCACATCCCCAGAGCCAGTTTTCTGTGTTCCTCATTTTTCCTGTCCCCATTAATTGAATAACCAACATGGACAATTAGAAGTTAAGTTGCTTATCTATTGCTCTCGTTGATGTTTCCTCCTTGTTCTATGTCTAAAATGTGTAATTGAGAGATTATAAAAGCCACTAATGCTGCATAAAATAGGTACCATTGTTTGTCCTTTTTAGGATTCTCATGGTTAGGAATGGTATTTTTAAATTTAATATTCCCACAGATACCACTCCAAAACATGTGCTGTTCACTCATTCCCCCTCTCCCTCTTCCCCTCCCTCTGTAGCGGGATGGAAAAGGGAATTGGAGGCACAAAAGGTAAAGATCCATTTTGAGGCAAGAACAATTTCCAGAAAACAAAAATGAGATAAGAAAATTAACAATAACAGCAATAATATTAATAACAAAAATGTCTAAGAGAGGTGAGTGATTCATATGCAAATGTTCACCATTCCTGACCATTTTCATGCTACCTCAACCTGGAAAAGACTTCCTTCCTCCTGCCCCTGACAATGACCATGCTCCTCCTGGTAAAAATCAAAAATTAACCCTGTTCTGGCCAAAACCAGGACAAGGGCTAAGTGTATTTCTTGAGTGCATTTAAAGAAAGTTTTATATATGTAACATACTATTGCAAAGAAAAGAAATAATTTTAAATGTCTACTGTGACATCTAATAAAGGAATTCTCAGGGTCAGGCATGGATAATTTACTCATTGAGAGAGGGGCTATAAATTGCAAATTCTCAGGGCAAGAGAATAATGCTGTAGTGTGATTCCACCAACATAAGAACATAAGTAATTTAAAATCATGCAGATAAGAACTGTACTCAAACCAAAACAATGTGTAATACTTCAAGGGTCTGTCATTTTCTTTTCAAAGCAAGGATACACACTGACTCTCAATCCAGACAAAGTGAAAATGTCATAAAAACTAATATTCCTAGAGAATATTCAAACAATGTAAAAATCCTGTATACCTATGCATATTTGGAAAAAAGGTGTATTTTATATAGAATATTTTTTTGAAATAACTTCTTTAACCATTATTACCAAATTACCCTTTATCAAGAAATACTCTGATGGGATAAACTACTCTTATCAGTACTTCAAGTTGTTGGCTAGTTTTACTGCTAATTGTGTTTCCTGGTAATATATATTTTCACGTATGTTCTGCGTTTTTGTTCCTCACCTGGAGGAACACAGTTTGCGTACTAATATACTTTATTTATTGAATGATATTTGAAAAAGATACTTCCTCAAAAAAAAAAAAAGCATGCTACTTGAAGAAAAAAAAATACTAAGCAGCATGTTCTGTGTTGGGCTTTGTATATGTTTGTACAATACATTGATTCCATAAATACATAGATATGAAATCACAAAGAGACTTCCCATTAAAAACATTTCAAAACCTGTCACTTTTGTGCATGTGATTTCTATTATAATACTTTGCACTAATATGAATTGGTTTATGATTACTAATTAAAGCAATAAAGAAAGGTAATACTAAGCTTTTAAAAAGGCATTAATTTAGAAGGCTTTCTAAAAAAATAAACCAGAAAGAGACAAAATGTTTCCTGTGGTTTTTTCCATCTTCATTTGTAATTTTTACACGCAATAGAATTCATATTATTTTGTTTTATTTTATTGGATGTAAATGTATGAGTATATGATACCATGTTTATAACCACTGTATTTATTTGAAACAGGAATGTCTTCTTTGCTATACTGATTTTTTAAACTACTGTTTCTACCTTATTTATATCTCTGTCAGAACATTCTTTTAAAATATTGGCTATTTCTTTATTTTCAATCATACTTTCCCTAGTGCTTTTATGGCTTTCTCAAAAGCTGGTCTTTCCTTCATCAAGTTCTTAATTTGTTTTGGAACTGTTGTGTCATGTAAGATATGCATAGGTAATGGTCTTTATCTCCCTTTGTATCACCTTCATTACAGACTGTAATTTGAATCAGTTCTGAAGAATAAAACAATGGTATAATTTGTAGATTGTGTTAGCTAAAGGAGAGACAGATGTTTAAATTTAAATAATATACATTATACTCTGCATATATATTAGGTATTAAAATATTACACAGAATTCATATTGCACAACTTCTTTTCAATGAGGTCTCTAAATGGAGAAATAATTCTAATATAATTTACTAACTATCTTTTAAACAGCATTGTGACACTTTTCCTGGATGTGTGAAAATAGACAAGAAGAATTTATTTATTTATATTTCCATTTATTTATAAAAAAATACTGAATTTATACCAGTATTTTTGCAACATTTTGCCATTAATATATTCTTATGCTAATCTATGTCATAATATTATATATTCTTTTTATCTAAAGCTTGGGTTCTAAAATATAACACCAAATTCAGTTCAACTGCATTATGAAAAAATGTCTATTATTCTTTCAGTTAGGGAACGTGAGTTGTGGATATATATATATATATATAGAGATCTAAATTTCATATTCTCATCCTTGTAATATAGGTACAATAAAATACATTGAGTAAGCAATATTTTTTGTGTATTTTAATAATAATTTCTTTAGTGAAGTTGATATAACATAATAAGTGATACATTTTCTGCTTACACAGCAGCAGATTTTATGATAATGTCCAAGTACAAAAAATACAGGAATGTTAAATTTTTTATGCAACTTTAACTTGAAAAAAAATTTACTTTACTGCAAGATATTATTTTAATAGATATCTTTAAAACAAAGGAGTACTCGGGATAAGCTCTTTTTCTTTAAAGAAAAAATAATAAAACTAAATTCTATATAATTTTGAAGTTATGTATACTAACAAATTTGACATAACCTGTCATCACAGAGTAGTCGCGCTTTTTCTTGTTTTTTCCCTCAGCACGGAAGGAAATCTCTTCATCAAATAAAGTAGCATTTGTCTTCTGAGACCTGATGGATGCTGGGCATGTGACGAAGAGGCTCTATCAGGGCTCCATGAACGGGTGGTCATGACACTATTGAATATTACCACACCTTATATTAGGGAAAAAAATTTTTACAGCTGAAATCAATATATAGAAGGGCTAAATAGACATATTTAGCTGAATTTTGGATTGGACTTCTGGACTTTCTCTTTGTGGCTACAGTGACTACAGTGACTTCATTGCAGCCAGTTCTACCAAATGGGTAAAATGAAGCTACATTTTCTCTGGTAACTAGGTCAGAATGATATTCTGTGAATAAAGTATGAGATATATACAAGGTAAATATTAACCTCTGATCACATGAACAGTTTCTGTAAAAACAAGACAGCAAAAATAAACAGATCAGGTATAAATGCTAGAAAATAAGCTTCATTGCTTGCCTTGATAAAGAGGTTATATAGTACAAACCTTTCATAATGTACTGAACTCCCATAAATCAATTTGGAATTAGTTTACTGTCTTGTTGATAAATCTCATCTTATCGTTATACCTTGAAGGTGATTTAACAAGTATTTCACAGTGTATAATTTATACCATGTTAGGGAGAGATAAGAAAGCAAGTGTTCCAAACCAATAATCACTGTCATATTCATTTATAAATTCTGCTAGGTTAAAGGTTTGAATAAAGTTTTGAATAAAGCTTTTGGGTACAGCTATGCATAATGATGGTTCTACTGTGTGTGCAAACTCTGAAATCTCTTGAGTTAGATATAAATTCAATGTACTCTATACTTTTTTGTATGAATAACCAATTTTTCCTAAGACTGGAAACAGAACAACAGTTGGTTTCAGTATGAATAATCCCAAAAAGGGTTACTTGTTTATTTTTTCTTTTGGCTTTTACTGCCTGTGAAAATCTCAAGCAATGCAAACCCATGTGAAGGAAGATATTAAAATTTCTTTCTGGAATTGTCCATACTGAGGAATAGACGTGATAATTTTTTCCAAGCAACAAGTTTCTTGTCTCTTTCCAGAGTGCCCTTGAGCGATCTGGGACCTACCTGGCAGTGGTTCAAGGCTGCACCTGATGCTGTAGTTGAACATGTGTGTGTGCCCAAGGGAATTTTTTCCTCATGAATCCTGCAGGTTTTTCCACCCAGCTGAGTAGTTATGATTTTGGGCAACAATTTTACACTTCAAGATATAGAAAACAGTCTTCACCACAGCCTGTAATGCAGACAGCAGAACTGAAGCAACTTACTGTTTGGTAAATTCCAAAAAAAGTGATTAAAAAAAATTGAAAATAAGTGTATTTAAAAAATTCATATCTAGGCTAGAAAAACAATCGGTTACTCATGATTATGGCTTCCTCTGGAGCTCTTAAATGGTACATGGCTTAGAACCATGAATATCTGATTCAGCTATAGTTCAGCATTTTGCTCCTGTGTTATAGTTAAATACAAGGACATAGACTTATGTTCTATGATATGTCTTAGTAAGGTCAAGTCATACATCATGACAAAATATTTGCTCTCTCTCTTTGTAATATCTGTAATATATTAGACAGATAAATATGAAGGAATCAGTGACTGATCTTCCATATGACTTTCACGTCAGCTGATGAAACTTCATGCAAGTTTTGATGAATTACCATTCACTTTCATTAAATACTGCATTAAAATAAGTTTCTTGCTTTTTTGTAATTTCCTATACTTTTTAAGAAATGTATATGTTTGGAGGAGAAGATTATCACAAATATTGAAAAATTAATCAGAATACAATAGAAGAATGTTTGAAATATATCCCTTCCCTATAACTATCTTCAAATCTGAAAACAGTAGAGACAAGAGAAAAAGAGAGAAAGGTCATCCTACTTGCAGTCAATTGGGAAGAATAGAGATATCAGAGCTATATATGATTTTGCAAAGATGATGAAAAAATTAATTTATGTGGTGTTAATTAAGTAGCAAATACATGTATAATTATTTTCCGCCTATTGTTACCATTTCAGAGACCTAGATTATCATTGAATGTGTAAACATATTTCTAATATGCGAAAGAAGTCTCTCTGGAGACAAATGAATTTAACACAGAAGTTTGCTCAACTTTTTTCTTTTTATTTAAGTGTATTTTGGCAGGAAAAATAAGTGTTAAACTTCCTTTAATTTCTTACTTTCAAATGCACTTTATACTTGCTCAAGATCTTGTATCTGATTTCTTCCATTATTGCCCAAGCATTTAGAAGAACATGAAGTCAGTTTTTCATTGTAAAAGGTCATAAATTAAATGGAATGCAGCAATGCTGACAACAAACACTTTGCAGATCTAACTGGGGCCATTTAAGAGCTGTTTACTTTTGGATGAAAGATTACCTATTAAATCTGAAAGAGACTGCAAGCTGAATAAACACCATCTAGTAGGGTCAGGGATCCTTATTGTCATGCAGTAGAAGTAACAAGAATGTTCTAGGTCAACTGGTGATGTGCCATACATCTAAATCATACTGAAAGGATTAAAAGATGCTGAGGTGAAGTGGCACTAACAGAAATGGCCATTTTCAAGAAATTTTTCCAGGAAGGATATGGTTAAAAGATAAAAAGGATTATTAAGTCTTTTCATGTAGAATAAACATCAGCCACACACTCCTGGAGAAGGGGTAAAGGCAACATGTGATAAATATAACTCAAAGCAACTCCCTGGGTGCATTTGTAGGCATGTGACTGTAAAAGACTAGTTTGTATGATCCTCTCAAGTCATTTTAGTGGAGTAACATTAAAAAAAAGCATTAAAGGATTTTGTGTTATAAAGATTTTTTTAAGCCATGTCTTATGCTATACACATGGGGAAAAAAATCAAGAATGAAGGAAGGATGACAAAATGGGTTTGCAAATTGACATTAAATTAATATGGTTTTATAGTCCTGATCAAGACGGATATATTGAAATGTGGCATGCTTTCAACTGATCTGAACAAGGTCTGAGAAGTACAACCTTCAGCATGTTTGCATTAGTTGTAGGATGTGTGCCACTCTCACACCTCTAAATTAAGTCCAGGTCTTAGGTGTCTTTTAATAGAATAAGTATTAAAATACTATCCTGTCTTCTTTATCTGACTGTGGCATAGACTATGACTATACTTGAGCTATGAAGAAAAGTGTCATCTTTATCATCACTTATGTGAGGAAATAATATATATCATTCTGTTTCAACTAGTAAATAATTTTCTTTAGAGAGAATGAATCCAATGAATATTTAGAAGAAATAGAGTGAATACACTGTGAGCTTTTTCTTGTTCATGACTTCAGAATAAATTTGTGGGGTAGCATAATGGACAGAAATTATTAATTCTCATTTCACTGATTTATTGCCTTTGAAATGAGAGTAATTATTCTATAGCAGACCTTCAACTCCCTCCCAGTGCACTACACTGTGGAAAGCATTTACATGTGTGTTCCAGTTTGCTCCAGCTACTCTGGTCAGTGTTATAAATAATACAGGATATGCAGTGATAAATATTTGAACTGAACTGTATTTTGCATACTGTTAACCTGAGCTTCTAAGGAGCTTTTGAAAGTCAAATCTTTGCCTTGTCTGTGGGTGCTGAGGGTGGAAGTACCCAGCTAATAAAGTCAGTAAAAAATAAGGTTCATTGTAATATAACACTTTCTTGAAGGCAAGTGTATGATTAATTAACCTTCAAAACTAGATCAATGGTGCCAGTTTATTATCCATTTAAACTGGTTTTGTGTTTGCTTTCTTTATCAACATGCTATACTCAGTGGGAAAATTAATGGTAAATAGAAAATTTATTTTCCCTCACTTTGTGCCAAGAGGGTTTAAAATTAGATAATTGAGATAGATTAGACATCTGGCATCAAATCTGACCTCTTTCACAATTCTGTTTGAATGCATTATACAGTGTATAACATCAGTGCCCTCTGCTAGGATAGGTTTAAAGTGCAAGGCAAGAAAAAAGTAGTGTTCACACATTATAATACAATTTCTTAAATGTAATCTCTGAACTTCTATTAGTAGACACTTTAAATAGCATCATGGAAAATATTTCCCAAAATGGATTTGGGTCCATTTGCTTTTACTAGATTGAAAACAGGAGATTATAGCTCATGCAGGATTATATCCTGAATTCTGTTCCGATATATTTTAATCTTTTCATCACTGGCAGATTGCAGAATCACAGAAAAACAGAATGCCTGTTTAAGAGTTTATTTTTTTCCCTACCTATGACTTACGTATTTAATTTTCAAAAGCCTTTTTAATTTTAATTGCTATTTAGATTTGTAGATCCATATGAAAAAATGCCAAATTCTTTATCTTCTTCTGATTATATTTGAATTTACATTTTTATGGAGAATGGTGGGATGATTACATTTTCTACCAGTGATTTTAGCTCTATTAATCTTCCATTCAGTCCTGTCATTGAAAATGCCTTAGACTGCAGTTGAGCTCTCTGTTGACTGTATTAATATGAATTCTGTTATTTGTCATCTCATTTATTTCAATATTTTCAAGATAATAACCTGTTCTTCAGAGAGAATGGAAAACTCATTTGTTCAGAATGGGACATTATTCTGGTATTTGGAAGTTCAATTTCTTTTGGATATTTTAGGACTACTCTTTATATTTTCTGGAATGCAGTTACTCTCTAACTTTGTCCAACTCAACCTTTATGGGTGAATTGTCCCCATTTTGATGTCTTTTTGCACCTCTTTAAGTATAAATTTAGCAATATCTTTATCTGTCAGTAGATATGCTGCTCTCTCTTTCACACACAAATAAAACTATAAAATTACACTCCGCATAATCATGGTACATGATATGTGTGGTATGTAATGAGAATTTATTCTGTTGTTGATACATTCTATTGCTTTCTGCTCCATTAAGTAACAATCTCCCACACCAATACATGTCAGGGGTGGAGCAGAAGTGTCTGGAAAGAGATGCAGAGAAGGGATCTGGGGTTCCTGGTGAACACCAACCCTCCCATCAACCAGCAATGAGACCTTGCAGCAAAATCTGCCAACAACCTCCAGGGCTGCATTATGCAGAGTGAGGCCAGCAGCTCAAAGAGCAGCTCCTGCTTTGTTCAGCCCTGTGGAGACAAGTCTAGAGTGCTGGGACCAGGGCTGGACTCCCAGAAGAAAAAAGACAAGGATTAGTAGAAGGAGTTCAGTGAAAGGACATGAATTCATTGCACGGAAGGAAATTATTGAAAAATCAGTCTACTGTATAATAGAGAAGTCACTAAAAATATAGCCTGCACCAGATTAAATCTCTGTCTCTGTCTCAGTGACACTAGGTCAGATAGTCTCAGCTCTACCTGTGCTCTCCTCTGAGTTGGCCCTTGCTTTGAAGACTGACTATTTCAGATCAAGAACAACTGTTATATTGAAACACTTTAAAGTGATTCTTTGACTCATATTGCCATGAAATTTGAAGAGCACAACTCTCTGGACCCCAATTTTTAACTGTGGAGTCTGATTCTCCCACTGGATTTTCCATATAACTACAGAGCTGTGAACTTAGTCTTACCTTACATATTAAACCAAATGAGCTTTTCAGATTTTAGAAACTGGGCCCTTCATTTCCTGTAGACTTTTACACTTTAGAATGGTCTTAGAAAATCTAGTACACAACAATAGTGGTAAACTATTACCCATGTCTTCTACCAAAACAGTACTAAGCCATCAAAAAGAAAACTGATACATGATGAGCAGGGGGGAGGAGGGGGCAGGAGAGAGGGGACAGAGCTGACATAGAATTTTAAAGGTTAGAAAAGACCTCGAAGGTCATTGACTCCATCCTCCTCTACTTCTCTTGAAACTAACTTTGCATAGACAATTTGATTTTAGGTGTTAAGAAGAGAAAGGACGTACAAAAAGTAACATTATGTAATCTGGTGACTAATTCACAATCAAATAATAGATATGTGGATGGACTAATGAGTCCAGGCCAGCTTTTTAATCATATGACTTTTTTTTTCTTTTTTTTCAATGATTCAGATTGTGTTTTGTTCAACTGCATTTAGACTTCAGAGATAAGCTTTCATCTTAGCAGCCAGGAAGTTGTCCTGAAAGCCAAAATTCTACATGATCAAACAACATGCAGTTTGAAAAGTAAGACTGCAGACTGAACAATTAAATCTCTTTCTGAACATATGCTGAAAAAACCAAGCATTTTTTAGGTACTGTAAAATCTTCTTACACATCCATATTAGACCCCCAGTGCAATTCAGACATGCTCTTTCTTCCTGCTTCAAGACACACAAGAAAACTCCTAAAAAACAAAACAAAACAAAACAAACAAAAAACCCCAACACCACAAATTTGAAAGTTTTCTATTATGTACATGTAATTTGAGATGTGGAGTAAGAGGATTTCTTTAGATACTTGTAAAATGATTGTAAAATTAAAACATCTTCTTCATGAAATACCCCATGAAATGTTTCAAGATAAATTCTTTTCCCTATTCATTTTACAAGATCAGGTCATATTCTGAATATTTTTAAAAATGGATGTCACAGATACCCTAAATGGATTCAACAAAAAGGAGCAATTCCTTTTTAGGTCACCCTCCAAGGCTTCACTTCTCTCCAGAATATTAAAGCAGGAACAGCAGCAATGTTAAATTCAAATATTGCATATTGCAGCTGCAAGTTTTTTCCTCTACAAAAAAAAATTATCTTCTGGGTATTTATGTTTACAAAAAGACTCTTGGAATTGTCCAGCAAAAAAAAAAAAAAATGAAGCATTCCCTTTTATTGATCTGAACCTGGGTCTTTTTGACTTGTATAGCTAGAATCATGATTTCTCCAAAATGCAGTCTCCTTTTTTTCTATCTTAATAGTTCTTTCTCTATACAGCTAAATATCATTAAATTTTATGTATTTTTGGAATTTTATGATGATCAAAAAATCTGAAGACAAAATAAATGTAGAAATATACTTAAGTTGGATTAAAGTTTAATAACACAATTCATTTCAGTACACTGGAATGTTCTTATATGTTCTGCAAAAGAAAAGAGAAACAAATGAGAATGTAGATATAAAAATTATTTCTTTGAACATAATTTCATTGTACTTAATACAGTTACAATTTAGAAATATTTTAAATTTTAATTATTAATCATGGCATGATAAAGTCCTAAAAATATCAGGGTATTGAAAAAAAGCTATGTTCCATGAAACTAGAAATCTTCATTCAATTGAAGAGAAGAAACTATATATAATCTCCTTTTAATAACTTTTCTGAATTAACACTTAGACTGAACCATGAAGAATTAAAGCAATTCAATTACATCATTTGTCCTTCCCGAGGGGCAATGTATGGAGAGAATAGATACCAGCAAGAATTTTGAGAAAGTAGAATGATAACTGTGGCTTCAGCCTTAGATGCCCACAAAGAAAGTAGAAGTGTGGGAGGAACATGTAACAAACTTGCTTAAACAGCCATTGTGATGTCAGAATAATTAAATAGAATTCTACCAAAATAGCAAAAGTAGTCCATGAAATTAGGCAGAATTGTGAGCAATTTTTATCCTTTAGTGTCTATTTCTAAGGCAGGATAGGGTCTCAGGTGGCATGACAATTTGCAGTTGCCAGCTTCCCTTCCCTGTTTACTCTGTAAAAATACAAAACTTAGTATTAGGCAAAATTTTCACAGAAAAAGAAAAATTTATGTTGATTTGGTTGACAAGAAGTTCAACATAATCTGTCATGTGCACTGGCAGCCCAGAAAGCCAACCACATCCTGGGCTGCTTCAAAAGAATTGCAGCCAGGAGGTCAAGGAAGCTGATTCTGACCCTCTGCTCTGCTTAGGTGAGACCCCACTTGGAATACTGGCACTGTGTTTTGGTATCACAAAAGGCTAGAAGGGTGGCTTCTCTGAGAAGTTGCCATAAACTTACTCCATGTCCAACAGAAACAGTGCCAGCTGACTCCAAGATGGACCTTGGCTGCTGACCAAGTTCCTGCCCATCAGAGACCGTGGAAGCAGCTCTAAGATAATGTCTTCAAGAACGAAAAAAAGGTTATTGCGCAGAAGAAATTGTGGCCAGACAAGGGCAGAGTAAGAGTATTTGAGAGGAACTCACTTTACATTATATGATACTGAAGAATCAAGTCAGAAAATTCCTCTCATGCCCATACAACAGGTAGGCAAGGGAAAAACAACTAGTGATATGTAATGTAGATCCCCAATCTAAAGCACACCTTTTTCTCCTCAACTATTTTAACTGAAAGCAGATGCTATAGAACAGAAGATAAATACAAGAAGCTGCTACTTCTGCGCCATACTTAAAAGTGTTGTTGAGAAAGGTAATTCACACTTGTCATCAAGGCTTCTGGGAGTTTTTGGGAGCTTTGACACAAATATCAATTTCACCTTAATGACTTCCTATTTCCAGAAACTCTTATATCTAGGGATATATTGCTGATATTTTTCTCTTTCTACTTCATATATATAAAAGAGTAAAAAGTGACATGCAGTATAAATGATTTGGTGCATGCAATCCTGAAAAAAATTAGTCCCGGAATAATGGAAAAAAATGAAAAGTAGCTATTAAGCATTTTAACTATTCTGGTGTTTTATGCTGCATTGACAGAGGAAACAGTTGTTGTCATTGGTAAAGGGAATATGTAAAATATGAAGATAAAAAAAAAAAAAACCCAAAGATATAATGTACTGTTTTGCTTTTGAGAAGTGTTTCCTTTTTCTATATATTAAGTTCAAAAACGTCATGGAACTATTTGGATTCAAAACTGAGAATTTTCAGATTGTCAGATCAGTCAAATAAATATTATAATATATTTGATTCTTCTAGAGGGACTTAACAGTAATAAAATTGGTGCTTCTTACTGAGCACAGTTAGTTTTCAAACTCATAATCTGCACATTTGGCATCTAAGAAATCTTTATAGGCAGCAGTTTAACTTCTACCTATTCTTCAATCAAAGGAAAGGATTCAATTTAAGGAAAACTAAAGAAAAATGTATTCTGTTTCATTCATGAAGAAAAGAATGTGTGAATCTGTATAGCCTTTTGTGAGATTTCTGACTGGAGGTCTGAAGAAGTGAAGCTGCAAAATAGAAAGCAGGCAGGGAGAACCATTTGTGGAATCCAGGCCTGTCCAACAGATATGAAACAGAAAAAATGTTTTATAGAGACAATAGATGTGAATGTACTAGAAATACAGCAGCAAAATAATATAACAGAGGAACCCTGTGATCCATGCTTCAGAGCAGCACTTGGTGTTTTAAGCTGTAATTTTGTTAAACTGACACGAGAAACAGGACTCGACTTTGAGCATGAGTTGATGTGCAATACTTTATTCTATGGTGATTCAAACAACAATGTGTTTTTACATTTATGCTGCCACTTTCATTCCTTAGGAACTGTCAAGAAAAGGCTTGTGCAGAACACTTTAATTAAACAATATGTGTAGACTGACTCTTCAAACAAAAATACATAAACAAAGCACTCTTGCCCTTTTGTGTATTCTTTCTATTTTTTTCTGTGGATAAAAAAATCACATGGATATGTTCATTCTCTCCTTGGACAAAGGTTTTGATAATGCATCTCCAAAGGGACTATGTAAGTGTATAGAGGTTTTCTCAGAGCAGATGGGAGGTGAAAAAGTCTTGGCAGACTTTTTAATATTTACTCAGAGAGCTTGTCCACATCTTATTCTCAGTGTTGTAGATATTCAGTGCATGCTCTTTGCTTTATCTGATATACACTTCAAGTTTGCAGAAGAGTAGATATATAGATGTATTTATATGTTTTTATATATTTTTATGTAATTATATTTAATATCAGTGACAGATGAATGCTGGTTGTATTTCATGAAATGATTATACACATGTTAAGAATATTTTTTTTGTGATTTCCTTCTGTGTTCAATTTCCTGCAGTTTTCCATTATTTCAGAAATATATTACAAAAAAAAGAGGAAGCCACAAACCAAATAATTTAAAAAAACCCTAACTTGATTGAATGAATAGAAATTTTCTGTAGGGCTGTGCAGGAGTGGTTTTGGAGGTTTTTTGGCAGGGAAGATTAAGCTTTCTGTGACATATTTTAATTCACACAACACCTGAACAGACTAATATTCTAGAGTTATTTAAAAATACTATTTTTATAAGATTAATATGAATTACTCTGAATTACATTATTAGATTACATGTACAAAGTCAGCCATGGGAGCAAAGGAAGACAGAAGACAAATACCAGAGGGAGAAAAGAATGATCATTTCTCTTTTTTCTCCTAGAGGGAATGAGCCTTGATGTGTTTGAGAAAACTGTCTAGGAAATATGACGTCTTTAGCTACACAGATGGTTTGATAGCATTTTGAACCAAAGTTTTATGCTTTTCATTCTTGTGCTTCTTACTGACACCAAATTTTAGATTCAAACACAGATAACATTAGAAAGAAACTTGAAGTGGCCAATAAGAATTTCAGGAAAACTCTACAGAATCAATGCCAGGTCCTTGGCCATATTTTGTTTCAATGCTTTAACAAGCCAAATGGTTTTCCTATCATTTCTAGAGGAATAGAAAATCTCCATTTTATTGTGCAAAGGGTTTTTTTAAGGGGGGCTATGCTTTTGATTCCTTATCCCAGACAATCCACAAACAGGAACAGAATAATCACACAACAGAGACATTCCCCCCCCCCCCGCCCCTCACCATCCAGAGCCTTGTCTAATTAAACAGAGAATATCTTCTATAACCATGTGGAACAAGGAACTGCTGAAGATGGCTCTCATTATAGTCCTGTTAATGTGTCCTGAAATGTTGCATGTCATCTGTCTATCATCTATTACAGGCTCTATATAATTTATGATAGGAGAGGATGCAAATACAGCTAAGTGAATGGCATCATTCTTTATGCTAGATGTCTGGATGAAACCTTTCCAGGGATTACTGTTTGGAATTATAAAAACATTTTAATGCCTTCCCAAACAGAGTATTTTAGGCTCTAAATATTAAAATGAGATATTTTCTTATCCTTATGAATAATTTCCGGACTTTGAAAGCTGTTTAGATTTTAAGAAAGCAAGCAAGGACTTGCATGAGTCATTTCGTGTCTAAAAGTATAATTGGAACAGAAACTCACTCTCATCTTTTATGACTGACAGAGCAGTGGTTTATTGTATAAACCAGACTAAATTTTATCTGCCCTACATTTTTTTTTTTTGCAATGTGGAAAGGTTCTGCTATTTAAGGATAAATCAGATACAATCTTCATCTGTTTGGTAGAAAATGTGTTATTTTGCTAGAAATAACCTTTGAAGGTTAGAAGCTTAGCAGGTAGCAAAGATTGGTCATTCCTTACAGAATTTGCATAGAGTAGGTGCACACACCTGATTCAGTTTTCAATTTCAGTATTAAAATAATTTCTCTCAATACAGTTGAGGTGTAATGCTCTCATCTCACATACATTTAAATCTTCCCCCAGAACAGAGCATATTTTATTAGTTTCTAAAAATACAGATTTTTTTACACAATAAGGGAAGAATTTGGTACTACAGTGTGGACATCTAAGTTTAGATGTCTAAGTGAGACTTATAGCTAATATGGTATGTTGCAGTTAACAGACGGCAGCAAGTAGAACAGAAGAAGCTTCACATCATCCTGAAGGTGCTTATGTCTGAATAGATGGACAGCTGTCTAGACAAGTTTAACAATTATTTATCATTCCACTATTTACAATGGGACCTGATATCTAAACACTTGTATTTATGTTCCTACAACCTGAATCTTTGAATACATTTGAGTAGAAATGGGAATGGGATGGAGAAAATTAATTAGAAAGTCCATTGCAAATATTCATTAAATATATGTGTATTGGATTTGTGTGACAGGTTTTGGTAGTGAGAGGGTTATAGGGGTGACTTCTTTGAGAGGCTGCCAGAAGCTTCTCCCATATCTGGCATGAGCCAGTGGTAGCTGCCTCCAGGATGGATGTGCCACTGGCCAAGGCAGAGCTAATCAGGAATGATAGTAATCCTCTGTGATATTTAAGAAGGAAAAAAGTTATTGTGCAGATGTACTTGCAGACAGAGAAGTGCAGAGTGAGGACATGTGAGAGGAATAACTTTGCAGAAACCAAGGAGGGGTTTGGCAGGAGCGGGAGGAAATGCTGGATGTGTTGGAGCTGGGATTCCTCTGCAGACTGTGATGAAGCATCTGTGCCCCTGCAGCCCCTGGAAGTCCACAGGGGTGCAGAGATCCCCCTGCAGCCCATGGAGGAGACTGGCACCAGAGCTGAGGCTATGAACCCATGGGAGCCCCATGCTGGAACAGGCTCCATGCAGGAACTTGTGGACTCATGGAGAGAGGAGCCCACACTGGAGCTGGTTTCCTGGTAGGACTTCTCCCTAAGCAGTGGCAGGAACAGCATATGAAGAATTGACCACAACCCCC
Source organism: Nesospiza acunhae (assembly GCA_013398715.1). Lineage (NCBI taxonomy): Eukaryota > Metazoa > Chordata > Aves > Passeriformes > Thraupidae > Nesospiza > Nesospiza acunhae. The sequence goes on along the minus strand of VZSU01001552.1, from coordinate 959,806 downwards.
ATTCCCTGTCTCCCTGGGTCTCTGGGGGGAGGAGATAGATCTTGGGAATCAGGGAATGTGTTTTTAAGATTTTACTTCTCATTATCCTGCTCTGATTCCAATTGGTAATAAATTCAATTAATGTCTACAAGTTGAGTCTCTTTTGCCCATGATGATAATTGGTGAGTGATCTCTCTCAGTCCTTATCTTAACTAATGAACGTTTCATTATATTTTAGCTCCCTTTTCCACTTTTAGAAGGAGAAATAAAATGGCTTTCAGGGGTGTCTGGCCTTCAGGGTCAACCCACTAAAGTGTTTTTGGTGCCCAAAAAGAAGATGAGGTTTTGGGATAGGGATAGCAATTGGGAGCCATAATGGGCAAAACAAGTAATAAACAAAGAATCTTTTTGTTCAGCTCTGAATGCAAATCTAAGTTACACAGACATATTTTTGTCAATGAGTTTTTCTTTATAATTGTTAATTTCTTGTTCATGCTGCTTTTTCGAGTCATAATACTTGAAATCTCACACCAAATTTAATTTAAAATGGACAAAACAGTTGTAATTATCCTCTGATTTTTTTGGTTTTTTTGCTAGTCTAAGATAGGGCTTGGTTTCTTTGACAAACAATCTTTAAATAAACTCCTTGGGTTGTTTAGATTTGTATTGTACATGGTTATGTTCTGCAACTGCTGCAGTGAAAGATAAACTTTGTTCTTGGAGGAACTGGGAAGTACCATGATTTTCTCTCAGAGAAGCTAAAGCAGAAACTCTACACTAAATTTTCTCCTACTGAGGATGTAGAAATTTTGCAGGCTATTGCTGCTTCTCTATATGGTTTATAATATTTCTTTATGCATTATATACCCCACGTTTAACAAACATGTATGATGGGCTGTTCTTCACTATCTGAAATGTAGTGTTAGGTTCTGATGTCAACTTACAAGTGTATATCCAAGAGAAATTCAACTGAGAGTACTGAGGTGAACTTACACTAAAATTGTCAGAGATCTCTTTGAGTCAGTTATAAAACTGCATGAACCTTCATAAGATATTCATGTTGGGAGAAAATTAATTGGGAGAAAACATGGTGGAAGTGATTTAATTTTGGGATTTAATTAAGATAAATTAGTTTTCCTTAATGTTTTTTCTGTTTATATTAATGTTTTATCCTATTTGACATATAGAAAATGGAGAGAAACAGATAATAATAAAAATAATTTACTATAAACCATAGGAAAAATATTCTTTATTGGTCTGAAGTATTCAAAGAAGGTGCTTCAAGATTTTTCATTTGTCTATATATTACACTAGTCAAGAAGTTTACCTCTTTTACTGCTGGATGGTTTGCATATTTTCTTTTGATGTAAATGCAAATGTAGTACCAGAATATCTTTATTTTTAATCAGTTTTCCTGTTGGCAGCAGAGCTGGCCAAAATCCATGGTAGATGTTATTTAAACTGAGTCTATCATATTTACTCTATTAAGAAACCAGGAACACTACTCAATATATTTAAATTGGAATTTTTTACTACTTAACCAGAGTTAAAAAAATATAGAAAGGTTTGGATTGGAAGGGACATTCAAAGTTCATCTTGTCCATCCTCATCTACCATGGACAGGGATATGTTTCACTACATCAGGTTGCTCAAAGCCCTGTCTCCAATCTTGAGCACTTCTAGGCATGAGATATCAACATCTTTGGACAGCCTCTTTTGCTACCCTTATCTTTAAAAAGGGAAAAGAGAGTCTAGATTATGTCCTGTCTAAATTTGCCCATTTTTGATTTCAAACCATTCCCCCTTGTAATGTCAGTACAAGTCTTGGTTTCACTGAAGGGGAAGCTAGAGCTGGAAATACTGCTCTTTAGAGGGAAGTGGTTTGCACAAGATCTAGGGCAAACAGCTCATTCTTTAGTTCCTTTTCCTTCCACAAATAGGTTGGAATAATTGCACCTTATTTTTAACAGTTTATGATATTTGGTGTCTAAATCTGGTCTTCAAGTGACATAAATTTCTGATGGCCTAAACCAGATACTGTTGAATAACATATGATCTTTTCATCAGTTTCAAAGATTTTCAATAAGTCTTTATGCATTTGGAAGGAGAGGAATGTTTTGTCTTCATTTTAGGAATCTCATGTTTAAGAAATTCAGAATTTGTAGTAGGAAACAAAATAATTGTAGCTTTTTCCTCAGCCCTTTTTATATTACTTTCCAATTCACACTTTCATAAAATAACAGGGTACAATAAAGATGTTTCTACACATTAGCAGTGGGATGAACATTCAATAAAGGAAGATCAAGACTGATATTTTACACAGTAAGTTTATATTCTTCATCTTGTTTTTATAATTGAAGTAAGCAGTCCAACATCAATATTTATAATGCATTAAGTTCTGTTCATTTATTAAACAGTGAATGATTAAACTAAATAGAACTTTAGCATTTGATTTGACTCTCTCTTGTCCAACAAGTCTGAAAGAAAATATTTGAGTGGAAGTGCAGTTTATTCTGGTTTATAAAAGGTAGTATCCCAATGCCACTACAAAACTACAGTTTCTTTCTCCTTGGAAAGTCAGTATTGTGAGTTTCACTGAAATGCAGCCCTCCAGTTTTCCTACCTTTTACTCAGGGACCTGTGAAAGGTACTGTATTCAAGAAGTTGGTAATCTTGGACAGGCTGTGTCTGCTCTAATGGAGCACCCACTTAGAGAAACCTAAGAAAAAATTTCCTAATAATATGTATGCAATTAAAACAACTTGCAATTTAGAGTACCTTAAACCATTCTCAGTGAGATCTGGCAAAGACACTGCACTGATCTATTCTGACCTCACTCCATCACCAGCACAAAATATTTTTACCAATATTTATAACACCACGCCAGAACAAAAGTGTTTGCTAGAATATGGCAGACAGAAATGCTAAAATAGAGCAGACAGAAACTAAATTTATTCTATGACTACACTCACCATTCTGATCTGTAAGTGTTTAAAAGTAATTTTTCAACTATTCCATGAAGGAAATTAATGTATTAACAGGGAGTCTTAAGTTGTTAAAGCTTTTACAGACAAGAAATTTGTGACATCTTCTTTTGTCTTATTTCCCCAAATGCATATGAATGTGCCTATGAAATTCTAAATGCACACTTTTAATTATTACCAGCTTACCATGACAAGGTGTCATTGTTAGTTTACTGATTGGTGAAGCAAACCTGGTTACAAAAGCAGCACAAATAAAATTATTTTATCTAGAGGCATCTTCCATTTATAAGAAGTCTATAATCATCACTACTTTTGTAATTTAGCTGTGACACAAAAAGCTTGCTTCATAATAAGACCATTACATACCACCCTGCTTATAAATGAGCAGGTAAAATTTAATTGTTTGGGATGTTTATATGCATAGTTCAAACAAAACATGTTAGAGGCAGAATGAGTGACAATTTTGTAATTAAGACAAAATTAATTTATTTTCATACATATGGAGCTATATCCTACATGCAAATTAAAAAATGGGCAGAGACTCACCCTGCTTTATATGGTAGTTTTTAGTTATTTGTATGTGATACTCAACAAGAATCCTGAAGCTTTTTGTGCCATGTAAGTACACCTGGAAACTACTCATCTGATTCATGATGGAAATGAACAGAAATTACTCTCTTGTTACTGAAGTGACTTACAAGCTGAATGTGTGGAACATAACATTTCTACTGGATAGTACCTGTAATTAGGAAACCCAGAAGTGCTTTCAATCTCTTACAATCCCACGCAGGATAACACCAGGCAACAGCTATTGCGAGATGACAGCTATTCACTACAATTCCAGTTATCATGGAAGGAGAAGCTAAGCATGTAGACAGTGATAAAAAAGTGAGTAGTCAATCTTCACATCCCAGAAAATAAGTCTGCATGCAGTCTTTGCTACAGGAGGATTAATTCTTCTTTGGACCCTGTTCCACTCCTGTCAGCATGGCTTGGTGTGTTGTCATGCTATTGAGGGCAGCACAAAAGAGTCTCCAGATTTTTTGGGCCACCTTTTTAGAGCCTTAGAAGGCGAGTAAGAAGGGACCTGCTCAATAGCAGGGCATTACAATATTTACTGTATGACCAGGTAAATATACTGTCTTTTCTTTTAATTTTTTTTTAATTCAAGTTTGGCTAGATTATATCATTCAGTATTCTATTCTATTCTGTTCTATTCTGTTCTATTCTATTCTATTCTCCAGCATATATTCAGACATATAAAAGAAAAAGAAATATCTGACTTCTTACCTTATCAACTTGCTTTCCCCTTGTTTTTTCCTCTCCAGTGGAAGCAGAGTTAAATCTGGAGATGAACTAAACATATCAGTTAAAACGTGATCTAGTATTTTATTACAGTATAACAAAATCAACTTGAATAATAATTTTTGGAGGTGTTTGTTTGGTTCAAAGTGTAAAAATTAAACAAAGTTAAAAAAAAAAAACAAACAGGAATTAAAGCAGTAGTATGCAAGGATCACTGGAAATATTATTTCCACTACAAAAAATCAATTCCACCAGATGTTGGAGGTTAAATAACATCAGAATGATATTTTGATAAAAATGAATGTCTCTCTAGTTCAGTATCTTGCATAGAACAACAGCCAACAATATATCCTGGGGCAAATTGTAATTAAAAACACAAGGAGCATATGGAGAAACCACCCACTCTGTCTAGTCATCTATGGCTCGAGAGGCTTTCTCTTCCCTAGTCTTCATCTTTGAGCTTGATAGCTCTCAGTGGCCTGTTCTTCCATGAATTTTCCTGACTGCTTATGAAACCGATTGAAATAATTTATGTTCATGACATCCTGTAGCAATTTGTGCCATGATGAAATTATACATTGTGTCATGGAGTACTGCATAATGTAAGACCCTGCTTTGAGAGTGCAGCATAGCCACAGAGCTACCACAAAGGCAGATGTGAGATGGAGTGGACTGATCCCTGCCATTAAAGCAGAATCTTAGTGCTGAGGCCAGGTTGAAGAACAAGGAGTTGTGCAGAAGCAGCTCCCCTTCTGTGAGAGCAAGAACATCTGTCAGATATGCGCTCAGAACTCAGTAGGGGAAGCCTGTAAGGGCAGAACTGATTCAGGCATTCCTTCCTCTGAGCAAAAAAACTAAAAGTCACTAGAGAAAGTATGGTAAACTCACCTCTAAGAGGCTTTTATTTGTATTATGGATTATCCAAAGCTTTATTAAAAAAAAAAAAAGTTTATTAGTATTTCTCAAAACTCACATCTATGATCTGTGGAGATGTCTTTGGTTTTTTCCTCCACATTATAATTTTTAAAATTTTTTAATCTGAAGAAAAACTATATTAAAAAAAAACAACAAGTTTTGAGATAGTAACCACAAATAATTAGAGATAAAAATGAAAATAACATTGATTTATCTTGCAATATGTAGATCTCAAAGCATTAGATATGTAGATTGCCTTTGTGCTTTAGTATTTAGTGAAGGTGGTCCTGGATGTTTGTTTATCATATTTCAAGATGTATATGATTGTGGAAATTAAAATAGGTGTTTCTCTAGCTTTTTTTGGTGATTCTTGGTTAGCCATTCATAATTACTCAAGTCCCTGCTTAACTTAACTGGAAAGTCTCACAAGAATGTACTTTATGTAGAATAATAATTAAAGACAAAATAATTGAGACTCAGATAGGCAGAACTCAAATGGCAACCCCAGGAAAAAAGTAAACTTATAGTTCCGTGAAGATGCCTCTGTTGGTAGACAAACCTACAGTGATCTCAAAAATTTTATTTATTTATTTATTTAATTTACAAATTATATCCAAGGGTGAGATAAAGATTTAGTGTTTAAAGAAGAAAATTAATAGATTTTATATGCTGCTCCTTTTAGACAACAAATTATTGGATGTCTCATTTAAGAGTTATATGTGCAAAATTCTGCTTTTCCAAAGGCTGTGTTTTTCAACCCCCTGTAGGAGGATGCTCTGTCTATAATTGTGTAAAGCAACTTGAACAACAACCTATTTGCAAAGTTTTCATTGGTAAATGAAGGGTATGTCATGTTGCTTTTGGTGCTGAATAATGCTGAAACCAGTCTGACTCATCAGTCCCAAAGTTAAACATCCTTATAGTAAGGTGAAGAAGAGGTAGACCTGATAAAATACCTGGATAAACCAACAAAAAATTACACTTCTGATAATTTATCTAAAGCTGTTGAGCCAATGTAGCTGGCCTGGAGCCATATGATTGGCAATAAATTATTTTGTACTACAAAAAGTTGGTTCCAAATTTTAACAAGGTCTACTAACATCGCTCCTTGGAGCGTATGTGTGGAGATTCCTCCTTTGTCGGGGGCAAACTCCTCAAGGTTAGTCCTTGAGGCTGAGTGAAAGACATTTACCCACAGTTGGCATGGGTAATATTAATTACTGCTTAAAAATTGGTTTTGCTGGCTTTTATAGAATTGCTTTAGTATAATTGTGTCTTGGTTTGAAAAGAGAGGTGTCTGCTAAGGAAGGCAGGAGCCTCCCTTGAAAAGGAGAATGTAAAGCCCCTCCCTCCGAATTATTATCAGTTTGAAATTAAGGGGGTCTTAGGCAAAGATATGGGACTAGGAATAACAGTTCTTTATTTGGGAAAAAATAAAATAAAAATGCAGCAATACAAAGCAACACTGGTTGGTCAGGTTGTTGGTAGAGGTCAGTTGGATTGGTGGCTGCAGTCCTCCTGCAGCGCTAGGTGTAGTTATGTTGAAGCAGTGATACTGTAGAAGGGTGTAGTCTTCTTCTGAAGGTCCAGTGGTGGTGTAGATGGGCCTGGTCTTCCTCTGGGAATCCAGTGGAAAAGGCTGCTCTGGGGTTCCAAAACTCCAATCATATCCAGGTCGGAATGCTTGGCTCCTCCCCCTGGGCAGAGCCTCTCACAATGGGATGATGTAATTTGATCAGCCATGCAGTGACGCTCAATGGCCCATTAACAGAAGAGAACTCCCTGAAGGAAGGATTGGTTGTGGAAGAGATAAAGAAAACTACTTCACCTGTTTTTAACAGGTGGCCCAATTAACAGAAGATAACTGTCCAACCTCTAACAGATTATAATAGAATACACACCCCTGGCCACATCTTGCATTTTCAACCCAAGACAAATTGTTTCAATTTTACTTTGTAGAGAAATATATTGTCATAGTTGTTATAGCTCCTATAATGTGTCGTAAATAATTCTGATATTTTTGTCTAATTATTATAATAATTCATATGCGTGTGTGTGTATAAATATATATATAAATATATATATATTTGGTTTACCTTCCTTAATCCTTCAGGAAAAATTTGTACAAACGTCCAACTACAACTATATAATCTTGAGTCATAAACTGTTTCCAAAGTCTGAGGCCATGACTGGAACCAGCCATAACCAGGCTCCCCTCTGTGAAGTGGTTAGGTAAACCTGAGGGCTCTTTCTGCACCTTGTGACTCAATGGGAGGGCATTTTTAATTAACTTTGTCTGAAGCTCCCACTCTGTCCACAGCACTCCCTGCCACAGGTTTTTATATTTGAAGATACATCTGCATAACATTTTATAAGCAGTCCTGAGCTGGGCTCTAAGTCAAAAATTTGTTCATCCAAAAGATAAAAAATATATATGCATATTAACTATGCTGTGCCTAAGTTTGTAACACACTTGAGCTTCTGAAACTTTTAATTTGGAAACAGTGATATTACAATCAACAGATTTTGGATTAAGGCAGATCTGAATTTGGAAAAAATTAAAAATGGTCAGAAAGTATAAAATATAGTGCAGACATGGGCACTGTTGTGGTTTGATTATTTACATTACCTCAATTTTCTTTCCAGCATAACCCAGGAAACGGAAAATTAGTGTTATAATGGACTTATCTAGACATGGGAATTTTCAATGTAAAATCATCAAAATATGTTCTGAAAAAAACACTTTGATGAAGAAAAAACCCCAAATCCTAAGTATGCAAGAGTGTCATAGCTAGAGAGAGAGAGAATAAACAAAGGGATTTAGGCATGACTTAGATGCTCAGACAAGATTGCAGGGGTTGTAAATATACACGATTGAAACCTTTAATCATCAGGTTTTCTTTTGGTTCTCAAGGACAAAAATCACTGAAGCAAGAGGGAGGGTTTTTTTCACTTCTCTTTAATTTTCTTACTTAAATTCTACTTCTGCTGAACGCCCAGGGCAGAAGTGCCATTTTGCGTGTTGTACTAAGTGGTTGGATAGCTGTTGCCTGTTGTTGGGAGTTAAGATTTGAATTTGTATTTCCTAATGCTCTTTGCTTGTAGTTCATGTAATACAACATTTCATTAAATGTAAATGTCATGTAAAACACTTCAGACATTCAACTGGAACAAGAATTTCATGTCTTTGAGCAACAAGGTGGTATGCAAGAACAGAAGAAGGATTGTAAAAGGCTGCTCAGATCATCGGAAAAATAAAATTATATCATATGTATTATAAGGCATTAAGTCAAAGTCAGTAATTGCTCAAGAAGCAGAAAGGAAATAATCTAAATTCATCCATTACAAATAAGTAGATTTGCAGGAGATCTGTTGACTTAGTGAAACCATTGTTCATTAATATTTAAATTGTTTTTGTGATAAATTTTTTAGTTTAAATAAATAGATACTTCTCTGATTTTGTTGAGTAAGAACAACTCTGCATATTACTATCTTCTGTGACATACTACACATGTATGAAACTGTCTTTGCTGATATTTCATATGATGAATCAATTGAATATATTGTATTTTTTGTTAGGAGGGAGTCATAGAGCAACTAAATTAAAGTATAAAAAAAGCCTCTACATTATACAATTAACTAAACTAATTGCATTGCAAGAGTACAAAAAGCAACTCACAAAAGACATTGCAAACATCTAATCAGCAAAGAAATCAGAAGAGCTGAGACTAAAGAAAGTTATTCCTCACAATTTAGATGTTTTTGATTTCATGAGACAGTAAATGCATAACATCCTTAAATAAAATGTTTTATTTTTATATACTACCCCATTCTTCCCTAAGCCTAGATTTTTCCATTTATTTGCTGCTCCAATACGAGGCGGATGAACTGAAGATGAATTTGGCTACCCCTAAGGGGAAGTTTGTGGGAATGAAGCTCTCACTAGCAGCCACTGGCAGCAACATGTCTGGGCAATGAGGGCAAGAGAGCTGCTCTGCCCATCTAGCACAGGAGGTTGTGGTCTGTTGTACCGGGCAGAAAGCTGTGAAAGGGCAGAGAAGGGATGTTTTCCCAAGGGAAATGCCAGTGGACAGGTTCCAGGCACTTCTTGATCTTGTTCGAGTAAGTACTAGTGCTTTTATTGCAGAAATTACACTTTTGAAAATAGTAGTGACAAAAATGAAACCTCACTTTGAAAGATCAGATCATGATGTGTCAATAACCATAAAGCAGACTATGAGCCTTGGCCACTGCAAGAAACAGAGAAATGTTACTTTTAAAAGAACAATTCTGAAGTAACATTTCTCTTATATAAAAGCATTATTATTATTATTATTATTAAAATTCATTAAAATACCATTTACTAGCTCTAAGTTCATTTATGGACCATGGGCAAATAATTTATCTGAGTCTCTGTAAAAATTTTTGATGTGAGGAAAAATGTTCACTAAATATGAATTACATCTAAAACAATACTCATTTTTTTGCTAAGACAGGGACCAATATATGAATACTTTACATTCCTAACTCCATTTTAAGTTGACAATAAGGAGGCATAAAATGGTTATCAAGGTTTTCCAAATGGGACTTGCTGTATAGAGATATTTTATTTCTAATACACAAACATAATGCTTTAAGAAGAAACATGAGGTTTAATGTATTTTTACCTGGATTTCACTAGTTTTCAGAATTACATGGGATTTTTAAACTTCTGTATAAAATTATACCAAGCTATATTTTTAATTCTATGTTTGCTGACAAACTCCATTTCTGTAGGTTGCCCTTAATATGTTTACTGCAAACTTTAGTTTACAGCTGAGATTTGCAGCTTTGTTTAGCTCTTTTTCATTTTTGTTAAATTATGGGTGGGGTTTTCTTGTGTTTTTTTTAATTATTTGTTAGTTTTAACTTTATTTTAATCTCAGTGCATTTTTATCCTGTCTTATTATTTATTTTTTTATAATTAAAAAGATATATTTTACTTCAGACATTCACTGGATCATAAGAATTAAAATTTACTTGCTAGGGTACATGATGGATTGCAAATTAATATTTTCCCTGTGAGCAGAAACCGAAAGAGCTTTAGGGGAGCAAATTAAAATGAGGATGTACTGTCTTAAAGTAGTGCATATACATGATTATACTGTAGGCAAATGTCACAATGAAACAAATTTTTTTAACTCAGAATTTCAATACAGACTCATATAGCGAATATGTCTGTCTCTTACAGAATATGCTCAGATACTTCTCACTTCCCTAAGGTCTCTTCCACAGTGAACAAAACATTTGAATCCTTGGATAATTTGCTTTGTTAATCAGTTTTCACCATTTTCTCCAGCAACTGCAACGTACAAATGTTATCAGAAATATTTTTCATGATTTAATAAGGTCACAGATATATCCATACAGTCAAATTAAACTGTACTGTATAATCTAAGATAGATTGTGGTTTGAATTTCTTCTCTTCATGGCGCTGTCTCAGTGGTCACTTTTCTTCCTCAAAAAAAATTCTTTTTCTTCTATTTTCTTAATTAATTGTCTGTTTTCTTACTTTCTTATTTTCTGCTTCTTACATGTTTGATACTCTTGTGGCAAGACTAAGATATCCTGAAGCAACAAGTTTAAATACAAATTATCTTTGTATGAGTACAATTTAGCAGTAGTCAGTATAGAGTTTGAATAAGGTCCACAAATTCGGACTCATGTTGCAGTTCTTTAAATTTGGGAATAACTACTACTTCTGATAATATAGTTTTCTCTAGTCTGTTTTAGTTAGTTATTTTTCTCTATGGAGAATGATACAAGCCTTAAGGGAGGCATAAATCTTTCATTTAGTAGAACATAAGGGAAGAGGGGAAGCTGGGAAAGCTCAACTTCATTGTCTGTTCAGTTCATCACTGGGGCTTTGCTGCTACCCAGAATTTTTGAGATTGTGTGAGAGTAAGGGCAATGACTCCTCTTCCTACCAAGAGACTACTGCTCATCCATAGAAAGTTTATTTGTAACAATTTTTGCCAGCAAATATTGGTACATAATAACTAAAATCAATGCAAATGGAATAATGTGATAAAAAATTTTGAATACTTTATTAGATTATCAAATGAAATTAAATTATTACTTTTTATTTTAACGACTTGGGGAGTAAAAAATACACTACCAGCTGTTTTATATTATGTTTATATAAGCATACTAACAATTTCTAACTATAATGTACAGAATGTATCTCAAAAAAAATCTTTTTAGTGAAATAGAATTCTCACTGGCTGGTTGTTCTGATTTTGGTCACTTTTTATAGTGTTCTTTTTAACCAAGATTTATATCTTGTTAGCAGTTCATTTTGCACTGAAATACGGGACCATGGTTGTGGCAGGCAGGGACAGGTGTTTCACAAGATATCGGGATGTCACGGAAAGTTACAGAAACCCCTCTCCCCTCTTCCCCATAGATAACGATCACCCTCGGAATGTAGCCAAGTAGATAACCCCCCTAACATAGGAATACCAGTAACTTTCCATTCCTTACTTAACCTTAGAAGGCATTGCCCGACCCCTTACTGACGTAGAGAAGCCCCTGTCTATATAACCCCTCGAGATGAGATAATAAAGACCTTTAACCGTCCACCACATTGGTGTCTGCGTGTGTTACTGACCTGAGTGACCCTAGAGAGTGTGGGTCACCGTGCTTCTCATTGAAACCAAGTCACCATACCTTCCAAACAGAAAACAACACATGGTAAAATACCCAAAGTCCTGCCTGTAGCACCAGCAACTGCCAGTTGATAACCAAGTTTTGCCTGTTCACCTGTGGATAAACAGCAAGATTTAGCTCCAAAGACCAGGAAGATTTCAAGAGCAGAATTTACCTTTCTGCTAGCAACAAATCATCCTGGATAGTCTCCCTAGACATACCACAATGAAGTGAAGCAGAAAGGAAGCACAAACTGCTGTCACCCGCTGCTTCCTTTCAAGGCTAGTGGTCAGTCCATGCCAAGCTGCCTTGGAGGCCCACCTCAATTGGACTTGTTCACCTTCCTTTACAACTAGGCCATTGCTGATGCTGTGATTGGTGAAGCTTTTTCTTGTCACCACAAGTTTCCAGTTTCCCACATCTTTGGAGTCTTCTTCTGCCATTAAGCTCTTCTTTCATCCTTGGATTGTGTGACCAAAAGTTTTTCCTCTACAAAGTGAAAAGCATCACTCTCCTGTTCAGCATCCTGTTGCTGTGCAATCTGCTCTCTCTTCCTTCTGTACCTCCTGCTCCCATGACAGAGCAGGAGGGGCACCAGGCACCCCTGCAGTCCCAAGCCTATGTGCAAGCATCCACCCTCTGGAGCTCCTTCCAAGTCAAGGATTCGAGTTTGGAATGGGAACTTTCTACAGCTGGCAAAGAATGGAGAAATGGCCACAGTCCATCACCACTTCAGCCAGAGAGTCCCAAACTGTCTGGAGCAGGAGTTCTAGACCCTCTTCAATCCTCTGCCCTGCTGATGTCTGTGTTACCTCTCTCCTGCATATCAGCTAAACAGTTTCTTCTAAAGCAGATGAAGAACAGCCTGATGTTCCTCTCTCAGCTGTCTCTTACAGAATACTGTTGTTCCTTTTTAATCAAGATATCTTCAGGAAACAGCTAGTAGAAATTGCTGGCGGCAGAGGTCCCTAGGGATTTCCAGAAGTAACTACAAATAGGATCCCGATTAAAGAAAAACATAGACCAATCAAAAAAAAAATTAAAACAGAAAAAGAAAAATAATATTAATGAAACAACAAGAGACAATTAGGAAAAAGGACTCTACAACCTATATTTTTCCTGCATTCTTCAGGTCACCTTTGAAATAGTTCAAGTAGGTTGTGTATGTCTATCTGCACAAAAATTTTGGATTTTGACTTCTGGTGGAAATAAAAAGAGAAATCCATGTGAATTGAAAGAGAAAGAGATTTCTGGTGTCCTTTTCTAGAAACACTGGCAGTTTTAGGAGATCATGAAATTTTGGCTTCTCATATTTCTTCTTTATTTCACTCTTTGGAATGTACTGTGACATTTTGAAAGTGTAGTTTCAAAACAACAAGCAAAAAGAGTTTCTGATGATTGTGGGAAAAATTCCTATTGAAAGAAAAAAGAATACTCTTATTTCTCTGCTAAATTTTTTGTCATTTCTATGTTGTTAAAGGGCCAGAAGACCAAAAAAAATCAATGTGAGATCAAGGATCTGGCCATATACATCATAGTAGAAAAAAATAATCAGAGGAAGCAGGTTAATAGCCCATTGAAACACTCTCATTAGTACAGTAGTTCCTGTAGACTCCTGACATTTGATCTTCACTTCATCCAGTCTTGGGTGATCAAACATTTAAAATTCCATTCATAGTTCATTATGCATTTAAAAAAGCCCACCAATTTTGATTTGGGAAACTACAAATCTCCCAAATTAGAAAAGAACTATGGTAATTTTAAATAATTTCATATTGCCTGAGCTCACATTCAAACGCAAGTACTTATAAAAAATTTAAGTATCCTAATAATTTTACACACCTCCAAATGATGTGTAACTTGAGTTCTAATCTTTCTGAAGTACATTTTCAATGCTGAAGAGTACATCTTAATTTTTCTAAGCACAGAACTCAGAGGCAGAGGAGAAAGACAGAAATTTGAAATCTGGATTGATTGTAGGCCAATCAGAAATAAAAGATACAATATAGTGTAGTCTGCATGTATCAGTTAGCATGGCTCCATCTGAATGGTTGAGAGTTTTAAAATACCATGCATAACAAGATAAAAAGTAAGGGCTTATAATAACATCATCAGGATTCCAAAATACCCTTCTAGTTTCTATATATACTATTTTTAATACCCAGTAAACTAGAAGGAATTGGTTCTTAAATACTGAAGGGGTTAATTAGTCAAATTTGTGATGCTCTAGCTTAAACCTCCTTTATTTAGGGGTCTGGCTATACCTGGGTTCTTTTTCTATTCTCTTCTTAATGATGCTGTGACTTACTTGAAAAAAACCCATATTTTTCTAATAGTTCTAATCATATTTTGCAAATTCTCTCAGATTAATTAATTAATAAATACTGATCCTTTCCTCCTGTTAATGACTTTGTCACCAGAAAGTGAGGAGAAAAGAAGGAGGATAGGCAGGAAGATTTCCGTTTGAAGCACTGGTATAGCTCAATAACAGAGGGTTTGTGGAGTTTCCATTGTATTGCCTAATAAATGATTACAAAGAAAGGTATTTGGAGCTCAATTACTTGTTATTGTCATTGGTAAGAACCAAATTGGAAAAAAAAAAAAGAATTTTCTAAACAAGGTGAATTTTAAATTTGTAATTAATTAGTAATTAATTACTTGTAATTAATCAGTTTTCTTCTATTTATCCAAGTTGCTATCATTTAGAAAGTTAGCACCTAATAGTTAATCTGTTAAGAGTCAGAGCTCATCTGAATTCATGCTTATGTGCCAGAAAAACAAAAACGTATGGATGTAACAAAGTATTTATCACACTGGTAGACGCTATCTAGTGCTTTGTACCATGTAATATTAGAACAAGAGAAATTAATTCCCGGTAAGGAGATTTTTTAATGATACAATGCTTATGCCTTGTGAAGGCTGACCTAGAACGGAGGCTAGACAGAGTTAAAGAATAAAGTAGGTATTTATTTAAAGGCCTCAATGGATATACCTTGGGCAGCACAAGAGCCGAGACAGGGCCTCACCCAAGATGAACCCAAAATGGTCACAAAATGGATGAGTGCTCATGGGGTCTCACACTTTTATAAGATCTGGTCCATTTGCATATTGGAGTTAATTGGCCAATTATAGCTTTAGGTTATGGAGCCCCATCCTTCTTGTTTTTTGCTCTTCAGTCCACATTGTTTATGCTCTTGGGCCTGAAATTTGGGTGGTTGTCCTTGGTCCCAACCTAGGAAAGGAATTGATCAGTCTAGCTACTCTGTAAAGAGATCTCGGTATCCCTAAATATGAAGCTCAGAACCACACACAGAAGTACAGAATCTGAAAAATATAAAAGCTAAAACCTAAGGCATCAAAACTGATATAGTTAATTACACACTATTTTTGCTGCTTTTAAAGATAAAATTATCTTTGAGTAGGAAGCAATATCCAAATTTGAGAGTAAAAGAAATGTTTTTTGCTTGTGGGTTTTTTCTTTTTTTTTTTTTTTTTTTAACAACTGAAACCTTAGTGATGTTAAGATAAAATATTATTCCCATACATCTCTACAGGATTTGATTGATCTGGACCAAAAATCGGCGAGGGCAATTCTAAAATTTTTATCACTAATATAAGATTTCTAGATCTATACAAAAGTCTAATATAGAGTCTAATACAAAGCATAGACTATATATATATATCTGCTTTGACTGTAGATGCCATCAGGTGAAGGCTGGTGTAACTGTATGATGAGCGTGCTGATTATCTGCAGAAAGGAATCCAAGAGTATTTGCCTTTCACTCCTCAGATAAAAAATTATCTCCTAGAAATTGTTTCAGGCACAGATAATTTTATACAGATTCACACCATTGTAAAGAAAAAAGTTAACAGAAACTCAGTACTATGAATGCAGATGCAAGCAGACCAATTAAGGAAACAATCAGATGTGGTTTTCTACATATAATTTAAAGGCAGTCATTCTAATAAAACTGCAAATTCTATCAATATACTTAATACCAACTCCTCTTTCAGAGCACTTTTTAAAGAAACTAAGTAGTTAGTAATTAAGTGGTGTTTAACTTCCTGTGAAACCTTTATCCTCTTATCAGCAGCTTTCCTTAAATATTTATGTTTTTCAGTTTGATTCAGAAATAGTAGTAGTTCTCACATTCTAATTGTTCCTTCATACATGAATAGATTTTTCTGTCTTCTATGCTAATGTACTTTAAAAGAATCCATTACTGTCACCTGATGACATTTTTTATGCACATCAGTTTTGTAGAGACTTTTTTCCTAATGTAGGATATAAAGCAACCAGAGCATTTAATTGGTTCGGGAAAAATACTTGCTCATTGAAAAGTGCAGACTGTCACACTGATTATTCATATGAAAAAGGTAAATAATCATGTTTTTTACTTTTTGCTGGCTCCAGAAATGTTCAACCATATGTGTTTCTGGAAGTAACCTTTTCGCTTGAACTGTAATAGCTGAAAACATAAATCAGGAGAAAAAACCTCAAAACTGTCTGCATAAGAATACCTAGCTGTGTCCTGGTTTTTACATATTTCCCCTAGGTCTGACAGTGGTCATCACAGAATCAAAATAAGGCAAATTTAAGATGATCTTTGCTCTTTGGGACCCTTTCTGTACCATGGAACAGGGAAGAGTACTGATATGACAATGTTGAATAGCTGTGTCCTCTCTTCTAACCCTTGGTCTTACAAGTTATGAAAGGAGAAGAAAATTATGGAGGGAGTTCTGGGTTGTATGTATCTGTATGTGAATGTCTATATGAAAAAAAAGACTATTATGTAAGCGTATATATAAAAGAATATGAAATTATAGGTTTGTAGGGAAGGGAAAAGTCTGGAAGAAAAAGAGGACTAGAGCCCAAGAGACAAAGAGAATGCACTCAAACAAAAATAAATGAGAGAAAAAATTTAGGGAAAAAGTCAAAGTAACTGAGGGAGGAAAATAGCATTGTTTGTCCATGCTTGCTTCATTATAGAACATGCAGTTGTGACCAAAGCAGTCATGTAATCATAGAGTCATAGAATGGTTTGGCAGCATTCTTTATTCAAGTGTGACACATGCATGTTGTAGCTATTTTTGCTACATATTCCATAATTATTTACAGTGTTAGTCAGACATTTTTTCTTTCTCCTTAGAATATGCCAAGTCAACAGTGTGTTACCAATCCCAGGAAAAAAATTACAGCTGAGGATGTAATTCCTAAGCTACTAAATCAAGAGTACTGCAGCACCATATAAGTTTAACAGGAACTTTCAATTATTATCTACATTTGAATTCTAGACATTATCTTGGATTTCCCCCGTCCTACATCCTCTCTCTGCGGAGAAGTTACACTAAGGCCTGTTCAAGCCTATCAAAAGACAGGCTCACATGAGATGGGAATGCATGTGGGACAAAGTGATTTGCTACAAATGTGATCTGACTGTCTGATACAGGAGATGTATAAGTGAATGTGCATGATAATCATCATGACTACTGCTGTGTCAAATTGCTAAGGTCTATACAAAACCATAAGGCATAACTCTATCAAAAGTTTGAAGCATTTAAGGACACATCTTATGTTCTAAAGACCAAATACTTCTTAAATACTTCTTGATAGGCTTGGGCCATCAACCGTCTCTTTAGGAAGCCTGTTTCAGGGTTTGATCCCTCTCTTGGTAAAGAAATGGTTTCTGACATTCAATCTAAACATTCTCTAGTACATCTTTTTGTACTCCTGTCAGAGGAATTCCTGTTTTTTCTTCCAGGGAGGAGAAATCAGTACCTCTCTCTCCCCCTCTGCAGAAGTTGAAGAGAAAAGTGAAATTCCCCTACAGACTCCTTTTCTCCAAACTTGACAAATGAAATGTGCTTCTCTGCCCTCACAGGATATTCCTTCCAGTCCTTTCACCAGCTTTGTTGTTTTTCTCTGGATATATTCAAGAACTTGCACATCCTTATTAAATTGTGTGGCTCAGAACTGCCCTCAGTACCCAAGGTGAGGCTCCACCAATGCTAAATACAACAGGATAATCACCTTTTTGAGCAGCTGCTGGTGCTGTTTTTGATGCACCCCAGGATGTGGTTTGCTCTGCTGGCTACGCAGGGCACCCTGCTGACCCTGCTGTTGGCCAGCAGCCCCAGACCCCTTTCTGTAGAGCTTCTCCCCAGCTATTCCTGTCCCTATTTGTACTTGTGCCTGATGTTACTCTATTCTAGCTGCAGAATCCATCCTTTCAGACAACTGATGATTTTGTAGGGCTCCAAACTATTTCAATCCCAATTTAAGGCTTCTTGTCCCCCAACAGAGTCATCAGCACATCCCAATGAAGTATCATCAGCTGGCTTAAATGCATTCAGCACCTGCATCCATGCTATTCATAAATGTTTTCAACTGAACTGGCCCTAAAATTAGAGGTAAATTTCATCATTATATCCAGATAACTTCCTCTTTTATATAACATGTCCATACTGAGTTATGTTAAATACCACCCAGCTCAACTTTCTGTGGTAACCAAAAGTTGTATAGAAATGCAAGAGTATCAAATACTTTGTTTCAAAGATTCTATATAATGTTTCTTTCCTTTTCTGCAAAATCATTACATACCTTAACAGACATTATGTGCCTGATAGTATACCTGAGATTTTTTGCTACCCATGTAGATATATTTCAGCCTCTATTTCTACATACTGATTGCTATCTTTTGATGGTACTTAAGAACATATATTCTTCCTACAAGTATTATAAATTTATTAACAGTTGTGTTTCTAAGTTTAAAATATAAGTCATGAGCAGAAGCAGGTCAAGAATGAGGACAATGATATTTAATACTCACATTATGCATATATTTTTTATTCTTTTAAAAGAGCTAATAGCATTTGTTTTATAAAATATATTCTAAAAAAATCTATACTAGGATCTGATTGTATCTCTTCTAGGCATTTAGAAAAATATTTTAAACACAATTTCTCAGAATCTAAGCAAAGAATAAAGATACACTAACTGACTTATAAGTATTTGCATTCTTCTTTCTTCCTTTTTAATAAAAATGGCTGTTTCCTTTTCTACAATCATATGAAATCTCCTATATTTCCTATAATTATGGGAAATACAACCACTGACAATCAAAGAAAACAGTAGCCAGATTGTAGAGTATTTCCAAATATTTTTTCTCAAGTCTTAAGCCTGGCCTACAAAACAATGTATATCACATAACATCATCTTCATAACTGGTTTGATATCCAAGGGTTCTCAAAATTAACCTTATGACATGCATGGGTCTAACTCCCTGTTTTGTGGGTAGCTATGAAAGAACTTGCAAAACAGCAGCCTTCTTCAAATTTTATAAATTTGTTCTTACCTGTTTCGTGTTCAGCCTTTTTTCTTTTTACTTGTCTGTTTACTAAAAATTATGCTGTGTGAACCACAGTAAATAAGTTCAAATCAGCTATAAATTGCATGTTTAGAATTGCTACATTGTCCTAACCTTGAGAGTGGTTCAGATTGTCTTTTGTGGAAATAGCTCTTCTCTGCAACAGTTTTTACATTTCTAGATTGTGGAGTCTACCTTAAAAAGTGTTGTTACCTTACCACAAAAGATCCATACTGTTGTCTCCTATTGCAAGAGTTTCAAACCTTCTCAGTGTTTCTCACGGGCAGCTCCTCAGAGCATTACCTCTTTCTTTATCACAAAGCAGCCAACCAACTCCAGTTCCTGTCTCAACCAGCCAACCCACTCTTATAGCATCTTCTTCTCACTGGCTACAGCTGTGGCCTGGTGAAGTCAGGCCTGCTCCTAATCTTTGATAATTGGACCAGCTGCAACTCTTTAGGGGTAAGATTACTTTCTACACTATCTTTATTTTCTTATATTCTATCCCCCTACAAAAAAAGCAATTGTGTTTCTTAGTATTTTTAAGACAGCTTGAAATCACTAGCTAGAACAATTAGTATCCTTCACTTGACCTAATATCCATGAAAAATAAAGGGTTTAACTATTTTAACCACAGTATAGAAAGAATAAGTGGGATTGGAAAACTTACAAGGCTTTTATCCTATTACTTCTCTTAATATTTCTCTTCTAATTAAAGTCATAAGAGGTTCTCACTGCAATGAACTGGTGAGATGGCAGGGGACATCCTCCCTCTAATTAGAAGGAATTGCTTCAATGCCATTAATAACTTCTAGAAGCACTGAGTAATTGTGTTGTATCTTTGTCCATGAAATTAATTCCTTGTTGAAGCAAAAAGCATGTCATCTGTGAGGAAAAAGAAAAAAAAAGACAACAAAAATATTTTTCTTTCTGTTTTCACTTCAGGGAAATATTTATGTACATAAAAGTGAGCCCTTTTGTTTCATGCAATGGTTCTTACTTCAAAGGAGAGTGACCTAAATAAATCTATTTGCTTTGCATGTAATAAATCTTATAATTTATATAAAATAAAAGACACTCAAATGTTTACTCAATTACTTAGCTAATATTTCTGTCTAAAGACATGAGACAAATTAGTTAGGGACTTATAATGAAAACTGCAGCTTTATATATAATAGACTGGCTTTCAAGTGGAGGTTTAAATGACTAAATTTAATCCAGAACTTCCTAAAAATCATATTTTAATTTTTTTTTTAATTTTGCTTCCTGACATAATGACATGAAGATAAGAGAAGGTAAAATTATTCTTTTAGTTTCTTCAAGAGAAGGCTAGGTATTTTGGCCATGTTCTACCCTCAGGAAGTCTGACTTTATATAATTTTTTAGAATGGATTTCTGTGATATTATTCCTGAATCAAAATCTTTTAGTTAGGATCAATTTGTTGTGAAATCAATTTAAGAAAACAAAAATTCCATGTAATTACTTTTCATTATAGTTTCCATTCATTTTAGATGGTCTTGTAGTTTCCACTATTTTAAGTAATGCTTTCATTCTTTTTTTTTCTTAAAAGTGAGAGGTACCTGTTCTGTTCCATATAACCAATTTCCCTTTTCAAATAAAGCTATACAGAACCCTACAAAAGTAGGGTAAATTGGTGTCATTCAGGCATTCTTAAACTTCCACTTTTGTATATTCTAAATTACAGCTTCAGTTTTCCTGTTTTGCAAGTGCTTTTTCTAAAAATCAGTAAAATATATATTTTTCTACTGGCAGCTATATGAAACAGGCAAAGCAGGAAACTAAGATCCACTGCAAAGACCTCTGACATATAAATATATAAAATGTTGTCTGTTATGTAGACAGCCAATAAGATTTATAAACCCATGGTATTTACACTCAGGATACAAATGCCACGGATTCTTTCATTCTTGGGCTGTGGAAGATTAGAAAAACAGTTGATGCTTGTGATGGACTTGACACAATACCAGTATCTTCAGTATCCCCAATTTGAAATTAAATTGAATAGCTTAGGTTTGACTGCAAAGCAATATAATATAGTAATATATAAAGGTATCTTTTGTGGTTTTTTTGTTGGGAAATCACAAGTTTATTTGCTTTTACCCTTCTTATCTTCTCTGCAATCCCACTGGAGCAGGAGTGAATGAGCAGCTGCGTATTATTTGAGTGGCTGGCTGGAGATAAACAATGGAGCCTTTAAAAGTTTCTTCCCACCCACTCTAGGAGTCTATATTCTGTATTTTTTCTGTGTGGTTTTGTGTTCCTTCTTTGTGCTCTTCATTCTGGCATTCTATAAATCTTTATAAATCAAGCTACTTGAAACCTAAAGCAATATTTTTTGGGAAAAAAAAATACATTAAAAAGGGTTTTCAATGGCAGGTGTAAGGAAATTGAGTGTAACTTATCAAAGGTTATTTGTTCAGGTGATTTGTCACTTTTGAGAGGAAGAATCTTTAATTCAGAAAATTATGAAACAATATGGTAGAGCTTAAAATCCTTTGAGCCCATAACATGTTTTAAAACCTTTATTCGCTTAATTCAGGACTTCAGATTTTCTATTTTACTATAATTTGAGTGGAGCAGGATGTCAGAGACATGATTCATTTGCCCATAAATAATTGATAGACTAATACTACAAAAATAAAAGCGCATTTTCTAACAATGTTATTAAAAATATCATAACTTGTTGAAGTATCCATTCTTCTCTAATAACAGAGGGTTTTTTTAACTATAGATTTTAATAGACTCTTACAATTTTATTACAAAATTCTTGTAACAATAGGATAATTCTTATTGCTTCCTTATTATAGAATTAGCCCAATGAACATGTGCTTCTATCACATTGTGGTACTTATTTTTGCAGTAGAGTTTAGTTGAGATTATAAACTTGTGGACACTGATAGGAATTTTACATTAAAAGACTTTTTTTTTATCAAATGCACTTTCCTGAAAAACACATATACTACCAGTACCCTTTTCTGTAGCTTAATTAAAATAGATGTCTTCTTTTTGTCCTCCTCTGTAATTACTTTCCTCACTTTTATTGTGTTTTGCCACATTCTTTCCAGCATATGACATTGATATATGAGCAGCCAGTGGATGAGCTAATGCTCTGTGCAACCTGAGTCACATAGCAGGTAATTTCTTCAGGCAGTGAACACCTGACCTACATTTTCAAGGAACCACATGGGTCAACTTATTATCCTAGGATTCTCTTGGTATTTGGATAGTAGCTAAGCAGCTACTGTAAGGAATCAAATTCTGGACACCTAACCAATGTCTTCCTTATTTTAAAGTGATCACAGTTTCTTAAAATTGTCTTTTGAATTTCATTAATCTTGGCAGTTGGTGGGTTACTTTTTATGAGATTATAAATACGTTATGCGATTCTACTTTCCACAGGTTGAAGTTACTCATAGTCTTCTGGCTGAATAATTTAACAATGGGGCTAAAGAACTATGAAATAGGTTTAATATTTCCTTTGCCGAAAGCATTTGAAGAAAATTAATCTCTTGTTTGCTATATAACCCCTTCTGACCAGCAGTATTTTTAGAGTTATCTCTGACATGTTTTACAAAGAGTACCTGGTTTTCGAAAAGCTACCAGTAATGCAGTTTTGAGAGGCAGGGTCTTTGTTCTAAACCTAAGCCAACAATATATTTGCTATGCATCTCTCAGGTTTTTCTGAGCATTATAAATTATAAAAATTACTTCCACTGTGAGTGTGAATGTTATTGAAATAATCTGTAAATATAATGCTGTATTAACTAAAACTTTTCCGGACAGAAATCTGATGAATTCTATGCATCTTCAAACATCTTCATTTTCTGACTCAATGGTAATGATGGCAAAAAAATAATTTACTTTTCTCTTTAGGACTTTCAAGACTGAAGATGGAATTACTCTATTTCTTTGCTTGTACTGTGTATTTAAACTTTGCTTCATGATATTTTTTTAGACAAAGCAAGATCTTTATTAGTCAGAATATGAAAATGTTTAAGACATATTTCATAGTGAGAGATATTCTGTGTATTTAGAAATGAATAGTTCTGCCACTGAAGCAGTAGGGCTCATACAAACCTATGGCAAAGTAAATGTGGTCGTGACCTAATTTTTTTTTTTGTTTATCTTATAATTTAATGAAGATTTTTAATATGTATAAACTGTATTTACTTATAAAAAAGAATGGCTTAAATTTTAACATTCATATAAAAAAGTCTTGTAACCATTTATATGGAGGCCCTTATCCAGATATACATTTTATTGCTTATGTCCTCTCTTCTGATGCAGATTTTTTGAGGATTTGATTTCAAAGAATAATACCTTTACTGATGTGCTATGCGGGTTATATGACTGAAAAAAAAAAAAGACAAAAAATTACTGTGAATAAATTCAGGAATTATTTCCACAGTTTAAACTTGGCATTTTTTCCCATATATGTATTAATATAAGTAATAACTCATTTACATATTTTTCTGGAAACCATCTCCTTGACAAGTGATAAAATTATCACCAAATCGTGTCAGCTGGAGGTGCAAGTGATCTTGTAGTGAAACATTGATTCAAAGCTCCTCAAAATAGAAACATTTTGATGAAATAGAATTAAAATTTACAAAACATATTCAAATCTATTGAAGTATGAGCACAACTGCTAGGTACTGATTGCTTTCTTGGATAAAGTCTTGACAACCAGTGACAGGAGGTACTGATATATGATTTAATACCATATGATACAGCATTTTTTTTTGTTGAAAAAGTGCTCACAACCAAAAAAAAATTAATTAAAGTACCAAATCAAAAGGGCATACATCTATAGCTATTATCATTACTATCTGAGCTAACAAAATAAATGAATATAACTATTTACAACATTCAATCTTTCTTTTTCTGAATTGATGTAAGTATTATATTTATTTTACGGGAATAGGTTTTAGACAATAAGTACTGTCTGAACTGTTTTTGAAACATTTTTAATTCAGCAGCCATATCCATCTTAAAAGCATTTTGAGGCCTCTTCTAAGCATAGAGAGATATTTGTATCTCAAGTCTCTGAAAGAGTAATGTTTTTCTATCAGCCAATCATTCAAAATCCTAGTTTTGTTAAAGCTCGTTTTGAAAATATTGTTTAGAAATGTCAAATAAGAATAAGAAAGTATAGGGGCAGTTGTCAAAATCTAGGAAATTACATAAAACTTAGGTATCTGTACTGCTGTATATCATGACATTAGCTTAACCTAGTGATTAAGGGCAAAGGATGTGTTGTGCTAGAAACTGAGTACAGCCTATGTGTTTAGCCAATACTGAGGAAGTAACTGGTTTAAAATAGCTTTCTGAGAGTATACAGTAATTTTGAGTCACCAGAAAGTGATTACAGAAATATTCAACTGATGAACATGGTTTTCCCTAAGAAAAGCTATGTTTCTCTTTGTCCACTGATTTACTATGGTTTTTTTTACGTCAATTTTCTTGCTGGCTTTTATTCATCAAAATAATGAACAAAATGCAAGGTGAAAGTGAAGAAAGACAGATAGTTATGGCACTGTTTTTCTTATGAATTTTTTAATGAAAAAATTGCCTACCCATCTCAAGTGTCTTTAAGTACTTGAGCAATAATGGGATCTCACTAGCTTTTACATTTCCATTAATAGACGTAGATCCACATTTTTCCTGCTGTGTTTACAAGTGAAGTAAGTCAGAAAAAAGACATGTGCCAAAGGTGTACCCGAAGACATTCTCTTCACTTTGTAATCAGCTCACTCTTCTATCTCAAGTCTACTGACTGTTCACAGAGTCAAGATGCTTAATATTTGTCTTCTATACACCATAATGATGTAACAAAAAAAAAAAAAATTAAATTTCCTTAAGCAAATTAAATCCAATATCAATTAAATTGATTGCAGATGGCTGTTGCTAGAAAACTAGTAAATCATAAAATAGCTACAGTTACCTCTTCTGTCACAAGTGGTATTAGAATTTTACCTCGGGCTTTCCACTAAGTGTAACAGTATAGCTAATATGAATAAATATGAAATTTCATAGAAAATAATTGCTTGAGGGAGGGCCTCTGCACAGTAATTTATAGATAAGTATAAAATATTTAAATGGAGGATTTAAATTAAATATTAAAATGCACTTTTAATGAAAAACTGGTATGGGATGTTCTTTCTATGATGTGATTAACTGAGACACATGGAAACAAACTTTCGAAGTAGTGCTGTGTGAATATTATTAATGCCAGTGACAGCTGAGCAGCTAGATCACTGTGTACTCCTTTGAAATGTAATTTTACTTCAGTAATAGTTTACATGTTATGTGAAATTGCTTTAAGAATTAAGCACTTGAAAGAAAACATTTTATGCAAATTTGATACTTCAAAACGGTAGTTGTAATTTTCAAGCTTGAATATGAATAATTATTTTTCTAAGTTCATGTTCTAGTTCTAAGAAACAAAATGTTGAGATTGCAGAACATCTTCATATGAAGACAGTAAAGACTATATTCTCAGCAGAGTTAATACAAAAATTGTATTTTCATTCCACCAAACTTCCATTTTCTATGGAACTATTTCACCTAAATGAGGATGTGGAAAAGGTTACATGCACAGAATTAAGACTGCCATGAGGTCTCCTCCCTTGTACCCTCACTTGCCACCCCCTCTCTTACTGCTTTTCAATGTCACGCTTTGGGATATTTCAATTTCAGTGCAAAAGGATAGTTGAATGGAGTTGAATGGTGAGAAGCCCTTTTAGTTTCATGCAGTGTGAATGGATCTAGTGATACTGATGGGATGCCAGCTGTTCATGGAGATTGTGGTCCACATAACAGGAAACCTGAGCAGGCACAGGAGTGCGCTGTGCTGCTCACAGACCTCACTGGAGAACACACTGCAGAACTCCTTGGAACAGAGGGGCTTGCAGGCAGGTTCTGCTTGCTATTGGAGATTAAGCCAGCTGTGTGCCTTTGCCTTTATCTAACAGTGCAGAACAAGTTCTCAGGTGAATATCCTTTCTATTGGACAGTTAAAATTATGAGTAGAGTTGACCATCTTAAGAATTTTTGTAACTACTCAAAAGACCAAAATGTCAACTAATGTTATCACAAGTGTGCTTCACCTTGACTTCAATGATGCTGATTTTGGGGTTCCCTGTATCTGAAGGATATCCTATTGTCAGCGCTATCCTCTTTCTTTACAGTGTTAGCTTTAGCAACTGACCTTTTGTAGAGTCATAGAATGTTTTGAGTTGAAAAGGACTATTATGGGTCTTCCAGTGCTTCCTTTCTGTGAGTAGGGAAATTTTTAGTTACACCCAGATGAGGATCCAAACTGATTTTGAATGTTTCCAGGGATGGGGCATATACCATTGTATCTCCAGTGTATCTCCATCCTCATAATAAAAATTTTCTTCCTTATATCTATACGGGTACATAATCTTATATCTTATATCTCTGAATCTACCCTCCTTCAGTTTAAAGTTATTATATATAGCGATTATGAGGTCTCTCCAGTCTTCTGATCTTCAGGCAAACCGCCCCAACTCTCAGCTTGTTCTCATAGGAGAGGTGTTCTGTCCCTCTGGTAAATTTTTTGTCCCTCCTCTGGACCCACTTGAAGAGGTCGATGTCTTGTACTGAGATACAGACTCTCAATGCCCTTCTTATAAGGAACATAATAAGCCAGAACCTCCAAAAAATAATGAACAGATGTGTGTGTTTGACAAATGCATTTCTTAAAGGAGAAACAAGGAAATCAGCTGGTTGATAGAGTTATGATTTGGGAATTATCTGACACTCTGGATAGATATCTTGCTGCTGAAACTGCTCAAATACTAGATCTTTAGTTCATGCATGTTGCACGCAAAAAGGTGCATTACTTCTTTTATTCTACAAATCTTAAATCCTTTCTGAATATGGAAATGGAAAGATGGTACAAAACTGGACACACCTCCAATCAGGCCACAGCATGTTCTAGACACAACTGTGCCTTGGCTCAGCTGTATTGCCATATTTTAAAGGTGCACTTTTTCTTAAAAGAATCATTACATACAAGGAATTTCTGTTAATTTCCTTCAAGGTAAAGCCAAGGACATGTTGGTAACACTGGTAATGTCAACTGGGTGATACCTCCAAGATCTTTTATTATGATTATATGATTCAGCTCATCCCAGTGTGGCACAGTCCTGAAAACCAAATGAAATGAGTACAGGACATGATGGCACTTATGTCAGCTTGCTATTAAAATATTTACTCTTCAGAGTAAATAGTCTTCTAGCTGGGACAGTACACTATGGAGACCATATATCCTCTCAGTATTTATACAAGAAAAAAAACCAAAGATAAATAATTTGGAACCTACATAAGTACTTTTATTAATTTGAACTGTTTCAAATGTTTCTTCTTTTTTTTTGTTGAGTTCGTGTCTACTTGATGAATTGATCAATCCATGTTGGCAGGTATTTTCAGATTATTTTATAGAAATGCTTCAAATAAATTCTAAGCTGTACATATAGAAGGTCATAAAGGATTTTGGTCATAAAGGTCATAAAGGACCATTAAAAATCCCTGCTTCATTGATTTGAAGATATTGTTTTACTACTGTACAAGTTTTACACACACACACAAACACACACACACAGAGAAGAGTTTTTCTTTTCTATATATATTTGTTCACTTCCAATGTTCTTCATAGTTACTTATTTGCCACCAAATATTAACATAAATTTTATTTGCTTAAGCACTGGATCACTTTCAACTAAGATTTTTTTTTACAGGAGCAAAAAAAAGCTCTGCAAAACTGCAGAGCAGTGCAAGTTTCCTTACTGTTCAGGATGCATATCAAAATTATTTTCAGACTGTGATGGACAGCACATGGTCAAAAGGGACACTGCATTTTGAAACTTTAAAGCAAGTATGCTCAATCTGGCTGCTTTTTACATAAGCATTCATATTTCTGTGATACAAGGGATAGTTTCTTCACGCTTAACTTTGATCTTCAGCCTTTCAGTTATATGGAAAAAAAATTGTAATCTTAGTCTTTTGTTTCTGTTAATTTTATTCTTTAATTAGTTTTATATTCTAAAATTTTGTTGGCTTTTTTCCAAACAATCTCATGGACAGAGAGGAACTCAAAGAAAAATAAAATCCTCCCCATTGCTGTTCAGTAGAAAAGAGAAAAGCTGTATTGATGCTGCACATGTGAGAAAGCTTTTCTCAGTGCTTACACTTTCTAAACACACCAAAAAAGGAAAGATACCTTGGCTTCTGTGGGTAGCATTTGGCATGTATGGGGAAGATTTAGATTGAAAAACCAGAGAACATGGAAACTGTGATCATCCTGCATCCTCAGCTGGATGATGTATTTGCACCTAACTCCCTGAAACTTTCAGTCTCCCGTGTAGCCACAGCCTGCTTTCAGAGCTGGTCAGTGGTGTTACTATTGCCTTTTTGAGACAATTCGATCCTTGGCTGCTCAGCTTGTGTTTAGGGTGCAGTTGCAATCATTCATCTCATTTCTGTCTTGACACATGCTTACTCATCCCTGATTCTGGTTCCAGCTCTGGATTCACTTTCCTACACTCATTTATTGTTGTTTGCTCTGCCTTTAGAAAACTAATTTGAAGAAAATACAGCCTGCCTGTTTCTTCTCTGCTGATGAATTCCTGATCCTGCATGTCCCTTGCAACTCAAGTTTCATCTAATGATCCTGACCGCACATATCATCATATTGCAGGCTGAAGAGAGTCAAATAAATTCAAGTTAAAAATTCTAGTAGCTGTCGCTTATGTTACCATACTGAGATATGAAGATGGTATTTACGGGTAGTTAGAAAGGTATTAAAAATATTCATGGAGTGCATATATTCATATATATTTTTATCTTGAACATGTTACTATTATTTACCTAGTTATGCCTGCATGTATATTTCTATCTACCTACACTTGTAACACTGCAAGGTAAATTGAATACCAAAAGAGCCTGAAAAGTGTTGGAAGCCTATTTTATTCATGACCAAATATACATTGGAACTATTTTGAATCACATTTAGAAGAGAACCTGTAGAAGATTATATTTTAAAAGGGTATTATCTGCATCTGTAGACAAATATATCCTGATTTATGTTATACATGTGTCCATGAGATACAAGCAAGCTATCGAGAAAAAGAACACATTTAAGACTAGCATGAATAACAGATTAAAGAGAAAAGATACTTTTTGTAGGAAACCAAATTAGGCTTGTATAGGCATCACACACCTTAATCCTGTGATGAACCATCAGGGTTGATTATAACTAATAGTACAGATTACACCAGAGCTAGGTGTTTTCTGGACTTCAATTTTCATTGGACTGTGCATGGTTTCTTTGAAGAACCAACTACAGAAAAGTGAGGATTATTATAGGGAATTTTGTTTTAATAGTTACTGCGATACATTTTTGTCTTTTTTTTTCCTGTTTATTTGGCTTGAAATCCTGATGTGACCAAGTCTGAATGCAGCAATATCCAAAGTGCCTGTCAAAACAAGTCCCATATAGCAGTTTTGGGACTGAACAAATAGTCTTCCAAAAAGAGTACAAGTCTGGTTTAGCTTCTGAATACAGAAGCATAGGACTTTATTCTTCTTTCTCATTCCCTCAAATCCATAAGGAAAGTTTATGTT
Source organism: Nesospiza acunhae (assembly GCA_013398715.1). Classification (NCBI taxonomy): domain Eukaryota; kingdom Metazoa; phylum Chordata; class Aves; order Passeriformes; family Thraupidae; genus Nesospiza; species Nesospiza acunhae. The sequence continues at coordinate 929,897 of VZSU01001552.1, read as the reverse complement.
CTTATATCTTATCTTCCTTTTGGAAGTATGAATTCATTTTCATGCTAGGGTCACAGATCTTAGGCTAATTTTGAGAATTACTTGTGATGCATCATAGTTTAATGCCAACCAGCAATCCAGCCCTACACAGCTGTTCACTCACACCCTGCCACAACCTATTGGTGGCATGGGGGAAAGAATTTAAAGAGTAGAAGTGAGAAAACTCATGGGTTGACATAAAGACAGTTTAGAGGTGAAGCAAAAGCCACACACAATTGCAAAAAAAGCCCAGGGAATTAATTCACAGCTTCCTATGGGCAGGCAGGTGCTTGTTCAGCCATCTCCCAGGGAGCAGGACCCACGGGGCAGAATGGTAACTTGGGAAGACAAACACTATCACTCCAAATGCCTCCCTCCTTCCTCCTTCTTCCCCCAGCTTTATATGCCAAGCATAATATGTCAAGTGCAATATGATATGCAATAATGGTGTTCAATATCCCTTTGTTCAGTTGGGATCAGCTGTCTTGCCTGTGCGTGTCCAATACATAAGGACAAAATCAGTATTCCTGAACATTCATGGAAATATCTGGTTTCAGGAAGATCAGACAAGTTATTAATAAACCTATTAGTAGGTTTTCCAAGGTAGTGTGATTAACATTATACTGGTGTTACAAACATGAACTCTGTTCTTCATGAGTGACAAGTTTCATGCGTCATTGGGAAAACATATGTTATATACTATGACAATATATAAAACATAAATTTATATTATGACAAATATAAAACCAATATTTTTGAAGGATCAAGTGTTTTTTGAAATAATAAAAACATCTATTGAATACATTTAGCATAAAGTAAACTCAATTATCAAATTTATGTACTAGTCAAGAGAGTGATATGTTATTGAAAGAATTTTTAATCTGACACAAGCAAGCAACCTTTGCATTTTCCCATTTTATTGTTCCGTATCTATGTGACATAAAAGTACAAAGGCTTTTGTAAACATGTAAGAAAGCTTTTCGTGTGTTGGGTTCAGTGATGAGAAAGAGTAGATCAAATATTCCCACTATTTGTCATGTGTGTCATGATTGGTTCTTCACTATTTATCCCTTTTTTCCAAATTGTTTTCTAACTGGCTTATGCATTCCATTTCATAGTATTAGAATTGGAGCCAAATAAGAAGGTTTTGTTTTGGTTTTTTTTTTTTCGCATTATTTCAGAAACTTTAACGTGCAACTAACTACACACATAATATTTGAATAGTGTAATTTCCAAAACTTATTTTGGATGTTCACTTGTACATCTTTGGACCAACAATATCCCCTTCGGAAAGCCCAGGGGAGATGTTAACTAAAACAGCCAATGTTCATGTTAGGATAGGAGTTGATTCCAAAATTTATTTGAACATTTCATCTGATCTTTTATAGCATTCCATGGCCTTGCTTCTACCCTTGTCTAAACAAACAGTAATTCTCCTGAATATTGGAGAGAGGGGGGAGAAACCCTTTCATTCACCATTTAGAAATACCTTGTAAACAAAAATGATTTTATATAATAGAAAATATAATAGATCAGTCATATGATGAATCATACAATAAGTAAATATGACAGTGCTAGCTTTTCCTTCATTTTCCTAAAATTGCTTTGTAATTGTTCATATGGATAAAAGACATCAATTTGACATGAAACCATCAAGGAAAGAAATACAGCACAAAGAAGATGAATTGTAGTCTGCAGTATTTCTGCACGTGAATTTGTATTTCCAATATTGTATGTGTTCAATTCCCTTTAGAGGTAAGAAAAAAACTAATAAGCATTCCTGTTTTGACTGTACTTATGAACTACTAAAGATGAGAGAAAAATTATATGAATGTCATATAAAAAGTGAATTGGTGATATGTTGTGTCGTGAGGGATTAATTTGCAGATCCTCTAAAAGTATTCTAAACATTAATATTGCTTATTGAAATAAGCAATAGATGGCATAGAAACATCCACTGGCATGCTAACTAGACAAGTGGAAAATGTTTTTTCTGGGTTGTGTTGAACAAGTTAAAAATATGTCAATTTTATCATGCAATTAGAAAATCTAAGGTTTTACCTGACAAATGTATTCTACTTAATAAATTCAAGAGAGAGAGTAAAACTTAATATTCTATATAGCTGGTCCGTTTGTCCTGCTTTCTCTTAGACATGTTGGCAGTGTGAAGGAATTAGGTGGGTCAGCTGGGCTCAGCTGTGTTTACTAATGAACCACCACACAAAAGCCTTGCTTTTTCAATATTTTGTTCTTCTTCCTTGTCTCCAAGTACATGGGTATAACAGAGCAAATCTCATCATATACTCAAGAACAATCATTTAGGACACTTGTTTGTTTTGTTTTGTTTTTTTTTTTTTCTTTTTAAATTAGTGTTATAAAGGTAAGTTAAAGTACTTTAAAGAAAGCAAATCACTTACTCAAGGAAATGACAAAAGGTGCCCCATATGGATTCTTGCAAATGCATTTTTCTCTCAGCTGTTTCTGTTATGGAGGGAAAAAAAGAGTTTAAAAATTATTTATATGAAAGTTACTTTAGCACTCTCTTTACCATTTTTTTTATGCAACAAATAATCGATGTGTGTATTGGTTTATCACAGCAGCAAGTATCTTAGTTTCCTGGCTCAGTACTAATTCCTCAATAATCATGATGCTTGTACCCAAAGCTATTCTGCCATGGGAAATATGGCACATTCAAAGGCATCTTTGGAATATATGCTTCAAAAACTCTCTCCTGATCTGAACTGGAGCACTAGCACAGACACATTTAATTGACTTTTGATATGCCTTCTGGAGTAAATCAACTGCAAGGAAGGTTTGAAGATAATTTGCTATGGTCCTTTCCTAATAGCAGAAAGGATGAGACCACAAGAGACCCTGACTTTTGCTGGGCCTGCCAAACCGTTGAATGTTATCCTATGACACTTGCAAACTTCAGCATTTTCTTATTTTCTTGTGCATTGTCCCAGTGCAGGAAATGCATAATCTTTAATGCCATACTAAAAAAAATAAACCACAAACAACACACAAAAGCAAAATCCAAACCAAACAAAACCAACAACAAAACCAAGCCAAACAAACAAAAAACCCCGCACCAAAATTCACCAAAAACTTATTTGATGACTAATTAACATTATTAAAAGCTGTATTTCAGGATTTTAGCATCAATACCCCTTTCTTAGAAAGTAAATTGGACTTTTACAGATCACCTCTAGTGAGACACCTTAGGAACCCTTAAATTCTAAATGAAGGGCAGTAATATCCAGTGGGGGGGAGGGGATATAGTTATCTGCTCTAGCAATGTCACAAGCATATATCTCATTCTAAAAATGCACAATTTTTCAGTTGTTCTGTATTCCCTTGTAACATACAAGTAGCTATCATATCTGTGGTATCACTATTTGGTTTCATGTAATGTTATAACCCCAACAGGTGCATGTATAAACTATCACACTGAAAAGACTTAGCAAAACAAGAAAAAAAAAATCATCAGATTTTTTAATGCAGATAAAAGATTTTTATCTACTTGGTTATATGTGTAATTTGTTTGAAATTGTTCTGAAAACCTGTAAGCAATTAAAAACTAAAGCAAAATTCACTGGCACTAAACATGTCGCATTAGACTGTATGATATGTGGCTGTGGAAGACGAGATTGTACTGAGTTTTTAAAAGGAATTGGATGTTTATGTGGATATAATAATACTAAGATTTATGGTGTTATAGTTGAAAAAAACTAGAAGGTGCATGTTTGACTGATCCATAATCATTAGACAAAGTCTAATCAAATATACCAGATGTTGCTTATTAGTAATTGTGGAAGGGTTACTGTTTCCTCCACCCATTCTGTATTACTTATCATTGGAGATGGGTTGGAAGACCAAGAGCATATTCCAAGTCTAACTCTTGCAGAGTAACTAAAAATAAGAGAAAACACAACCCAAAATTGTCATTGCCATCACTATTACTGCTGTGGTGTACTGTTATGAACAAGAGACAATGGGAAGGAGCACCCCTATATTATGCAGATATACTCTAGCCTGGAAAAAAAATTGGTGTAGTAATAACATTAAAGAGTACCTTCTCTGGATTTTGATCTGTGCTATAATTGGTCACGGTTAAACTGGTGGCCATGTTGACAAAAACACAGCAATGGAAAGACTGCTTCTTTGCTGGATTCTTCTCACTTTTTTCCCTCCTTTTTTGAACTGTGGCCTGTTCCAGCAAAGTTGCCTAAAATGCCTTCAAGGTTCTGTAGAGACCTCAGTGTTCAGTTTGGTTTCATCATCAGCAAAATCGTTTTCCACAAACAATGAATACTGCAGCATTCATTGCCAGTGGCACAAAACAAAGTCTATTTTTGTAATAGCCTGAAGTGCCCTTCCACAGCAGATCAACGTTCATCATTTTCTTTTCTGCAGTTTTTATCTGTCTTGCTGTTTCATTCAGTTATGTGACAAACCTGTCTCTTGACATGACTGTTGGAACTGTGTGTGACATCTCACATCACCCGCTGTGATACCTGACCAAAAGATAGTTTGCACTAATATTAAAAAAATTGTGCCTTCCAGGCATAGATTTAAGAAGAAAAGCATATTTCTCCCATTTATAAGCCTTATAAAGTACTTTCCACTCAGTGCCTGTAAGCAACAATATCTTAAATAACATTCCAAAGTAGGCAGGAAATTTCTCATGCTAACTTCAATTCATTGATTAACAAAGCAAAACAGAGTGTTAGGCAAGGTGTATTTATCTGAATGGTACACTCAAAAGATAAGATTTAGGGAGGACCCTACCATTTATAGAAATTAAATAAATTAATACAGAGCAGTTCCTTTTATTGAAGGTTAGTTTTCTGGGTGATTTTTTAAATAAGAGCAATTAAAAAAAACCCAGAAGTTGCAAACAATTTTCTTTGTTATCCCATTTCCTTGCACAACTGATATAGCTATAAACATAATGAAAATCTTAGGTTAAAACCAGCAAAAATAGATGCATATTTACCAAGGAAAATAATAATCGTAACACTTTTTAATTTACTAGTGCTGGTTACACAAAATGATCTTATTTAGCGGACATGCTGAAACTGACAGTAAAGGTTTTTTTTTCCTGTAATAAATTGCAGTGTTAAACACATCCAAATTTTTCTTTCCAGTTTTCCAGGAATATGGTAATTAGTTAGACATTTATATCTTGTGATTTAATTTTCTTATCCTTGCCTTTAATACTGGTAAATTGAAACACGCCCAAATGACCTGTGATGGATTTTCTGTGGAGAATGTGGGAAGACAGGTTATTAATAGTTTTAGTTTTAGGAAGTGGTGCAACTTGAGTCTTACTGTCCCATAATGCAGCAGTGTGTTTTTTGATTGTAATGCAGTTCTAGTAGTCAGTTTTATAATATTTGCTATTTTATACTGTTATAGCATATTTTATTACTAACGGATTGTTCCTTTTCCCCCTGTTGTTGGTTTTGCCCTAGCTGTCCATCTCCCCAAAACCTGCCCTTTGTTCCCTGCTCCTCCTCCCCTTGAATGTCAATCCTTCCCCAAGCCTGCCCCTTTCTCTAGAAACTTTCCTATCAATTTTGTATCCTTCGAAACCCCATTGGTTTGTTTAAGTTATTCTCCTCCCCTCTAGTCCCCTATTGGTTTAAGCATTGTATTCCCCGCCTTGTGTTCCACCCCCAATTTCTCCTAATTGGTCAAAAAAATATCCTCCCCTGGGACCTCCTCCCCTTTATAAGTCGATGTATGCGTTTGAGTGTGTCTTTCTGTTCTTGGTTCTCTGGGATTAAGTTTTTTGGAAGCCATACAGAAGACCTCTCCCCGTTCCTTGTCCCTACCCTCGGTGCAGGCCTATCCCCAACGCAGTCTACCTGTGCCGTAGAGCAGCCGTGCCCTGCAGCTGCACCCCGGATTGGACAGCTTTCTGGGAGTGGCACACTCTTGCTGTCCGTGTCAGGAGCTGGTCAGGCTGAAGAAATCTGGCGCCGCAGCACCTTAACATGAAAATCCAAAAATAAAACATGTGAAAACACACATCTTGTGCACGTGAACATCTTGTGCACGCAGCATAACCAGCCCCTCCGGTATACTTATGACATGTACTGCTGTGCATATGCAGAGTACTATGCATTTCCTAGCCAGCCATGTCTGGGTAAAGGACTGCATGAACTGGCTGAACAGAGGGTTTTATCTTTTGTATAGGATGTGGAACAGAGGAACAGAGTATTCTGGTGATCACAATCTGTGTAAAACTCCTAAAAAAATCTGTAAAATGCAAATTGCCTTCAGCCAATGTGCCCTGTAACAGATTTGGATTATGAACTGATACATTACATGACACTGTAACCTTGACCAGTTCAGAGGAAGGAGCATGCCTACGCACTGCATATTGAAAGCAGAATAATTCATTCGAATTACCTGCATTGCAGCTGAGCAACTGTTAAACTCTGAAATCCTACAGCCTTTAATGCTACCTCCCAGCCACGCAGAAAGCCAATTGTCACAAGATCATATAATTAATTTCTCATGCAGTACACTGGAGACAAATTACTGTCAGTGATCAGTACTGCAATTTTTATCATCTTCTAGAACAAAAGAAACAGGTTTGGGGTGGATTTTTTCCCTTTTTTTTTTCCTTTTTTTTTCCTTTTTTTTTTCCTTTTTTTTTTTTTTTTCCTTTCCTTTAGGGGAGGAAAACAGTTAGACCTTTGTCAGCCTTTTTGGCCATGAACCTTAAAGAACTCACTTAGTTTAGCAGCCTTAATATCTTTGCAGCACTATAAATAAAGATCTGTTTTCCCAAGGTAGGAGGCATTTCAGGAGCAGATACAGAAGAGGGAAGAAAAAAGAGTGAGAAAACAAACAATGATGGTTCAAACTAGGCAATCACCAACCTAACGCCTTTGACATTGAGGCCAGCAGCTTGATAGAAAATTATAATTTAATTGAAAAAGAGAATTATATTTGATATACACCGAGGTAGCTTAGACAGAGAAATTGCATGGCATCTTTCCTAACAATATCAGTGACCTTATTTTGCCAGGGTATTTTAAATTAAAGGATCCAGACTTAATGCAACAGCTGCTGGCAGTTGTTCCTGTGCTTTAATTGATGATTCGGAAGGAAATTCACAGAGAAATTGTCTGGCTAAGATTTTTATTTTAAATTTTTCTTCCCATCACAAAAGGCTACCTGCATTTTCTGTAAGATGAAATCCCTTACATTTTCTTTACAAGATAAAAAAATGTCCCTCACTCTTGCTCCCATTCCTGTACTGCTTTATATTATTGTGCAACACAAGGATTGATGTGCTACGCTTGCTCATTTTCATGTCCATGTTTCAACCCTGTTCCCATGGGGTTCACTGCTTGCTTTTCAGTAGATTTGCCCCTTAGAGTAGCAGGGCTTCAGAACTGCTGCGGGCTTCTAACATTACAGCCCTACAAATGTCAAATGGTGTTCCGGTGAAGCCTGCTGGCTCATTTGCTTGGATCTTCCCCTCCAGGCTCTTTTTAGCTTTCTCTTCTTTTTTCCTGCTCCCTCAAGAGCCTCATGCCTGGCATATTTCCCAACTGCATTAGTCATGCCAGAAGCAGAACCATGTATCCTCAGTTGAGCAGGTTCCACAAGCTGCCCAAGAGCCCTTATGAGACCAACAGACCATACAGCTTTGATAATTTTGCTAGAAATACACTGTTTATGGATGGGGAAGCAGTAATTGTATATTGCAAGTGCTGTTTCTGAGCTTTTAATAGTGATAACTTCAAATTTGTTTGGTGTGAAAAAGAAATGTAAGATTTTTTAAAAAATTTTTAAGTTCTTTGGACTACAAACAGGCTTTGATAATCCAGAACCTTATATTTTTAAATGCAAACCTAGTTACATTCAGCTGTCAGCATACATGTTATCTCTCAGGAGACATCTTCTAGCTTTTAGGTTACAGCTATGTATATTAAAGTTAGTCAGAAATTTGGAAAAAAAAATCCAAAACCTCTTCCCAGTTATTTTTTATTTATCACCGCTTTATCAGAAAAAAAAAATCATAAGGAGCTTGGGGTTCATAAATCAAAACCATAAATCTTATGTAATATTTCTGCCCACATTACTCTCTCTAAAGGTATCTGCTTTTAAACTTCATGGTACCGACTGAGAAATGGACAACAATATGGATATGTGAGTTAGAATCTTGCACTAACCTTGAGCTTCCATGACTTATATAAATGAAGTGGAAATAATTCCACAAGCTTAAAGCCTATCTTAACAAAACTGGTGATCAGGATGGGAAAGAGGATTGGAGAGAAAAAAGTGGGCCAAGAAAATACATACTTGTCCCTTCAGAAACCTGCTGAAAACAATAAAAAATGTATTAACACAATTTTTAACATCTGCATTTGCAAAGAAGAAAGAAAAAAAAAATTGTGTGTGTGGTTTAACTTTCAAATAATGGAAGACAAAGAAGATGATATGGGGAGGCCAAAAGGGTTGCAGGAAGTTGTCAGAGCTGTCCATCAAAGATGCTGTCAGAGCACCACAACAATGAACAAATCTGTTTGTGTGAATTAGCCACACCTAGAGACTGTCTTCATGCACATGCTATATAGGAAACCCAGAAATGTAACGGCTGTTGCTAAATTTTATTCTAAAAATATTTTCTAACCATTTTCCTAGTGGGAAAAAAATATTTGGAAACATGAGCCATGTAAAGCAATTGCTAAGATTTTATTTTGGCCTGTTCAGGAACCTGCATCTGATCTATGCAGAAACCTTTGCCCATATCAGTGCATGTCACACTAAGTGATACAACTACCACTTGTCATCTTATATTTCTTCTTTAAGCATTACCCAAGAGAGAAACTTTCACAAAAATTAAGAAAGCTGAAGAAATATGTTTGGTATCTTGACTGGAAGTGAGGGCTACAGATTTTGACAAGTTCTGAAAAAGCTCTGACTCCTCCAGAAACAAACAAAAATGGTTTTAAAATTGGGGTATCTGGGTCTCTGACTGGAATGAGACACAGTTCTATGTTGTGGTTGGAACAAAATTTCTATTAGTACAAAAAGCATGAGGCTGAGAGTTTATCACAATTATCATTGCCCATCTCACATAGACCATTGAAAATAATATTTTGTCTACTCAGAAGTTTTGGTTATTGCATGGTTTTTGTGGCATTTTTTTTATGTTCTCTTCATCTGTAAGCCATAAACAGTAATGCAAAAAGTTACACAACTAATTTCCAACCTAGAGTCTGAGCACCAGTAACAATTCTTCAGTGGCAGCATAAGATTTCTGAGATTCCATGAGCAGTAAAACAAATAAATTCATATTATTACACATTTTCATCAAAACATACATTTGATGAAAGCCTGAAACATTGCAAAGGTGTACTGATTTTGCTGACCTGTTCAATAGAAATTACATCAGATACTAGGTTTTCTAGCACTTCCAAAGAAACAGGAAGGAGACATAGACAGACACACAGAAAAGACACTGTCCTTTTCAGGCTGAAAATAGGCTTCTTAGGACAGGTCCATTTTGGAGAAAAAAAACTTAGAAAATTACAAAATCAGATTACCAATAGAGTCTTATAATAACAATACTACAACCCACTCCAGAAGGGAAGAGTAAACCAGATTCTTGTTTAGAGACCCCTTAGGACAGATTTGAGGGAAATGACACTGAGTAATTGGTGTTTGCAAATATTTATATGTAGTGTTTATTTTAGAACAATTTGGAAAGCAGGTATGTAGCCATTTTGGTTACTATCTATAGTAATATAGAAATATAAAGGCATAAAAATAGCACTTAAGAAAACAGAGAAGAAAGAGTAGGAAAAGAGTAGAAAGCTCCCACCCAAAGCTGCAAGTTCCATGTCTGTTGGTCAAAGTGATGGTCATGATCTTTAACCCATGAGGGAAACCACCAAAATACAACAACCATAGGGTTTATATTCACTCAGGTTAAGGTGGAAACACAGGTGCTTTCCCTAGAGCAGGGAGTTTTACAGTGTATGATGTAATACTTTGGATAACTGGACACTTCCCAGAGTCTTTGATGATCTAAGCTGTTACAGCTGCCTCCTATCAGCAGTTGAATAATTTATGGTAATGAGTCCACAGGGATAAAGGTGTTCAGGCTACCTCTGAATGTCCCATTCTTCTCCACAGAGGAATTTTCACAGCTGGGCAATTTGGGTAAGGACTTTGGCATGTTAAAGAGCGCAGCCTGCCTCTTAGCAGCCCCTTCCCTTATCTTGGTCAACACCCAGTTTGTAGCCTGAAGTGCCAGATGTTCATGCCCTCTGCACCTGGGCAGTTTGCACATCACCAGCTTGCACCCCAAGTATTTGCGCCATTATCATTCCAGTCTCTCAAAATCATTGAGAATTGCAAAAATACAAAACCAATTACAACAAGAATAGTAACCATAAAAAACAGAAGAAGAAGAATGACAGTAACAAAAACAATGACAATAGTAAATCTCTAAATCTAATTATTCAGCCATCTTTCTGACTTTTCTTTTGTTTCATACTTTTGACCAAGATCTTTACCATCTCTCTCAACTATTGACCAGCTATGATCAGCTTTACATCCCTATAAAAAATAGTCATAACTCTATGCCTGCTCAGCTATTCTACCAGCTTAAATGGCACCTAGATGGATGTCCTAGAGCCCTGATGATAGAATACTGGAAAACCTACTAAAAGACAATATTCAGAGAGGTTTTGATTTTTTTTTAATCTCCTACATAATAAGCAATAGAGGGATAACTCTAATATCTTATGTGTATCTTTGACTGTATTCCTCACAAACGTATGCATGCTTTGACTTTTCTTTTAGTAAGTCCCAATACATATTACAACTTCTTAAATGTTTTTAAAGTTTGGCTGATTTTAGAATGTTACATATTTCTAAAGATAAATACAGGGAAAGCATCAAGAACTTGAACTTAATGCTTTGCCTCAGCTAGAGATTAAGAGAATTCAGATACTATTTTAAAACCAGGAATTTACAGAGGAAGTTACCAAAAACCAAAATCTTGAGGCTGACCTGCTGGAGCTGGTCAGCCTCAAGATGTGTTTTCTCTAAGGACTTTTTTCTTAGACAGTTCTCATACATTCCAAGGTATCCAAGTTCTGTTCTTTTGACAACTTTTGTGGACTCTTTAATAATGACACAAAGAGGTTTTCGTTTTGTGGTTTCAGAGAGAGCAGCATGGTAAAGAGGGAGGAGTGTTTTGAATGTATAATTTTTATTGTTGTATAAGGAACTTGTGATCAAACAATTTAAAATGTGGTACATGGCTTCTGGACTAGAGCTCCACGTGGAGTAGTCCATACAGTTTTTTAACACTTTTTTTCTTTGTTAGCAAAGATAAAAAGTGTTAAATATCTTAAAATAATATGTGAATTAATTTCTTACCTAGTCTCAAATTACAAAAAGCAGGAACTTGAGTCTGTATCTTCTACAGTCTCATAAAGAAAAGAGCCTTTAAAAATATATAATTTGGGAATAGGAATCTTCTCAAACTTACAAGGTTTATTTTTGTAAACAGGAAGAATTAGAGGTCTGTGTGAAAGAAGATCATGCAACTTTGGTGGCATAGCTCATATGACTGGCATGCTGCCATGAATGGATGCAGTCCCTTTGTGAAAGATGGACTGGGATGGCAAGAAGGGGGCTTTTCCCTTTTTGTGGGAGAACAGTGAGAATGTGTGGAGCTCTGCCTTAGGATGGGTGATGAGCAAACTCAGAGCTGGTTGATCAGGATTAATGGGCAGAACAACATGTGCAACATTGGGTTGAATGTTTGCTACAGACTCACCAGTCAGGAGGAAGAAGTTGGTGAGGCCTTCTTCGATAACTGGAAGAAGCCTTTGCCTACAGGCCCTGGTCCCATATCTGCTGGAAGAACAGCACAGCATGACACAAATAAGACAGAAAATTTCTAGAGTTCATTGATGTCAACATCTTGGCACAGGAGACTGCAGAGCTGAGGAGGGAATTGCTCTGCTGGACTCAATAACTGATATTTACTCACCAGAATGAACTTGGTGGGGATAGAAAGGCTGGATGCAGCTTTGCTGTGACAAGCATGAAATGATGGGGTTTGGGATCCTGAGAGGAGGCAAAAAAAAAAAAAAAAAAAAAAAGAATAGGAGGGCAGACTTTGCCCTGTTCTGTGATCATCTTGGATTAGTATAAAGAGATAGCACTGCAGAGTAATTTTTTCTGGTAGTGCCATTTTCTCTTCGCATCAAGAAAAATGATCATTCAGCAATCAGGGATGTCTATGAACCAGAGTAAAAACCCAAAGTATGAAATTACAGACTCTCACAGGGCAGGTAGTTTCTCCTAATCTACAACAAAAGATAGGACATCTTATTGTTTGAGGTTTTGAAAGATGGATTTTTTTGGTGAGTTGGTTATTTTTGAGGTTTTATTTCATTTTGCTTTTAGGAAGAGGAAGAAGAGCAGAGTTGTAACTTGTTTCAATCTGTTTTTTGTTTGTTTGTTTGGTTGGTTGATTGGTTTTTGTTTTGTTTTGATGCTTTGGTTTATTTTATTTGCTTCCTTATTTGGGATTTCCATTTATTTGTGGTTTTATTTGTTTGGGATGTCTTCATGTTTGACTGTACCTTCCCTTATAAGAGATAATTTCTGGAATAAAGAAAAGATGAGTGGGAACAATTTCCTTTTATTTCTTGAAATATTTCATATCCTGCGATTAGTTGATAGTGCTAAGAACAGCAGTTAAGCTTTCTTCCCCTCGCCTATCCACCCATCATTTCCTGCACTGTCACTCTCATTTATAGCAAGAATTAAAACTAACGATAAACACAGAAGATGAATAATTAATAAATTAAATAACTAGTGTTTAAGACTGGATGGAGATGTTTTATGAACTGTGAAGAAGACTAATCATTTTTAGTGACTGAAGATTCATGTTTGCTTTTTTTTGTCCTAATGAGAATGTTTCTAAGTCACTGAAGCTACATCTCAGTTAAAAATATATCAAGAGAAAGTTATTAAGCATTTTCTTGTTGTCAGTTTCATAGCATTTACAATCTCTGTTAAATTTATCACACTGTTAAAATAGCAGTGTAAAGACACAAGAAGTAGTTAACTGAGACAATTCCGCTGCAAGCAATTAGCCTTTTAGAGAAAAAGCTTCTGTGAAATGGTTGGTTTTAAACAATCAGCTGAATAGTTATTCCCTGTAAAATCTTGATGAACTGCACCTTGAAGACTATTTCTGCTAAGGACTACTCCCCAGCAAACTCCATATTTCATTTTTTCTCCTGACTTGATTTTTGTTGTGAAATAAGAGGACACACTATTAAGAGAAGGTATTTTGGGACATTTTGAATAAAAAATGGTGTTTTTTATGCATTTTTTCCCCAGGAAATATGCTTCTGATGAATTATCCTGTTGTCGTAGTAAAGAATGATTAGATTCTAATGGCAGGTTTTTTAGAGTTTTGGGTTTGACAAATAAATCTGAGAATCTGAATCTAAACCCTCGAAAAAGAAAGGCTAGCAATTGATTTTTAGATACATTATATTTTTGTTGTGATAGAAAAAATAAAAATTTAGACAAAAATGGAAACAAAGCATCCATTTCTAAACAACTGTTTTTGCTTCCTGTCTCTCTCTCAGCATTTATTGATATTTATGCCATAAGAAGCAGTAAAGTGTAAAGACTTCACAGGCAAAAAAATAAAAAAAACCCAAAACCAAACAGCTTTATTTTTTTGTCGAGTATTGTTGGATATTGGACAAATATCCAGATTCCCTGTCCAGATTGTTCAGGGAATCCCAGTTATCAGATCTCTGTGAGCATTCAACTGTGCAATGTCTATCAAACATACCTATACTCGCTATTATGGATTTCATTACCCTTTCTTCTGTATTTTACCAGAGCAGAGCTTCTGAAGCAAGGTGCAGGGCCTCACCTATGGTTGTATGCAGGCTTTTCTAGTCTCAAATTAGAACAGGAGTGTCAAAAAGCTACGCACTTATATCTTCCACTCATTCTAACTTTTAGAAAGAAAGTATTGTAGTTTACAAGGCCAATCCAGGCATTGTATGCAGTAAGTTTATGTATGTATAGATTTTCACATTTTTCTTCCAGCAATTCTTACACACATGGGCTTTCCATAAATTAAACAACTTCATAGATTTCATCTTCTTTTATTTTACAAAATGTGGGATATAGACGTTGAAGGATGATATGGTGCAGAAATTTTGTTATTTTTTTTTTAGAGGGTCACATGTGTATTCACCAGGTGCAGGCACTGGTCACTCAATTTTAAAAGGCCCTACATTTATGTGACTTGATGAGGGATAAAAAAATTAATAAAAGGATAAGAAGGATAAGGAGAGGTTGAGATAGAAATAAATCTAATCAATAGCATACAGAAAGTGAAAAGCTGGTTCTTGCTAAGATTTTACTTTGGCAACTGCAGATCTGCATGTACTAATTGATACAGACATTTTAAATATGACTGGAAATAAAAAAATAGTAAGGAAAACTGTAGTATATAATATTGGAATTTAGCTATTGATTTGTAAGGAATAATTTTCACATTTTTTCCTTAAATATTTAAGCTTTAGAAAAATATTAATTTTATATCAAAAATGAATTTCATTGGATGGTAGTTATTTTGAGAACCTAAGTTCTTCCTGTGTTGCTACTCAGACCTTCACAACCAAAATACCTCTATTTTCCCCTGTGGGGTGTTGATTTAAATCAGTAACGTACACAGCAAGGAGGGACTGAGCATGGCCACAGGACGTGTCATACTGGTGGTGATGTGACTGCCACACACGGGTGTATCTGCATGATTGGGGGGCTCCTGCCAGACTCGACAGACTTGCGTGCTGTGCCTTTCTCAGTCCGATGCGTGTTCTACCTCCAAGGATGATCTGTGTGTCAAAGCAAATAAAAATTTGAAGTTAAGGGAAGGCATCTCATGATCCTGTACTTACAGAGAGGTAGCGTTGCAAGGTTTCTCATTTCTTGGACTAATATTCTAATGAGAAAAGTGTAAATTCTAGAGTCTCTCTTCATCTTATTTTGAAATAAGAGGCTATTGTTTGAACTCCAGGGGAAGACAGAGACTAATGTATTTGAGGTTCAAGCTATGAATTCAAGTCTCAGATTTGCAAATATTTAGAGACAGACTTATGATTGCTGAGAGGTTAGTATTTCTCTCCATTCTCACTTTTTAACTCTCAGCAAGCATCAAAAAATTTGCTTGGTATCTTTCATCTCACCCTCATTAAATTCCAGCAGAAAGATTGCTGAACATTAATTTGATATTACATTTTTCAGTTATTAGTAAGAAAGGCTGACATTGGTGACCCTATATTAAAATCCTGAATATAATAAAATTTTATGAACAGGGAGGTCATTAATTTAGGAATGCTTACAACAGAAAGCCATCAAGATATATGGTCTCTTTATAAAATTATCTATCTGACCAGGTTGGTAAAACCAATACTGATTTACTCAGCTTATTTTGCCTAAGTACCTAGTTATGGCTTGCATTTTCTTTTGATTTTTTTTTAATTTGAATTTCTAGTTACATGGTAAACCTTTGTATCCTTCAAGAAATGGAAACTATAGGGTAAAAATTGTCTTCACAGGATGCAGCTGGGATATTTGGAAAATCCTTGTTTCATTTCTGACAGCCTTAAAGTGAAGACAATTGAAGTACTATATTTAACTTAATTTTAAAAAGGCAGTTGGCTGCAGACTCCCAAATTGCTACAAATTCTATAGTAACACATCATTAATGTATTCTATGCAAATAGTTTACATTTAATTAATTTCTAAAATCAATAAAGAACCTCAGAGGAATATTGCTCATTGAGATAAAACTACTTTAGGGATAATTGACCTGTACACCAAGAGTGGATTGAAGAAAAATGAGCCAATAAAGCTGAGTATCGCTGTTTTCTGGTATAAGAGTAAGATGTTACTTCTCATAGACTCTTTTCAATGAAGAGATTTCAAGCAAAAAAAGAAAAAAATAAATAAAAATCCCCAAACCAAACAAAACTCAAAAATCCCACGGAAAAAACCCCACCGAAGTTAAAATAGACAGCCTGTCAGATTCAATACTGAAATTGCTATAAGGAGGTAGAACTCTTTTCCCCAAGCATATCTTCCATTAACATTAGATGATGAGTGATAACTCTTCCTTTCAAAAGTTATTCTCTGGTTCTGTCACTAGTGAAGATAGGTAAAAGTGAAAAGTGAAATTTTGTTCTGAAGCCAGCCAGAGTTTAGATGGGATTATAGCATTAAAATGGAAGATTAGCAGGATTTTAGGGAGAAATAGGGTGCATTTTATTACAATTAAAAGCTTAGTTTACACAGAAAAAAAAAAAAATGAAGCCAGCAAATGAACCTTTTCTGGTTTGAAATACAATTCCAAGCGAGAAGAAATGTCTTATGCCTTCACATATCAAAAAAAAAAAAAAAAAAAAAAAAAAAAAAAAAAAAAATCACTACCCAACCAA
Source organism: Nesospiza acunhae (assembly GCA_013398715.1). NCBI lineage: Eukaryota > Metazoa > Chordata > Aves > Passeriformes > Thraupidae > Nesospiza > Nesospiza acunhae. Next base: position 913,350 of record VZSU01001552.1, on the reverse strand, counting down.
ACAAAACAAGAATTCCTTTAGTTTCAAATAATACAAGGGGGAACTGCAAAACCACTTATAATTTTAAATACCTTAATGGCTATGATTTACATAGTGTTTACTCTGCTGCCAAAGGGTCACGACATTTATCCATGTTCTAACATCAAGTAGGTAATGTGACTAAAGTACTCAAATAATTTTTTCTCGATTTCATTCTCCCACTTTTCTACTCTTTTTATGACTTTTTTGCATGTGATGTCTCATATCATTACATTTGGTGGATGTTCTCTTGAAGATAGTGGGGCCCATCCTTGTCATACCCTCAAAAAACTCACCAAAATCTTTCTTTCTGCCTGTGCCTTATTAACAACACTTAATATTGTTAGTAACAGCAGCATTACACCATTGATGTTTGAGGTGACAATATCAGGCAAATAAAGACCAGTATGTCTTATTCACTGCTTAGAATGAAGGAGGAAAGAATATTTAGTTAATATGGCTCAGAAAATGGGATGGGGGGAGGAAATGTTGCAAAGAAGCTTTCTCCAATACACCTCATTTCAGTTTTAGCTAAAGTAGTCATATGTTAGTCTCTATCAGTTTGGACATAATCAGCAAAACCCCCAAATCTTTACATCGTTGTCTTGATCATGACTAACCTAGACTGGTTTTGCTTTGGGTAGTAGACTTTGAAAACTCCATTGCCTTACATGTACACACACATGCACCCCTGCAAAAATACACTCTCATATCCAAGTCTGTGAGAAACATTTCTATTGAGACTCCCCAACAGCTAAATATATCAAAGCTATCCCTGTGATACATCAGAATCTTCACATAAGGCTTGAGTGCAATCTAGCAAGCATGTTCAGACAGTAGGCTGACATATTATGTTGTTTCTTTACTTCTATATATTATAATAATGCCTTCTCATGCAAATTCTTCATATTCCTTAGGTTTCATATACAGTTGCTTATTGCATCCTTTTATCAATACTTTAAACCTCCTCTGTATTTCCAGCTCTATCTATACCAACTAATACCTCTGTCATAGATTTGAACAGTATTGATTAGATTCCTTGACATATTGCCTGTTTTTTCCTCCTTGTATCTATTGGAGATTAAGCTGTCATTTCTGTGGCTTTATATTCTCTACATTTTGACATGTAGCAAATTTGCCTTGTCTTAGCTTCATTGAGTTATTAAATTTCTTTAATCTTTTCCATCAGAAATGAAATTAAATGTTTTTTTTTTCCTTTGCCATTTGAAAGGCATGACACAAAAGCAAGGTATTCACAGATTTTTGTGCCTTTTTTCACTGTGTATACATTAAGATAATATACCGATTTCTACTTTAAATAAAGAGATGTGTAGATATACAATGTTCTCATATATATATACAATGTTCTCATATCTCAATTTCATTATATCGTAAAGCCAGATTAAGAAATTAACAAAGAGTAACACTGGTAACAAAGATGCACTAATTTCTTTACAATCACATGGAAAAATTTGCAGAGAATAAAAACATAGTTAGATATCATTTCCAATGAAATATGTCCTAAATTCATTAATAGAACTTTTAACTTATTAAGATAATTCACAGTAAATAGGAACAGAAATAGAAAGTAGAGATCTAGCTTTAGAGCTAACACTCTGAATCCAATCCTTATGTAAACCAAAACTAAACAGGAGTTACTGAAGTTTCAAAATCACGTATATCATGCTTTATATGAGAAGGGAAGGGCGAAAATCTAGCACGTATTATAAATGATCCACGAGAGATACCTGAATCCAAGAGGCTCTGAACCTCACGACTCTAAAAATAATACGGAGAACAATAAGTCTCAAACATTGGAAAACAGGTGTGCCTTCCAGGGCTGACAACTGCTCAAATGCCTCTCCACTACTGACCTAATGTCACGTTGAGCAACAAATTCAAACTGCTCAGAGACTGCTTTATTTACACTGGAGTTACTGTGGAGCTGGCAGTAGCTACCAGTGCAGCTGTGCAGTCTGGCAAGGCAGCCCTCCACTGTGCCCTTGCTTGTCTGGAAGTCAAGGCACATCAGCACTCTCTGAATGTGAAAGGTTCATCCAAAGTGAAGGATTCATAACATAGCATAAGTAAGAAATTCCTGGGTCCAAACAATACATTAGCAAGAGCAGTGAAGACTTATAAGCCAATAAACAAAGTAATAGAACAGATCAGATCCTTTATAAACAGCTGAACTTCTTACCCAAACAGCTACTGCATATAAAGAAAAGCTAATTTCTTGACCAATAGTTCCTGACATAATTTAAAAAATAACTATACAACAACATCCTCCCTCTGTCCACCAAAGCTATACAGAAAAGAAACCCCAAACAATCCAAATCTAGAAGCTAAAGGCAGTTTGACCTATGTTGTGTCTAAATTCATATCACTGACATTTAGGCTTTCAAATAAATTCTGTATAAGAATGCTTGCTAAACATAGTTCAGTCCTTATTTTAGGACTTATTTTAGGTTTAACATTGGTCATGGAGATTAACAGTCATGACCACAGAATATCTACAGAAATTGTTACCACTGCTAATACCATGCTGAAATGGTTATTTAAAAATGATGCCAAGTTAGGATGCAGATTTGAGACCCAGAATGTCATATGGCAAAACAATCCTTAGTCCCTGGATTTACCAGTTCAGAAGTTTTGGATCTCACTGATGAATGGCAGACTTGTCAATATTGACACAACCAGAAATAGTATTATACATTGGTATTACACATCCTGAGCCTTGACTTATTTGACTTTCTTAAATTATCTTCCCATTATTGCTCACTATTTCACACAAAGAGGATTCTGCATGAACACAGAATATTTTCCAAAAATTCCATAAAGCCAGCAAGTCAGTTCTTCACACAAAAGAGGGAGATGGAGTGTCACAAAAACACCTACTCTGTGTCTGAAATACATAGAGCTGGCAGCATTGAAGGAGCCTCAGCAAACTGAGAGACACCCTGTTTCAGTCTGATAAAAAAGTTAGGTTTTTTGTTTCCTGATTTTGTCACTTTTTGAGTTACCTAACTCTCTGCAGTTTTCTAGCCTATTTGTAATGAAAGAAATGTGTTTTGTTCTTTTATTTCACGAGTTTCCTACAAGTTTCATTGTATGTACTTGAGAGGAAAGACAAAATGAAGAAAAAGCTAAACCCAAAACCAAACCAAATGAAACCCAAAACAACAATCAATATATTATTTTAGTTTTTAGCTAAATTTGAGGAACACCCCAAGAACTTAAATGCACAGTATTTGATTGCTGATAACCAAATTCTAGGCTGTGATATGGAAGTTGAAAAATACCAGACCCTTAGTTGTAAAGCTGTTCAAAAAATGGAGAGGGGAAACCAGAGGATCATGAATTTAGTTAAAGGCAGACCATGGCAAAACCTTATTTTTATATTGGTTAATGCTTCTTTCTTTGCAGAATAACTTGGGGTATGGGCTGTGGGGAGGGAGATTGGGCATTTTGTGGAGAAAGCACCTCATGGTGCACTACATCTGACTGGTCAGAGTTATTGACTTCCAGTTTAAAACGGGTTTCCTTTCTGACCAGTAACTTGGGTGGCACTGCCCAGCATGTATGCATCCATTGCTTATACCTTCAGCAAGCTCAGCCACGGCCCATCAAAATTTTAAAGTATAAGTGATAAAAGTATACAGTGTACAGTGATAAAAAGTGTACAGTGATAAAAAATACCTATCAATTTTTAATCTACATAATTCTAATATTTCACAGTGTGTAAATATTTTTTTATTAAGCCTGAAAAGCTTTGCCAATTCTCAATGTCTGTAAGAATCTCAAAATTTTGACCTTAAAACTGCATATTCTTTAACAGTGTCACTTAATAGGGCCTTTACAAAAAATAATATCCTAAGGAACAAAATATATGCTGTTTTTTTACCCTTTATGCTTTCATTTTTTTATTAATATCTATGTTAGACATTTTTTTTCCCAGAGTAATTTGTAGTAGAATTTAACACTCCACTTTGTCTCTCTGTGGGTACATTCCTATTACTGCAGTACTTTCAAAGACATCTAACCACAACAGTGTAGAAAATTATGCTTGATATTTGAGAACAGCTTTCATTCATATTAATTTATCCCTTCAATTCTCTTGTGAAAACAATCACAGTTAAGACAAACCACTGAGTGATTTAGTTTACACCGCAGGTGCACCAAATCTTTTTACTCTGCCTGCAGAGAGATCTTTCAATATCCCAATATCCATTTCAGCAGCAGTAATTGGTTTATAATAGCAGTCTTGGACAAAATGTGCACAAAGTTTTGAAAACAGCTTTAAAAAATCTGCTATTTATTTTATGGTGTTGTTTAAAAAGACATCACTGTGTTATAATCTTACATGATTTGGTATATAAGACATTCATTCAGATTTGCTATAACATTAAAATAGCCTCTACAGATAATTCTGGACAGGCAATATATTGTCACTTTTCTTTTTTTCCTGCATTATCTAACTTGAAAAGGCTTCAGATCTTGAAACATTTTAAAGAATATTTTGGATTTGGCTTTTTCCCTATCTTGTTTCTGTAATGATATTGAAGTTCATAATTGCTTCAAATTAATTTTCCAGTTTGTTTGCACTTTGAAAATACCCTTAGAAAGCACAGGAGGAAAAATAAACTTTATACAGCTAAGAAACAATTAAATAACTTTTATTTCACAATGGAACTCTTCTCTACTTTTGAATGTATAAAAAAATGCTTGAATTGTAATCTAGCAGATATAAATTTATCTGGAATTTGTTTCCAATTCACATTAAAAAAAGTTATGTACAAATATTTTATCTTTTCTGCCACCCCACCTCCTTGCCTCCCACTTTACCAAGCTTGAAACCTTTAAATAAGGAGAATGTAGTTCTTGGACAAAGAATTAATCAAGTAATATCACCAAAAGAAGGAGAACTGGAAGAAGCTGAAATTGCTTCAGTCTTTGTGAAAATTTTATTTCAAATGGTTTTCTTATCTGTATTTTAAAATTATTATGAAGACCAAAGAAAACTCTTGCAACAATTCTTACAAAGCCTTCACATGTGTTACTAAAAATGTTGCAGTAACTTCAAATCCTGAATAACAACTAAACTGTTTTAAAAGTTTTATACTAATACCAAAGTTGGCACAGTAATCCATACTCTTTCAATAACAGTGCTGATAAAGTGAAAAGTTTAATAAATTTCTGGCTATGAGAGAAAATCTATATGTTGAAAAAATATCATGCAACATATTGTTTCATTTCCTCAATATTTTGTTCTCTAGGACATCCCCCATTTTGACAAAAAGAAAAGTTTTATAATCTTATTTTATTATAATTGAATTACTTATATTATAAGGCATTAAAGTTTTACCTAACCCAGGTGTTTATTTTTTGTTTTATACATATGCTTGAAGTCTATGGATGATTTACAAAACTGTTACTTAGAAAACGTCTGTCAGGGCCTTTCAGGTGCAGACTGAGTGGGTTCTGGTAGATACTAACTTACAATCAAGCTGATATTCTATATTAAGTGACATATGAATGTGGTACTCAGGATTAATATCTTATTTCTACTACTTGGTCATGATACAATTACTTAACATTGATGAGAAATTCTTTAAGAAATTAGGTTTTTTTATCTATTTGAGGAAATAATCAGATCTAATTGTGCAATTAGCTACATTTTCAGGAAATCCCTGAACAGTAACCAAGGCTGTGTTCATAAATTCACACCCTTTTTTAACAATTTTGAGGACTACTTCTAGGTCTTGTTCAGAGCAAGAGTTTTTTTACAATTTAATGAAAATATTTTTCAAGTTTAAAATTCTTCCTTTTTCTCAGCAAATATTTGCCTTTAAATTTTAACAGGTGTGACAGCATTTCCCAGTGATGTTTGGAAAAAACCTTCGTCGCCACATCTTAAAGGAATCCCACCTCTGTTTAAAGCATAATTCTACCTGAACTTATTTAAAGGCGTCATTAAACACTGATAATAATAACAAGTCTGAGTGTCACGGCCTTATGTATATCTTCCCATTTGCACTTGCAATTCAGTTTAACCATGCTGTTTAGCTCTATTCTTAGAAAATGTTTGTCTATTAGCTCTTGGTACATACCTTTAATGCTGTGGAGTGTCACATCCCACTGGCAAGTGACAGGACTGTTCTAGATTAAAAAAAATTCCATCATAAGCATTCTTTCACTGGCAACCCTAATGCCTCATAATGTTTCACTTTCAAGTGAAATACATCTTAAGTATGAGCAAATTTTTATAAATTTGCTAACTGGGTAACTAAGCAAATTCAGACTCAGTTCAAAGTTGAGAAAAATACTTTGTGGTGTTTAATAGCATACTGATGCCCCATATCATACATCAGAGTATTTAATTGTATATCTGTTTCCTGTGTTTTTTTTTTCCTTGAGAGGTACACAAGTGATGGAAATCTGAAAAAAAGTAGGTTTTTGCTACAAGAAAACTTCATTAATACTAACTCTGGTTTCAGAACTTCTCTTTTTACTAATTACATCTTGATGTAAATTGCAATACACAATTTATATTCTGACTGATAGTCTCTCCTTAGGAAAAAAGGAAAATTTAATTTTTAAACTTTCTTTTCTATTCTTATTATGGTCCAAATAATTAAAAAAATAAATTAATTAGGCATATTTACGAACAAAACAAATTTTCATGTTAAAGACAGTGATGATGAAATTGTAAAAAAATAATATGAGTAATAAAATAAGAATATATTTTTTCTAATTGCAGCTTGTATTTAGAGCAATGATTTTGAAATCCAAGTATCTCTGGAAAAGTTCACTCTTTTTTATATATTTGTGTTTATGTATATATGTTCATATGTTTATGTATTTTTCGCTATCATAGGACATATCAAGTGTATAAATAGTATATTGAAGATTATTTTTTACACTTTTCTTAAAATTCAAACCTAAGAATGAGAAAGTACATACTTCCTTTAAGAATTGATAGCAACCTTGTATTTTCTTTGCAATAAAGCATATGAAAACACCAAGATAAAATATAGCTGTGTTTTTATGTTATGTTTAGCTGTAACATTCTTCAGGCAAATTTTATTTAAGTTCCATAGAATGCTCTATCTCTCATGGAAGAAATATTTCTTTTCCAGTAGATACAGAGAAAAATCTAATAAATACTTTTAATAGTCATTAAAATTCACATAGATTTTTTGACAATGCTTACTCAGAGATTATTGTAGAGGTTGAATTTGCAGTCCAATTACAGAAGACAATGAAAATTTAGGTTGAAAAGTAAAGTAACTCAGACTGATGAAGGTATAATGCAAATGTGTTGAAAGAATTTTTAAGTATGAAGCTTAAGAACGGAGGATATAAGCCTCTGGAATTGCATATTCTCATATCTGATAAAGTATTGTACTTCCCTTGGCTGCATCAGATTTACTGTATACATCAGGATTAATATTCTCAGCAAGTACTATGTTATATAAAATCAATTTTACTTCCTATATTCAGAAAATTATCAATATAGCAAATTCTTTCAATTCTTTCACATTTCCATTTTTTACATTCATTATACTTATTTCAAGTAATTATAGCTCAGCTGTGCATGTATAAGACAAAACTTTGCAAATAATTTTAGAATAGAAATCACATCTATTTTTAGTAGCATTTCCAGGGCTAGCTTAAGAAAACACACACACACACACATACATATTTAAACTGAGGAAATAAGATGTAGCTTTGATTGAATAACTCATTCTTCTCTAAATAGTCAATGTTTCTTTTGAGATTTTATTATTTTTGAGGCCTTCCTGTAAAAAGAGAGGACCACTGAATTAATATAAAAATATATATTTATGTTCCTAAATGTTCATGGACTCTGAGCAATATTTATAATAATATGTATGAAAAACACTTAAAATTAATGATTTGTTTTTTGAAACTGAGTTTTGCAGAGAAATAAGATGTTTTAAGAAAGGGCATTGATGAAAAATGGCTCCAATAATACAGAAAATAAATAAATATAGGTACTTTGTTTATCTCCATTGCTTTTAAACAGAACTAAGAAAAGAACTGCAAAAGGCCAATGATAGCATTTATTTTAAATTGTATTCTGTATTTAGTCACAGAGACAGAAAAAAAAAGAAATCTTAAAAAAATAAATGTTTCAAGTGATCTTGAAAAATGTTATGTGAACCTGCCATTGAAAAGGCAATGAGTGAATTCTCAAGTGCAAATCTTTATTGTAGATCAAAGCCAATTTTATTTCACTGTCCCATAAACATGACTGTTCATTCTTAAATGTGACAATTTCTTTTCTCTGTCCTTACTTAAAAATTTAACTCTGATCATCATTAAAAAATTTGTCCCACAAATTTCTTTCAATCATTTCTGCAAGCTCCTCCTTGTTTGCTTATGATTCATTGTATATAAAAGAGTCCCATCTGTCAGGGTCTGTTTTAATCTCTCCTGTTTCTATCTTTTGCACAGCTAGCCCTTCTCAGCTCAAATCTTGCCCACTCTGGTTCTTATAGCTGTTCCAATTATCAGTTAAGGAATATACTGTTTTAAGCTGCATGTCTGGACTGGTTTGAAACCTTGCATTTTGATGGGAAAATATTCCAAAAGGTTTCACACAGATTCTGTCAGATTTATCTTTTAAAATAGTTACAAATCCAGCACTTAACAAGATGACTCAGGCTTCTTGGGGCTACAGCCATTTAATACTTTGGCTTTTAATGCCCAATGTCAGGTGCTCATGCAGTCTTGAAATCTCTATTGCTTGATTGTATCAGAGCTTTTAGATAGGAATTTTCTCTGCTGCTTGTTCTTGAAAGTCATTCAAGCCTTATTTTTTCAGTTCTGTTTTCAAATGACTGCACCTGTAAACAATTTCTTTGTAAGCTATTTCTATTTATGTATCTAAAAACTTTCTGTGTATACTTAACTGTAAAAAGAATGCAGCTTTTCATTTACTTTAACTTGGCTCACGAAAGTTCTGTTTGAGCATAACACAAGCTCTAGGTTCAAGTACAGGCACTTAGTTAAATATAGTCATAAGCAGAATAGCCCTACCTGAAATTCCAGTAGCAAAACGCTGCCAGTCAGGGAGCACTTGCAAAATCAACTGGATCAAGAGAATAATCTGTTTCTTATCTTCAGTGAAGAACTTACATCTGTCATACAAAGATGAACAAGAGGCCTTTTCTTCAGAAATCATCCAGATATCTGCATCTTGATCTGAATGAAACTTCAACTAATCAGCTACTTTGTTTTCAGCATATCATAGGAGTTAAGGTACAAAATGCATAGTTATTTAGTTTGGCTATTCATGGTTCAACATAACAAAGCAGGACATACAAAAAAGCAAGAGAACAAGCATCAGCCATTTTGACAAAGCCTGGACTTAAGGAATTAGTAGTGTGGTATGTCACAGTAAAGTTTGTAAATTTTGATTCTTAAGGGGAAAACAAAAAACAAAATTAAAAGCCTTGAATACCACCCAGAAGATAGTTAATATGAGTCCTATCAATTTTATTTGATTTTAAATGTTCTATTTTTAGCTGAACTGGATTGAAGACAAACAAGAAACGCACATCTTCTTGTATGTAGAAAGTCTTGAATAAGAAATAGTCTTTGTCTACCTGGGACTACAAACATTCATGGTGAAACTACTTTTTCTGGTTTCTTTGTTTTATACTACATTATGTATGTGCAAACATCTGGTGAAGAGCTAGCTAACTTCAGGAAAAGCTTTGAAGACTGATAATTCAAAGGGAATAGCTAGAACTGAAATTATCAAATCTGTAAAGATGCATGAATTAGGATGAAAATGAACTGAGACTTTTTTACTTAAGCATTATCGCATACATAATGCGATAGTTTTAGAGATGAAAGTCTTCAGTGTTCTTTGAAGAACAGAGGGGGATGGTCTGTTCTACCTCAAAGTAGGCTGGACTCTAAGCAGAATCTTCCAATTTTTCAAAATTATCTTTATCCTGACTATAACCTTAATGAAAATATATGCAACTTCTCATCCAGTTTTGCTGCTTTAGCACTGTAGACATTTTTTTTGTACTGTTAACCTATTTGCAGTCCTGGTAAAAAATACGCTAGTTTCTTATAATCTTTCAATTTCTTTTCAGTGTTTCTAATGGACAATGAGAATGTTCATTCAGATATATCAATAAGGTGATTATTGAAAACTCATTCACAGTCTATGGTATGGGTGAATGAAAAAGGATATGTACTTCCCCTTGCCCTCCTCCTCAACACTCTCACCGAAGGACAACAACAATTAGGACAGAAACTATAATTTCTCAAATAATATTTTTGGATCATGTAATTCCCATATCGTTCACAGAATGTTGAGGCCCTGAAAAAAAATCACATTAGTTCTACTGGTGCCCTTTTAATAGCCTGAGCTTTTTAATGAGTTATTGAATGCTCTCTTTCAAAACCATCTTACTCAACAGTTATCTCCAGGCATAGATTACTTCCCTGTTGATCTACATACTCTGACCTTCTAAATGCAGACATATCTTTATTGTATCTGCTAATAATTTGGACTTCCCTTGAAGATTTTTACAATAGAAGCTTTTAAAGTTAACATACATCTTCTTGGATTTCTTTTTTAATCTGCTTTTTAAAAGTATCTTTGTACTTTTGCATTCATAACTAATTCTCCATCCTATTTATATGATTTTACTAGAAGGTCCAATTCAGAATATAAGAAATTAATAGAAATTATCGTAGGTGATTTTTTCCTTCTTTTGTTTGTCTATAGCTATATTTCTTACTTTTTTTCTCATGGTTCCCTTTCTTTTTAAGATATAATTTGAACTATCTTTGATTAATCTTATAAAACAAAGATGTTGTCATAGTAATGCCATATATGCATATATAATATATATATGTACAAATATATATATGTGTATATGTATATACACACACACATATACATATATACACACATATATATAAGTCCCATAAAGGTTTGCCTACATTCTTCTGAGTAACTACAAAAATAAAGGCATGCTGGACTTAACAGAAAACAATAGGTACTCAGACCAGTTCTTTTATTCTTTAGGCTTTTCTAAATATGGTCTTTTAAGATAAGTATTGTTCAATGTATAAAATGTTTTTCTTTCTTTCCATTAGTGTTAAGATTTTTTTTTTTAAAATCACATACTCTGAAGTTTCTCACAAATTATCTTTTTGGTTAAGGTTATTGAGGTTAGGCTGTTGATGTAATAACTAAAAATTTACTGGGGCCACTCATTGTCACTGCAGCCTTTTTTCAGACTGGCCACAGCCATGCCACTAAGCTCTCAGACCGCTGAAAAGTGTGGATCCAGTAAACTGCCTACTGAGAGTAGCTCCCAGCCTATCTCCCAAACTGTACACAAGGGTTATTGAGGAGAGCAGTTTTAATAGAATAAAAGTGTACTAGGAGCTGCAGTGTAAATATATTTTGCCCGTGCCATGTTCTATGACTCTTTTTAATTTATTACATAGTACATAAAAAGTGGTTAAAAAGTGGCATTCAACAGCCACAAACCACTTCAGGAAGATGCTTTCTTTTTGTTTGTTTTTTTCTTGTAGAATTTTATGTTTGTTATAGAATTAATGTTAATACTGTCTTAATTGGCCAAATCAGCACCTCTGCTGAAAGTTCTTCCAATAGCATTGATGCATACTAAACCAATTGATATAGTTTTTCATGTCAGTAGCTCTGTTTTATTAATTCTGCAAGTTCATTTGCTCTCTGGAAAGTCTCATATACTTAACAGTAGCTTTCAGCAGAGATTTATTGGTAGAGGCTCTTCAAAAAAATAATGCAAAGAAGAAGAGGAGGAAAATGGAGGTTTGCCAGAGGAGAACCACTTGACTCAAGATAACAAAAAGAAAAGGAATGAGCAAAGGCAATGTTGCTCATTCCTTGTCTTGCCTTGTAGATCATAGGTATTTTTTATAAAAAGTATGTGTTTAGAAATGCAAGTAAATAATGTGTATTTATCAGTCTTTGAAAAATACATAATTTGATAGAACAAAACCAGAATATTCAAGTAATACCTTTTCTTCCGCCACTCACTTAGGCTGACAATCAACAGTTTTAGCTGTCATTAAATGTTAGTGATCTAGATGAAGCTGGTTGTCTGGTGTTCCTCAACAGTGCATGAAAAAAAAAGAAAATTGGGAGAACAAAGTCAGAGAATAAAGAATCTTTCATCTTTTAAATATTCATATAAAAAGTCCAATGTTTTCTTCATTTTTTTAAAGTAAACTTCAAATTAAATTTTAGATTATACTGTGATAATCCCTTTGCAGATGTATTATGTACAACATAGGTACTCACTATGTATTTAAATCTCATTAACCTTAATGGCATTTCAGTATGACAATTATCAAGTTGTTGCCTAATGATTAGTTCTGAAAATTTGTATATACATATATATATATATATAAACTTTGGCTCTGGCTCTGTCCAGATTTCAGATATCCTGATATATTCATAGTCTATTCCAGAGACAGACTGAGTTTCCATTTTTTCTGAATTACTTTTGCATGATGATTTTAAGGAATTTACTTAGAAACCAGTAGAAATGTTGCTGAAAACAAAATTTTCCAATTTGATCATAGTTGTATTTTGTAAGTCAAGCATTATTTCAAATGAAAAAGTAATTATATATGTTTATAGACCTTAACGAGATTATAGTTTAATGAATATGTGAAGAATTTTTCTCATGACAAATGTAGCTTTGAATTAATATAATGCAATGATGTACTTTTCATCCAAATTTGAAGTTTTTGTTTAAGCTATCATTTACTCATTAATTGATTTCTTTCTAGGCTTGTCAGATTAGCCTTGGGGAATTTTAGGTTTGAACAAATACTATCCAAGGACTGCTTAGTTTAATTGATTTGAAATGTAACAGCAGAACATGACCTTAAATCATGTGTGTTATTATTGCTTTTGTTTTCACTTGTACCTCTGTTTCATTTTGACATTACACTGAGCTCTCTTCCCAGTGGCAATAAAACTACTAAATCATCTGTTGTGACCTTCAGTTCCATTAAAAAAAGCTTCCACTCACCTCAATCTCTAAATATAGTGTTTTTCATGACCCTGTAAGAAAATAAGACACTAAATGCAAGAATATTGTCCTCTTTTATAATTTCATACCCTTTTCTGTTTTCAAGGGAATAAGAGACATTAGAAGAACATTCCCCTTTTTTTTTGTTTGTTTTTTTTTCTCCCAAGAATTGTAGCTAATTATCTGTTAAAGATAGGATATTCTATTTCTTTGTATGTGTTTAGTAACAATTTCACAAAGTTTCTGTATGAGGCCGATTAATCAAATATACTTGTATCTTTAATAAGACTGGGTTTAGCGAAAATTAGTGACTGATTTTTGCCAAACTATGTTAGACTTGACAAACAATGATTAAATTAAGTTCCAACTACAGAAAGCTGCTTTAGTATAACTACTATTACTATTATTACTGTTACTAGTAGTCTTATGAAACAATTCAACTATGAAGTACATTCATCTTTTTCCTAGGCCATCTACAACTCCCATGATAAAGAATTTTACAGGTTGGAGAACAAAGAATCCATAAAAGTGCTAAAAAGCCCCCTCTATGAATTTCTAGAGAAGCAAACTGTCTCACACATCAAAATCTTACTGTAAAAATGAGTATAATCTTGTCTTGATGGGAGTCAATAGCAGAACACACACTGATTACAAGGCAAATAATTCACTCTAACAGTCTGCATCAACTGCTATGTTTGATATATGTGGGGGTTTTGGCAAAATTTATGTTAGATCACATTCTTTTCAGTTCCAGGAAAAGAAATGAACCCATTTTGTAGAAAAAAACCCGAACAACAGAACAAACCTAACCAACTAACAAAACAAAAACCTCAACAACCAACCCTCTAGGTTTTACTATATGTGGTCTACCATGATTGTATGCGACATCTTGACTCTCTACCTTTTTACTGGTGAGGTAATTATCATTTCAGAACTTCAAAAGAATCGGGTGAATTGGTTTTCAATAAGTCATAAGACATTAGAAACATTTTAGAGTTGGAAGACAGCATGTGACACTGTTTATAAATGTTTACATATGAATCATTCTTAGCTATTGGCTCACCAGAATACTGATCTTGTACAAAATAAGGAACACCTAACAACTGAAAAGATGAACAAATAAATTAAGAACATCAATGAAAATTATTTCAGTGAGTATAGTTTACAGAAAAAAAACCAAAAAACATCCTTCAGAATTATTTTGGTAACATTTTTGATAAAAATACTTTTTTCTTTTTTTTTTTTTTTTTGTGCTAGTAATAGTTTTGATGTGATTCACTTTCATTATCACAAAGTACCTGATCTGTTACATATCACACATATCTCAGCAAAAGATAGAATGGAACTTAAGATGACACTGCTTATAGGGATTAAAAATGACTAAATGACTTGCCTTAATATAAATGTAAAACTTAAAGGAAGACATGACACTTAAGAAGATCTTTATTATTTTTCTTAATAATTCATTAATTATTTTTAACAATGAAATGAGAGAAAATAATTCTCACATTTGATTTGGAGATGACTCAGGTGTTCAGCAACAGGGAAAAAATATGCAGTGCTCTGAGTGCTTTAGTAAGCCTTTTGCAGTGGAACAAGGTTTCTCCCAACACAATTGCAAGAAAAATAAATGAATTACAAGTTATATTTTCTGTACAGTTATATTTTCTGTACATATATTCTCTGAAAACAGTGGCTTAGAGAAGACTTGTGGTAATTAGGAAAATCAACAAAACACAAGCAAGTAGTGACATTATTATTTAATTTGTTGGTCCAATAGGAACAAAAATGTAATTTCACAGGAGGAAAAATTCAGTACTTTCATATACAGTCAAGACGGGATCATTCCTTTTGGCTCTAAATCTCCTATTCTAAATAGCAAGCAAAAATTAAAGATGCAAAGAAACAGTCATAGGGATTCTTGACAAGGTTTTTTCTCCCCCTGAAATCTAAACCCAGAGATTCTGATCTACTTGTTTGTTAATAAAAGTTTGCAGGTGGTTCAATGACAGTTTTCAAGCACTTTCAAATATTATTTTATCAGGCATAGAAAATTTAATTAGATTTGTTGGCAGGAAGCTGAAGCTAAACAAACTCAGGCTTTAAATAAGGTAACAGTGGTACAAGAACTATCTTGAAAGTTGCAAGTGAATAAATGCACTGTACAAGTTCTTTTTAGTTTATGACTGCAATATCAATTATTATTTCTCAGTCGATAGCTTCTGAGTTACCAGAAAACTTCATATTTGGACAAGAAAACATATTTATCTCTTTTTTATCTTTCACATAATTTGATTGCCTATGCACATAATTTTATTGCCTATGAATAATTTTCCTCTAGTTAGTTCTTTGTTAGCTTTCTTGTATAACTGGGCTCTCAAAACAAGATTTTGTACGCTTCACTGTCTCAGCTTTCCCAGGTTTCTTAGCATAGATAGTGATGGATACCTGTCCACCCGGAAAAACTCTGAAGTGCAACTGAAACTGCCCTCTCCATAGCATTAACATATATTGTTAATCTGTGTATTGCCTTAATTTAATGGACAAAAATGACTAGTTTCAG
The DNA here is from genome assembly GCA_013398715.1 of Nesospiza acunhae. Taxonomy (NCBI): domain Eukaryota; kingdom Metazoa; phylum Chordata; class Aves; order Passeriformes; family Thraupidae; genus Nesospiza; species Nesospiza acunhae. Next base: position 897,681 of record VZSU01001552.1, on the reverse strand, counting down.
GGTCTATTCATCATTTAGCACCCCTCACTTTCAGTTTTTTCCAAAAGCAGAGTACTGAATTAAGCTTGTGTAGAAGCAGAATGCCATATTGGATACAATGTAGGACAAGGCATATTGCAGACAAAATGGAATGGTGGCTGCCAGTGTGAAGTAAAGAACCTCAGACAGATTGTCAGGATAGTGTATTTGTGCACTTAGCATGAGAAAAATGGAAGATGATGAAGGAACAGGAAACACGCTGGAAAACTGGAGGTGTAAAGTCTTTTCCCATCATAGCTCTAGGACAGGTTGAGGAACCAGATTCAAGATCAAGCCTGCTTTTCATCTAGAATTGAACATGTATTGGGTTTTTATGACTAGGGTTTTAGTACAGGGGGGCTACTAGGGTGGCTTCTGTGAGCAGCTACCATGTCCAGCAGAGCCAAATCCAGCTGGCTCCAAGACAGATGTGGCAGCTGGGTTTGGTCATTCTCACAGGACACTGAGACCCCCTTGGCCTGTCATCCATATTGAAGACAGAGGCAAAGAATGCATAACGCACCTCTGCCTTGTCCATGCCCCTGTTTGTGAGGTGACCATCCTCATCCTGCAATGAAATGATGTTATTTTTACACTGCCTTTTCCCATTAATATATTTGAAAAAACTCTATTTACTGTCCCCAGCATTTCTGTCCAGCTTCATCTCCAGTTGAGTTTTGGCCACATGAATTTTCTCCTTCCAGTGGTAAGCAGCATTTCTGTATTCTTCCCACATAACCTGACCTTGCTTCCACTTGCACATTTGTCTGAGACCTTGCTTCCACTGAACAAGAATTTCCCTTTTCCATCTTATTTCCAAAAGAAGAATCTTGTTCAGTCAAGCCAGCCTTTTGCCTCTTCTGCTTCATTTGTAGCATTTAGGAATTGCCGACTCCTGTGCCCTTAGGAGGTGATGTTTAAAAAGTGACCAGCACTAATGGATGCCAGCATCTGCAAAAATATTTTATCCAGGGGACTTTACTTGATAGTTCCTTAAACAGCCTGAAGTCTGCTCTCCTCCTGTCCAGAGCTGACATTTTATACTGAGGTTAAAAAAAATGAATATTGAACTTTCGTTTGCCGGACTTATTCTCTTTTGGTCTCCATACTGTAATGCAGTGGGTTATGGATGGAGTCCTTGTTTTCACAATACAGAAATACATATATTTTACAGGGCTCCACAAACAATTTCCTGTTCTTCAGGAGGAATTTCTTTGCTACCATGTTGAAGAGTATTGCAAAAATGTTATATCATGCTTTAGTTCTTGAAAGCTTTGAATACACAAAGTAGTGTAATACACTGTAAAATGAATCTGGTGTTTAACTTGTCAAGTAGCAATTTTCAGGAAAATATCAACGCCACCGAGGTAGCATGTAATTGCAACTATTGCCTTTTTAGAGTAACATTGAATATGCATCAAATTTGTTGTTGCCATGCATGTTTTATTTTTGTGTGGCTGAGTTGATAGCAAGTAAGAGGAGAACAGCTTGATATAAATATATGTCTTATGTAAATCCACTTAACAAAATCTTTCTTGTCATAGATATTTTTTTTTTGTCTCGTCATTACCTTATTCAATATCTTTTCAAAGAGTGAAATATATCAGTAACACATGGAATAAAAATTCATTGAAGAAAACAAATAATTTTCAATTGATTTGGTTTCAAGATGAAACATCAGTTGGATAAAACAAGACATAGAGTGGTATTGTATGAGATTTAATGTGTACTTCATCCAGGTGACTGGTGCCCCCAGACTAGATTTTAAAACAGAAATCTGTCAGGAGCTCGTTGGATTTCTATGCTTATTCTACATTTTATTATTGGTATATAATTATATATAATGCATTTATTTACCTTATCAACAATGTCCAGACCAAGTATTTGCAGCTATATTGCTAATTTTAATTTATAAAAGCTGCTGAAATTATGCCTGTGAATTTTTCTCTTCACACAGAGAAACAACCACAAAGTCCTTTGACAGCTCCAAACTGTTTGGTGTAACATACTAGAACCTAAAACACCACAACACAGTTAGTTCCAAATGACTATATAGGTTGTTTGAGTAGCAAAAATACCATTTATTGTATATTTGTGTCTGATAGCAAAATTTTCATTATTTTCACCAGAGCTCCATTTATTTGAAGAGAAGCCACCTGTTATCAAATCATCTTCCTCTATTCTTTTTCTTTTTGACTTTGTTTTAGATGAGAATACAAGAAAAACACAAAACCTGTATTTTTCTCACAGCAAAAACTATTCTACCTTCCAGTAGGTCCTTAGTGTTGCAGCAATATGACTCAGTCAGAAAACTTCTGTTTACCTTTGGTTTGCCAATACACCTAGATAAATTTTGAAACCAATTTCTTTTATACTGAAAATAAGAAAATCCTAACTTGGTTTTACAACATATAGTTCATGTTTCTTTGCATTATCCAAATATTGCATATAATTTTTCTTATAATGATTATCAATAAGTAGAATTGAAAAAAAAATAATGGCATGATTTATCATTCAAAATAATTGCACTTTAAAAGCTATTCTAATGGCTTAAGAGGAATTGAAGAAAGAAGTCACCTAATGATAAATAAATAGGAAGAAAACATTAAAATATTATTATTGAATTGTAATTCTTTGTTACTACTTCCCTGTGCTTGGAAATATGTTATTTTTCCCCCTGAAATTGTTTACAGAACTTCACACAGATTGGAGAATGCTAATTTTCAGCATTAGGCAGATTTTGTAATGCAAGCATCCACAGAAATGTGAAACAGCAAAAGCAGAATGAGTTTAAACTCTTATATTTCTGGAAGCTAGATGGAAATTCTCCAGACATGCTGTATTTTTAAAATATGACATTTATTTTTCACTTGCATATTTGTCTGAGACCTGTTGTTTGCCAGTTTAAGGAGTAATAGAACAGATTCTTCAGTTTTGTACATGAGGCAATTGTAGTATGAGACGCTGGAACTAATATATATTGTAAGGGGCTTTGGTTTCTTTGTTTATTCATTTTGTTTTGCTTTTCTCCTTCCAGGGTATTATTTTGTAGGTGCTTCTAGTTTTGCAGATTTTCAAATGTTCAACTAACGCAAAAGGCTCCACTACTGTGGTGCACAAGTGGTCAGAGAGCTGGAACACCTCTGCTGTGAAGAACGTCTGAGAGTTGAGGTTGCTCAGCCTGGATANTTATATTATATTATATTTTAATTATTTGGGTGGTGAAGCACTGGAACTATTTGACCAGAGAAGTTGTGGAGCTTCATCCCCAGAAATGTTCAAGGTCAGAACATCTGGGTCTTTGGGAAACCTGGTCTAGTAGAAGGTGTCCCTACCCATTGCAAGAAGGCTGGACTGGAAGACCTCTAAAGGCTACTTCCAACCCAGATTATTCTATTATTCTACCATACTATTATTCTACTGTAATGGTCCAAGGTTTAAGTTAAAATCTCTGAAGAGGCAATTTTCTTGCTAATCACTCAAAAACACCTACCTATAGAAACAAACATATGTATATCCATATACTTGTTCACCAGGAACAACCTAACTGCAGGTATTTGCTAAAGAAAAAGGGAGCAAAACAAATAAAAAAAACCAAAAGCCCAGAAAATGCTGACTTGATGCAAGACATTTTATGATACCAAGATTTTATTATATTAATTCTATCCTATAGAAGGAATTTCTGGTACATGAAACATACGATTACTTTTAGTTTCTTTGTATCTTCTATAAAATGGAGTTTGAAAAATTTTCTACCTTACTATGAAGAAATCAGATAATCTATACTGCCAGTAATAGCCATAATTTCTGGAGATACCACTTAATTCCTAGGAAGTATAGCATAAAGAAATTGCGTACTGTTGCATTTATATTTAATTAACCATAGAAGACATAAAGTCTTCTACCTTGATTCATGATTATATGCTACTTGGCTATTTCATTATCTCCGTAGTACAAACAGCTTCAGCTTGGATATTCTCAAGATTCAGAACTCAAGGTTTCTTGTTCTGACATAATAAAAGATTTTTCTTCCTCAACTTTTTCAAATAAATACTTATACAGAAGTGGGAATTGGGTACACCAACCACAACTCCAACCTGGCCATCGTTGTCTGAAGCAATGTGGAATCATATTTTTGGCAAAAAAAGGCAAAGGACAGTGATTGGACAAAAAATATTAATTGATTTTGCTCAATTACTGAACCAAAAAAAGTGTTAAATAGTTCATTTCAAAAGCAGATGGAAACAGGACTTTTTGCTCTGAAGGAAGGAGAAGAATGGAGATTTTTAGACTCTCCATGGTGAAGAATATAATGTGAAATAATTAATTGACCCCTGAGGAAATTAAACTAAAGACGATATGCCATACTTTATTGATTATGTGGTGGAAGTGTGTTCCTGTACACTGGAACTAATTAAATGTCCAGGATGTCAGGATGAATGAGAGCACGTAATTCTTGATAATTGTTAATAAAATTGACCTGACACTTAAAGTTGCTCCTGCATGTCTGTCACTTACCTGCACATTCAGATCAATTTTTGAGACATTAGCTTTTTAAGTCCCTACTCACAATTAATGGCATATATGAATTTTCACTGAATTAGAAAGCAGGGTAAAAAGAAAAAAGCCATTTGGTTTTTCTAGAAATACATAAATGTGTCCAGATACATCACTGACAGCATGTGATATGTGCCAAAATGTTGCATAAATAAATCCTTCATTGACACTTCATACATACAGAAAGTTTAATAACTAAAGACTACTATTATTTTTCTATATCTCTGTGAAGGGATATAGGGAAAAGTAAAGCATATGTAAAGTTTTGCAAGTTGCTCTTTTATCTTTCTTTCTAAGGAAAAAAAATAAATGAAACTTTATTCTTGACACAAGTCATAGTCTTCTTTTTAAAAGTATAGTATTTTACGCCCATTTGTACTATTCAGTGAATCAAATGGAAAGCAAGATTATAATTTTGTGACTTTATATCCCTTCAGATATGTACCTTTGAAAGGTCACACCTTCCTCAATGTCTTTCAGAAATGTGATGTGGGAAAGAATAAATCCACCAAAGACCATGAGTAGTGGGAGACTATATTAAGAATAATCTAGATCTTATAAATTGAGGTAGAAATTTAAGACATGAGATTAATTATCTTCTGAAGACTTGGATTAGACAGCAACTATATCAACAAATTCAGTAAATTTTTTTTTTTCCAAAGAAAGTTGGAATTATTTTTCTTATTACTTTTTCTTTCTGTTTTCTGTGAATCTTGCCTGGAAAACGTAATTTTGTATAGGTGTTTGTATTTTCTTTTCTGTAAAGATATTTTAACTTTTCCAATGTTTTGAAGAAGGTTGTTTTTATAATTTGACTGACATCTATTTGGTCTATCTAAAACTGTGTTTTCTTATATTTATACAGTTAATAAAAAAAAATCTTATTCAACTTTATTTAGAAGGAGACATATATGGAATAATGCCAGTGGGGTTGGTGTCTTATATTTAAAGGACACTTCTATTTGAAATTATTTGCATTTGACTGACCAGATATCTGTTAAAATAAGATAATACCAAGAATATGAATTGCAGATGAACAGCTCTGAATATCAGAGAGAACTACCTATGTATTTCACTGCTTTCCTAAATTTGCAGTAGTTTTAGTCAGCTGCAATCTTCAAATTCCTGGAATCTCATTGCATGGCTCAAGTCAGGGAGTAGTTGTAAATGTGTAGGAGAACTAAAAATAATGTGCTGCATAAAGGGACAGCAAGACTATTGAACAATAGATTCCTAAATTACTGGTGTTAATTTCAACTGATTTATTTTCAGTAATGGTCTGCAGTGAGAATCTGATATATCCTAAAAATCACTGTGCATTAAAAGGTAGCAAAGGCAAGGAATTAAATTGCAGCTCCTTACAGCAATAAAAACTGCTATAAAGACATTATTTCAGATTATTGCTAGCATGGCACTTCCTCATGGATAATTAAGGATGCAAATTTGACCAAATTATTTATATATCATTATCAACATTTTTTGTTGTAATGACACATTATACAAACACGATAAATCGGCCAAATATGTGAGAAGCTACTCACATGAACTAGGGAGTTTTTAATAAAAATTAATGTTTCATTAAAATTGCTTTTAAATTTTTTAATACTCTGAAATTATTGTAAGCTTGTAAATGTTGTCATGGTCACAATTAACATTCATTTAAAGCAGGCACTTAAATTATATGTTGCTCAGGAGAGCATACACAAAAATGTCTACATGAAACACTTAAAGATGTATGATAAACAATTTATTTAGGTAAGCAGCTAACCTTTTTAAGGACTATTTTTGTGTGTTTCTGATGCTGAAAAAGTCCTTTCCTTATAAAAGGGGTAAAAAGGGGAGAGCAGGAAATCTTTGCAGTAGGGGAAAAGGCAAGTGTTGCTCAGTTAGGATAAATGAAATATTCTTTTTTTAATGTTACAGCATTTATTCAAAAATCAAGATGTTATGTCTACAAATATGGGAATAAAAATATGAATACAATTATTTTTACTTCTGTTAATATAACTGGCAGATTTTGTGTTTCTGGCTTAATATGGATGACTCTTTCAAATATATGTATTTATATGTGCATGTATGCATACACATTTATATAAGGAAAGGGAGAGAGTGACTGAGTAAATTCTGTTGACATAGCCTGACTATACGACCACCATGTCTTATTTTGTGTAAGAAAATTTTAAAAACCCAAACACAAAACCAAAAAATAAAAGGATAGATCTATTTTCAAAATATGTTCAAAACATTGCTTCTTGAGAATTAGGATAACATGTAATATAAACTTTCACAAGCTCTGCAAGTCAGGATTATCCGCAGTACCCTGTACAAAGCACCCTTGCAGACAAGTATTTTGAGGTGCTGGTAAGTGAAAAACTGTACATTGAGCAGGCAATGTGCAGCCCAGAAAGCCAGCTCTATCCTGGGCTGTGTCAAAAGCAGCCTGACCAGCAGGTCCAGGGGGCTGATCCTGTCCCTCTACTTTACTCTTGTGAGACCCCACCTGGAGTGCTGTGTCCAGTTTTGCAATTTCCAGTAGAAGAAAGGCATGAACTTGCTAGAGGAAATCATGCAAATGCTCAGAGGACCAAAACATTGTCCTCCAAAGAGCTTTTAAGAGAGTTGAGCAGAAGAGCTCCCTGGGTAGGGACCTAGAGAGATCACACAGTCCAAATGGCTGACCAAGTTAGGGTGACCAAAAGCCGAAGCATATTATTAAAGGAATTATCCAAATGTCTCTTAAACACTGATTAACTTGGGCCATTGACCGACTTCCTGGGAAGCTTGTTCCAGGATTTGACCACGCTCTCAGTAAATAAATGGTCCCTGATGTCCAGCTCAAAACTCCCCTGATAAATCTTTGGTTTATTCTCACATGTCCTGTCAGTTGATCTCAACACCTCTCTCTCCAAATTCCCAGGAAGCTGTAGAGAGCAATGAAGTCACTCCAGCCTCATTTTCTCCAAATTAATTAGCCCAAAGTTAGCTGCTCCTCATGGGACATTCCTTCCAGCCCTTCCACTAGCTTTTCTGCCCAGAACTGCACGCAATCAGGCCGCAGCAACACTGAATACAGTAGGATAATAATATTAATTTTTGATCAGCTGTGTTTGATGCACCCCAGGATACACCAAACTTGGCTACCCAGGCTCCCTGCTGGCTCCTGCTGAGCCTGGTGTTGACCAGAACCCCCAGATCCTTTTCTGCAGCCTCTCAGTACTTAAAGCTTATTAGAAAAATGGAGTGACACTTCTGTTTACCTAAGTCTGTAGAGACAGGAGAAGGGAAGAAATTTTCCTAATCCTTGAAGTGGTCAAAATCAGATTGGACAGTGATGCAGTAATAAATGTCTCTGCCCATAGCAAGGGACTAGACTAGGTTTTGGTATTGGCAGGAGCTAAATGGGGTGGCTTCTGGCAGAAGCTGACTGAAGCTTCATCCATGTTCAGGAGAGACAATTCCAGCCATCTCCAAGAAAAGTGTGCTGCTTGTCAAAACAGGGCCAATCAGAAATAGTGGTAATGCTTCTGTGAAAACATATTTAATTCAGTAGACGAGGGAAAAAAAATTTTTGTATAGATACAATTGAAGCCAGAGAAGAGGGGAGTGAGAATATGTGAGAGGAATAACTTTGTAGGCACCACAGTCAGTGGAGAAGGAGGGGCAGGAGGTGGTCTAGGTGCCAGAGCTGAGATTCCTCTGCAGCCTGTGGTGCAGCCCATGGTGAGGCAGCTGAGCCCCTGGAGATCATGGAGGTTCATAAGGATGCAGAGATCCACCTGCAGCCTGTGGAGGTGACTCATGTAGGAGCAGGTGGATGCCTGAGAGGTGGCTGTGACCCCATGCGAGCTCTGCGCTGGATCAGGGTCCCAGGCGGGACTGGTTTTCTTCTTATTATCCTGCTCTATTTTTAGCAACAAATTCAACTAATATCTCTAATTTGAGTCTAATTTGTCTGTGACAGTATTTGGTGAGTGATGTCTCCCTGTCCTTGTCTTAACTCATGAATTCTGTGTTACACTTTCTTTCCCCTGTTCAGCTGCAGGGGTGCGAGAGAGGCTTTGGTGGGTGTCTGGCTTACAGACAGGAACAACTCTGTATGAAGTCCAACCCAAACCATTCAGTGATTGATTCTGTGGTTCTGTATCTTTTCTCTTTGACACTAAGGTTTACAATCAGAAGAGCTCATCTTAGGACCTAAATTCAATCTTAATTTCATGATCTTTGTTAATTGCAAAGCCTCCAAGTATTTAAGTTGAAACTATTTCTAGGTATAGCTTTCACTTTGTACTCATTAAAGTTACACTATTTTTTTTTAACATTCTGATTATTCATACCTGTGTATCAAGAAATGCAAATTATAATAGCAACAGTAGTAGTAATTGGAAAAAAATATAGAAAAACAGAGAAATAAAAAAATATAAAAGAATCGTGATTACAATTGCCCATATAACTATGTGCCTGTTTCTGGTTATGAAGCTAATTGTATGGAGAAATTAGCTACAGTGTTGAGCTAAAAATTAGTTCAATTTTTAGTGTTCCTTTACATGTTTTTCTAAAGGGTTTTAAAATACAATATCTCTGCATCTCTGCAGTGATTATTTTATCATTTACTAATATTTATACTCAGTACTAGTTTGAATGTATATTGCAGTTATGTCCATTAGGTATTCTTATATTGCAAAGAAAGCAGTACTGATCAAGTTTAAATACTGTTGGATAGTACAGCAAAAGTGGAAGAGAGATGAGAAGGGATGCAGCCAAGACAGCTGACCCAAACTGACCAGAGGGATTTCACACAACATGTGGCATCTTGCTCAACAAATAGAGCTAGGGCATGAAGGGGGAAGGGGGCCCTTCTAGTGATGGCATTTGTCTCCCCAAGTGACCACTGTGTGTGATGGAGCCCAGCTTTCTTGGAGATGGCTGAACACCTGCCTGCTCATGGGAAGCTGTGAAAGAATTCCCTGTTTTGCTTTGCTAGTGTGTGCTTTTGCAGCTTTCATTTCTTAATCTGTCTTTAACTCAACCCACGAGTTTTCTCACTTTTACCCCTCTGATTTTCCTCCCATCCCAGTGGCAGGCAGCGAGCAAATGGCTATGTGGGACTTAGCTGTCAGCTTGGTTAAACCACAGTTGTATGTCAGATGAATCAGATTTTATAAAGGATCTCTTGCCATCCTCTTCCAAGGAAACACATGAGGATTTGAGGAACATAAGGGATAATGAAATTATCAGTGGATTAATTGGGAAAGATATGGTAATTCCTATTATTCAATGTTATTTGTTTATTATTATATTACTCTATGTAAAAAACACTAGCAAAAACGTTACTGGGAATTCAAACGTGAAGCAAGAAGCATGACTAAACCAGTGGTTCTAGACTAGAAATTGTATTCTCATTAAATATTTGAAAAGTTCTTTGTCATAAATTTGCATTTATAACTATTTAATAACAGTGGAAGCATTCAAAATCATCAGATTTTGTTAAAAGATGGATGGTTAACTTGAGGTACAAGAAAAAGTTGAAGCTTGAACATCTGAGCTGTGATATAAAAATTGAAAACTTATGATACATATGTTGTACCTTAATAATGTTGAATCATATTATTGTGATATCAGTCCAGTCAGAAAGGTGCTAATCAGACAGAAAGAGAGTTTTGTAAGAAAGTGGTTTGAAAGTTGGTGAAGGACAAAGCCTTCTCTTCTCTTTAACCTTTAATGTTTAAGGAGTACATCTGTTACAACATTTTTCTATCTAGTTTAAAAAATATTTATACTATTTAGAAATAGACTATTTCGATTTTTCTTTGAAGTAAAGGACATTTCTGAAACAGAAATTTATTAGAAGTCTTTTCATGTCTACATTCCACTACCAGGTAATTATAAATTAGTTATTATAATGAAATATGAAAATATTAATATACACAAAGCTCCAAATTTTTTGAAATGTAGATGGACAGCATTTTGAAATATTCAATCCAAGATACTTTAAGTAGGGAAATAAAAGGATTAAACTAACATAATATAACCAGAATACATTTGAAACCATAAATATTTACCTGTTTGAAGTCTAATTCTTGGAAGCATGTTGAAAGGCTAATCATGCACATTTTGTCTGTTATATATATCAATGGGAAAGGCTAGGGTAATACTTTGGAAACACTGTCAGTTTGGGAAAAAAGGAAAATAGTTGTTTAGATAGAAAGCAGTAGAAGGGTAAAGAAGGACAAATCTAATATGAAAACACAATGAAACTGTGAAGGACTTTGAAGGTTGTAATGAAAAGCTACCTGCAGAAATGAGAGACAAGTCAGAAATTTTGTGATAGCCAATCAAAATTGAGCCATCTTTATTTTAAAATGCCTGAAGAGCTGTCTTAGAGCAGTATACTGAAAATTAGAAAATATCAGCATATAGGAAAATGTTTTTGTTTTCTTTTTCTCTTATTAAGCTTTTTTTTTTTAATAATTAGATGAAATTAAGAAATAGTTGTCAATTTTTATGAAATGCAGAGAACTTAAAATAAACAGAGGCTCTGTGATTTCCAGGCATAAAATAAAAAAAAAAAAAAAAAAAAAAAAAAAAAAAAAGGAAAAGTAATGGGCACTTCTGTCTCTGGCAAGCTCACACTGAGCTGACAGTGAACCATCCAGAAAGAAATGTCAGGCAGGCTGAGATGGATGATAGCCCAAGAGAAAAGATGTCGGGTAAAAGAGGATATGAAAGAGAGCTTCAATACAGAGGAAGTCAGGGCAAAGATTTAGTCAGTGGATCTGAAGATAAAAGGAAGAATGGATGTAAAAGTGGCAGAGAAGAGAATGGACAGGCAGTGTATTTTTTTTTTTGTTTGTTTTTGATAAAGGCCCATGTTTAGAAATTGAGAGCATGTTTACTGCAGAAAAAAAATAGGTAAGTCTTCAAAAGAAACAAGAGTAGCAACATATTCAAAGGAGTTATAAGAGTTGGAAAGAATGAAGAATTTGCAATTTTCATTATGTTACTGTATTTATTTTTTTTTTTCAATTATACCTGTCTAGAAAATCAGAGAAACATGCTTCCATGAGGAACGAATCTCTAAGACAGATATCTCATCTCTTTCCTGCAATAAAACTGATTTGAATTTACTTTTATGTAGTTAAAACTATGTATCTAAATTATTGTTCTAAAATGGAGATTGATTGAAGTGTGTATGGGAATATATGATAAGGTTATTTGAAATAAGTAAGAATCTTTGATCCCAGAGGGACTTTGCAATCACCATTTACTATGCTCCCATATTTAAGAAAGTCTATTTTGACAAAGTAGAATTTGAAGTAGAAAAAAAAAAAAACAAAACAAAACGAAAAAACAGGTACCAAAATACCCCTTTCTTAACTCAGTAGAATGGAAGGAATGGAAAATTAATTTTTCATTATATGTTCCTGTAAGAGCAATCCTTAAATTCTGGCAACCCTTATTTAGCAACAATCCTTCCTCAGTGCCCAGTCACAGGGATAAGTAAAAAATATAATTGCAGTTGTGTTGTTTCAGCTGTGGTAGAGTTAATTTTTGTCACAGTGGTTGGTATGAGGGTATGGTTTGGATTTGTGCTGACCACAGGGTCAATAATACAGAGATGTTTTTGTTATTGCTGAGCATGTCTAACAGAGCCAAGGCCTTTTCTGCTTCTCCTACAACCATGCTGGGGAGGGAATTGGTGCATGGGAGGTTTGGAGGAGACACAGCCAGGAGAGGTGACCCCAACTGACCAAAGGAATTTTCCAGACCATCTGACATCATGCTCAATATAGAAAGTGGGGAGAAGAAGGAGGAATTGGAGGATGTTTGGAGAGATAGCATTTGTCTTCCCAAATAACAGTTACATGTGACGAGTCCCTGCTCTCCTGAACATGGCTGAACTCTTGCCTGCCTGTGGGGAGCAGTGAATTAATTCTTGTTTTTCTTTGCTTGTGTGCATGGGTTTTGCTTTCCCTATTAAACTGTCTTTATCTCAGACCATGGCTTTTCTAACTTTTGCCCTTCCAGTTTTCTCCCTGATCCTGCTGGTGGGGGAGTCAACCAGCAGCTCTGTGGTGTTCACCAGCTGAGGTGAAACCATGACTTAGGTTAAAGCTGCAAATGAAAATATGTGGTGTCTAGAAAGCAAATTATAATGGGCTGAATGACTTTTTCTGCTATAATCTCAAAGGGGATAATTACCTGACCCATCACCTTTACAGAGAACTCTTGCATGAAGGTCTTGAATAATTAAATCTATTTTCCTTGAATCTTTCTGGCTTGTGATCAAAATGTATTATTTTGTTTCTGCTTTGTAAAGCAAAAAAACAGATATATGTTCTCATCTCTAAGTAATGTTTATTCAATCTCCACACACCTGTTTGAAACTTCTTAGTGACAATAATTGAGCCTGATTTACACCTCAGAGATCATGAAAGATGAAATTCTATACACATGGAATCCAATACAATAATTTCTGCATGGTCAAATTTCTGTAGTTTTTAAAAAATAGACTAAATCCAGTGATTCTCTGCAAAACTGACACTCATTAAAAGTATCACCTCTATATGGGATCTTTTTGACTGCTAAAGACATGTTATGGTTTTCATGTCGTGATCACATAGAAATTTCCAGAAGGGATAGATAATATGTATATTCATCCATATATAAATATAAATAAATAAATATATATATATATATATTATATGTATATATATGCTCTATTTTTCAAAGTTGGTTCATCACCTTCTTATGAGCCAATTTTAATTCACCTGGCACTCAAAATTTACCCTTACTTACTTAGTAATATCTCATTATTTATCTTTCTTTGGGTGATAGCTCTGGGCTGGAATTTAATACATTAACTCTGTGAGCAGAATAAAGATTTCTTAGAGTATATTAAAACCAAAACCTGTTATGTTGCTTTGTTCCAAATATATCCCCAGTCACTGATGCTATACGTGTAAACTGTCAATAACAGACCAAAAAGAAACCTATTTCAATATCTTGATTGATAAATTAGCATATGATGAATATGATAACCCTCCAAGGTACTACAGCAATTTTGTTATGCAAATGATGAATTCAAGAAATCATCAATAATCTTTTTGCTAATATCAGAGATTACAAATAAGAATGTTTTATCTGAAAGTTCTGCAGTAGCTATTCTACTATTTCAAATAACTTCTAGTTTCCCAGGAAATAATAGGATGGCTTCTTTACTACCACAGATTTTTCTTTATATGAGTAGCTCATTCATTATTGATAAAGATTGATTTTGTCTGATTACCTTCTCTGTAGTTGATAAGAATCCTGCACAACTCACCTTTTATTTTTGCTGTAGGTGAGAAACCAAAGTTACTTTTTGCTGCTATGGTAACATTATTTTATAATAGCATTCCATTTCAGCTTTTATACTAAATTTGTTCACAATGTAGGAGGAAGAAGAAAGGAAGAAAACTGACATGAGAACAAGAAAGTGAGGATAATTTTAAAAAACGCCAAAATATTCAAAATTAAGAATAGCTTCTTTGGAGTTTTCATTCAAGGGGGGAGGTGGAAGCACACCATGTGAAATTAAATATTAATGTTTTCTTTGACAATATTTACAGTAAAAATTAAAAGGTCTCATTAGACAGAAATTTCATTCAGGTATCTATTGATCAATATGAAACACAAGAATCAGAGATAAAACTAATAAATAATGTAAAATAATGAGACGAAAATAAGCAAAATAACCAAATTTGAAAGCTTCCAGTGAAAATAAGAAGTTGCAAAAATATTCAGAGGTCCTGTTTTGCTTTTCTACATGCTATACTGTTTCAGTTACAAATTCTGTCAAAATAAGGTCATAGAGTCATAACAGTCAATAAAAAGGGTAATTCCTAGGTCTTTTTCAATTGATTTTAGAGACATTTAATTTGATATATAGCATGTACTTTACTTAACAAAAAATTGAGCTAAAATATATGCCTTAAATGTATCTTTCAATTAGAGTTTCTCTTGATAGATAGTATGAAATCATACTAGAATATGCAGAAAGAAATATTCCAGGGTTTGTTTTTCCTTCTTCCGTTTCTTTTTTCCCTTTTTTTTTTTTTTCCATTTCTTTGGAAAAATTTTACTTGTGTACTGGAAAAAAAAGTTGAATTATCTTTACCAGTAAAACAACATTAACTTCCCCAGTCTGGGATCAGATTCTGTAAAACCTATGAGTTTCAAGATTCTTCTGTAATAAACTGCTTGGTCCTGCATAAAGAGTAGATATGCCAGATCTGGTTCAACTTTCAATAGAGAATTTTGCCAAACCAACCACAAATAGATTGTGATTGATGTTTTCTTTAAGGAAGACAGTCCTCTTCCTGAAAAAAGGGACTGTGACAGCCACAGTTTGCAGTGAGGAGAAGAAAAAGTGGTATTACTATTAACTTTATGGCAGAACAGATATTTTTTGTTTGGAAAAAATAAGGCAGTATCTTCTTCTGCAATAATTTCTTTAATGACTTTAATTACCATTTGCTAATTCTAAGCAAAGGAGCAGTAAATGAAACGCTTCCAAATGTGGAATCTCAACGATATATGTTGAGAAAATGCTTTCTTTCATTGTGTGGAAAACTTACTGGTTGTAGACTTAAGGAAACTTTTCTTCTGCCAAATCACAGGAAATAGCTCCGGTCAAACCAAATGTACTTCCTATAACTTGAACAAATTAAAATGAGCAAATCATATTTACACACATTGTCATGATGCCACATATCACTGATGGAATGACCTGACATTTCTGATTCTTTTTCATAACGGAAGTGATGAAATTTTTCCAGTTTTGCATTTTTCTTGTTGTTAAATTACTTAGGTCTACAAGAAGAAAAATTCTAATTCAATTCCAAATTTGGGTGTCCTACTGTTTCTATATTTCTGGAACATTTCCTTCAGCAAAAGTGTATTGAGATGCTTATTAATTTTATTTTAACTGGACCTATTTTAATTGAATTCAGTCTATATTTAAAAATATCTTCCATCCCTACAAAAATGCATTTTTTTTCATATATAAGTATCTAAAAGAACAATTAGACAAATAAGAAAACACTTGGATCTAAGTACAAACACTCAGTACTACCAGAACCTCCTTGTCACCTCCAGATGAATCCAAGGTTGATATGGTTTTTTTAGATTCTCAGAACAGTGTCACCAGGGAATTGCATGTAATATTTGGAGCATACACTACTTAAGGGCATGAATGTTCTAAAAATAAAAGCTGACACTATTGTGGTGTGCTTAAATGTGATTGACAAGAGCAGCGAAGTCATAAAGAGTAAGACAAAATTGTTATGACACTAGGCAAGCTGCTTAAACAATGACTGAGAACGAGTGGTATTTGTATTCTGGGATTTTTTTCCCCTATACATCCCAAAAATGCTCACTGTGAAATTTTAAGACTCATATATACAATTTTTCTTTTGTTTCCCTGAATAAAAGCATTAATTCCATAAGATTTNTATATATAAAATTTTAGCTTTCACGGAAAAGTGCATTACTATTCTATAACATTCATTAAGACACAGGTTTCGGGGTTTGATTCATCTCCTTGTGTTCTAGGGAATTCTTCATGGTTCCTAAGAAAAGGACTGAGCTATACAAGAGTGTGTTAAAAAAAACCAAAAAGTCTCCTCACTTTGTTGAGTTGTTTAGAATTCAACTTGAATTATTAGTTTTGATGACAAATACCCTCCTCAAGGAGAAAATTTTATGGGATTTTGGGATGTTTTGGGATTTTTTTTCTGATTTTTTTTCTGTTTGGCCTAATATAGTTATTTACATTTTTGTAATGCTCCTAAATAGCTCCTGTGTGGTTTTTACTACACCTTGATGTATTAACATACATTAAAATGTTCAAAAATTAGATCACTCTAAGACAATACAGATTTTCTTTTTACCATTGACCTGGATTCAGCTGGGATAGTTAATTTCTTTTCACTACCTGGTATAAAGCTGTGTTTTGGATTCAAAATAAGAAAAATTTTGGTAACACACTGATGTTTTGGTTTTTGTAGGTCATGTTTATCATATGTCAAGGGTCTGGGGTTTTTGTGTGAGACGTAGATTATATTTGGTGTGTGTAGTCAGTTTTGGGAGGGGTTCCACAAGAATGGCTTCTGTGAGAAGCTGCCAGAAGATTTCCCTTAGTCTGACAGAGTCAATGCCAGCTGGTCCCATGACTAATCCTTCACTATCCAAGGCCAAGCCAATCAGAGGTGACAGAGGTACCTCTGCAGTAAAATATTGTCATGATTTAAGAAATATATTTCTCAGTTTTATGTTCCCACTGAAGCACTCCAAACCATGTGCCACTCTATCATTCTACCTCCTGTTCACCCTCCTGCTGTAGTGGGCTGAAGAGAATTGGAGGCCCAAAAGACAAAAATCACTGGTTGAGATAAAAGCAATATACTGAAAACAGCAATGAAATAAGACAATGAGCAGTAACAGAAACAATGCTAATGACAGAGTGTACAAGAAAAAAACATGAATCCACATGCTATTGCTTATCCCCCATGGAAAACCCCTGACAATGCCTGACTGCTCCCTCTGCCACACTACATGACCCAGAAGGGAGCTCTTTCCCCACCTCTGGAAAATGATTTGAGGTTGTATAGAGAAACCTCCAAGTCCTAGTCATGCCCCCTTCTGGCTGCTACAGCGTTTAAGCCTGTCCTGGCTTTTTAAGGAGAAAAGCAAAAGATACAGTGCAGAAGTAATTGTTCTCAGAGAAGAGCAGGATGAGTATATGTGAGATGAACAGCTCTGCAGACACCATGGTCAGTGGAGAAGGAGGGCAAGGAGGTGGTCCAGGTGCCATAGCTGAGATCACTCTGCAGCCCATGGTAAAGCAGCAGTGCCCCCACAGCCCGTGGAGGTCCCCAGGGATGCAGAGATCCACCTGCAGACATACAGGAGACTCACACCAGAGAAGATGGATGCCTGAAAGAAGTCTATGACCCCATGGGTAGCCTGTACTGGAGCAGGCTTCAGGTGGAGACCTGCAAACCCATGGAGAGAGAAGCCCATGCTGGAGCAGGTTTCTTAGTAGGACTTGTGGTCCCCTGCAGGACACTGGAGCAGGCTGTTTTGGAAGGACTGCACCCTGTGGAAATGTGACTCATATTAAAGCAGTTTGTGAACTGTGGCCTGTGGAAAGAACTCACATTGCAGAAGTTCATGGAGAACTGTCTCCCATGAAAGGGACCCCATGTTTGAGCAAAGGAAATACTCTTCTCCCTGGGCAGTGGCAGAAACAACCTGTGATGAACTGACCATAGCCCCCATTCCCTGTCTCCCTACACTGCTGGAGGAGAGGAAGTAGAGACCAAGAAGGAAGTAGGGGTGGGGGGAAGGTGTTTTAAAGCTGCTCTGATTCAAATGGGTAATAAATTCAATTAAAGTCTGGTTTGCCCTTGATAGCAATTGGTTTGTGATTTCTCCCTGTCCTTATCTCAACTCATGAACCTTTCATTTCATTTTCTTTCCTTTCTTTCCTCTTTATCCAGTTGTGGAGGGGAGTGATAAAGCAGTTTGGTGGTTACCTGACATCCAGACAGGGTTAGCCCACCATAACAGCGTTTGTTGGACAGCGTCAGTTGTGATTGTGGATTTTATAGAAAAATAGCAACCAAAACCCAACACTATCTTTAGCAATTTACATTTGATTATTGCAGAAAGTGTTCATATTTACATATAAATATAGGCACAGATAGGTGCAGTAGAAAAAGTTTGGGAAAGATGAATGGGAAAGGAATTAATCTCCACTTTCTTACTTTAATTTTGTAAAACTCAAACTTTCCATTAAATATCTCCTTCTTCAGGTTTTCATAATTCATTTTCTCACATAATGCTAGTCCCAGAGCTGAAATGTCCATTTAAAACTTTCTGTTCATAATTTGATACTACCAGAGCCAGCAGCACCTGCTGATTCCCAGGGTACACCAATAAGTGCAGTCTGCAGGCTGAAACAGCTGGCACCACTATTTAACATGATCAGGATTTACACTTAAAATATAATTGGTATTATATTATGTTTCAGTAAGTACTTTTCATCATGTGACCATCTGTTTCTGCAGTTGCAATTTTGTGCTTCCCTTGATAGCTGTCTTCAAAAAACCAAAAAGATCAAACTCAAACCAACTGAAGGTCATGCTGGGTATTCTACAGTAAACCTCTTTATTGAACACTAAGGAACACAATTGTCATTGTGGTTTAGTCCTGATGGGCAGCTCAGCACCACACAGCCACTTGCTCACTTGCCCAGTGGGTTAGGGAGGAGAATCCAAAGGGCAAAATTGGAAAAATTCAAGGGCGGAAGTAAAGCCAGTTTAGCAAGTTAACAAAAGCTGTGCATGCAAGCAAAACAAAACAAAAAAAGAAGAGGTGAATTTGTTCACCTCTTCTCATGGGCAAGCAGGAAAGCCAGACTCCATCATGTGCTACTGTTACTTGGAAAAAAACCGCCATCACTCCAAACATCCTCCCTTCCCACTTCCCCCAGCTTCAGTTTGTGTCACCTGTCACAGCTGTGATCTCTCTGAAATCCTTGTGCACCCCCAGCATGAGCAGTGGTGGGGCAGCATGAGAAGCAGGAAAGGCCTTGATGCCTTATAAGCACTAAATAATTAAATAATGAAGATATTCCTGTGCTATTAACACTGCTCTCTTGACAAATCTAAAACATTACACCATATTGGTTAAATGAAGAAAAGTTACTCCTCTATTCCAGACAAAACCAGTAACCTAAGAACAAACATTGGCTACTTAAATATCACTAAGGTTACCATTAATACTTCACAAACAGGCCGAAGCAATATTTAGAAACTATCTGAAACTTACCCGTTCATAGCAGCAGAAAATTACAAAAAAAAAAAAAAAACAAAAACAAACAAACAAAACCAAACCCAGAACATTTGCCAGAAAAGGTTGATAGACAACAGAATGGTCCAGTATCATTTATAAATTACTTCCTGACTAGAACACATGGATAATTTGGATATGTTCTTGGGAAGTGGAGAACATGAATATAAATCCTCTTAGAGACAGGATGAATTCTGTTACTGGACAGAACTACAGTCAATCACCTATTGGTCAACAAGGGTAAAATTTGCTAATTGGATTACTAGCACTTCAAAAGCAAAAGTGTTTTGCTTTTTTTAAAGGCAAGCCATATGCACCAACTCTAAGAGTAGTATTGCAGAGTAAAGGAAGTTCTGGCTCAAGCACTCTAAGGTTTGAAGGGGAGATCACAGTTAACTCTTACTGGGTCTTAGAAACACCAAAAAGTTCTGAAACTGACAGAAAAAATTGAAAACCCAATATATGGGTAGTGTGCTAAACCCCATTAATTGAAATATTACAAAACCATAATATTTTAAGCAAGTTCTTGTATATTTGGAAAAAAATCTTTTTTTTTTTTTTTTTAATATAAAGCAAAAATGTACTTTCCTGTGTTGTTTCTGTCACTTCTGGACAACACTGAGCTGGGAGTGTGTCTGTTGGAAGGTAGGAGGGCTCTGCAGAAGGACGCGGAATGGTTGGATGGATGGGCAGAGTCCAATAGGATGAAGTTTGATAAGTTCAAGTGCCAAGTCCTGCATTTTGGCCACAATAACCCCCTGCAGTGTTATAGGCTGGGGACGCTGTGGCTGGACAGTGCCCAGGCAGAAAGGGACCTGGGGGTGCTGGTTCACAGCAGGCTGAACATGAGCCAGCAGTGTGCCCTCATGGCCAAGAAGGTGTGAGAGTCTGTCCGAAATCCTGCATTTTTGCCTCACGACTGTCAAGAAAACTGCTAAGCCAGTGCAGGGTGGAGAAGTTAGCTCACTGTTTCCATAGGTGTTATCTGGTATATGCCACACTGAACCTGGACTGGGACATTTTGCCTCTTCTGAACAATGCAATGGATTTGGGCTTTCTCCCCCGCCCCTCTCGGTCTGGCTGGCTTTGAACTGTGGAAATGGCCCCTTTCCAATACCCCCCTTGCCTGCCTTCAACCATCGTGACAGACAAGCAGAAATGTGAGCTTCTTCATCAAGGAATCAAGACGAGAAGCTCCTCTGCAAAAAACCCCCTTGTACCTTCATCCAAAGAGTGGGACTGAACACCCCCAAACTCAGGGGGGGGAGTGCGGGGGAGTGCACAGCGGTGTGGGGAGAAGGTTGCCCAGAGCAAGCACTGGGGCATGAAAACAATGGCTCTTGCCGGTTACTTGGCTTGGACCCTGTGTACCAGTACCCCCCTGTTCTGTACCTTCTCTCCCCGCTTGAGAACCATTGTTTCAGTTGTGAAACCACCTCCCTTCCCCCAACAAAAAATAGTATAACTGGGGTACAGTTCAGCCATGCCTTTGAGATCTCCCCGGACGTGGTGGCCTGGTGAACCTGCAACGCCTGGACCGTGAAGAACCTGAAGAAGCAGCACCACGTATCGGTAGCTATACCCATTCCCCTCTTTCCTCCCTCTTTTCCTTATTCTCTCCCTTTTTCTCCGGTCCCCCCCTTACCAATGCTTTCCTGTTGAGAATTTTCAATAAAACTGTATCCAATTTTGTTGCTGTAAATCCCCTGTGCTTTTGTTGGTTATTTTTGCACCTTAAAATCCACCCCGTCATCCGTACCACTGGAATGGATCGGGACAGAAGGCCAAGGACATCCTGGCCTGGATTAGGGATAGTGTGGCCAGCAGGAGCGGGGAGTTCATTCTTCCCCTGTACTCAGCACTGGTGAAGCCACACCTTGAGTGCTGTGTCCAGTTCTGGCCCCTCAGTTTAGGAAGGATTTTGAGACACTTGAGCACATCCAGAGGAGGCAACAAGGCTGGAGAGGGGCTTGGAGCACAAGTCCTGTCAGGAAAGACTGAGGGAGCTGAGGCTGTTTAGCCTGGAAAAAGGAGACTCAGGGGTGACCTTATCACTCTCTACAGCTCCCTGAAAGGTGTTTGTAGCCAGGTGGGGGTTGGTCTCTTCCTCCAGGCAGCACTGACAGAACAAGAGAACACAGTCTCAAGCTGCACCAAGTGAAATATTGGTTGGATGTTAGGAAAAGGTTTTTATGGAAAGAGTAATAAACTACTGGAATTGCCTGCCTGGGGAGGTGATTGAGTCACCATCCTTGGATGTGTTTAAGAAAAGACTGGATGTGGCACTTGGTGCCATGTTTTAGTTGAGGTGTTAGAGCATGGGTTGGACTTGATGATCTTGAAGGCCTCTTCCAACCTAGTAATTCTGTGATTCTGTGAAATTACTTCACACAAAAATTCGTAATTATTGTATTAATCCTGATAAAGAAAGAAACAGTTATTATGCTCTTCTGCAAGCGGGAAAAGTTCTACCAGAGAATTGCACTCCTCTTCAGAATGAGATATTCTGAGGATGGCTAACCAGAGACAAAGTCTTGCCAGCTGCAGACAATTTGTATTTTGAGGCAATTTTGGTGATGCTGCAGACTGACACAGACATTCCATAACAGTCATTTTGTGGTAGCTCTGGTCTGATCCCATGGACTGAATGTCCTTTAGCAACTGGAGCATTAAACGACACTTTTTGGTGCATCTTTTAATTTGATTTCAGCCATGACGAGTGGAGGCAGTTGAGGGATTTTCTTTGAAAGCACAATTCTGACACCCAAAAAAAAAAAAAAGACAACAAATCTATATATATGAAAATACCTTTTGTTCTCCTCTTGTAAAGCCGGAAATGTATTATTTTTGCTGTATTTGAATTTTTAGCAGTAGCAGTATTTAGAAGATTGTGAGTCTCATTAAACTTTAGTTTTAATAAAAATTGAAAAAAATTATGCAATCAAAGAAAATATCTTTTTACTTAATTGCTTTTTAAAACCCTATAAGAAGAAAATGTTTTGATTATTGAGGTTTTAAAAATTTACCTTCATAAGAAAACTTAGCTGAATCAATAACTGATAGCTCAAAACATAACAGAGCAGTATACCCATCATAGTGCCTATTTTATGGTATATTCTTCACACCACATTTTCAAAGCTTCCTGTGGCAACTACATTTGTTATTTGCACAGCAGACAGATTGCCAGCTTTAATTATAATCCACGTGCAATTATAAGTTATTTGTTGAACAAACAGAAGAATATCAGTGAATGTATAATCAAGTGTTTGGTTATATTAAAAGTTGTTTGTTAGGGCTAGTAAGGGATTGTTTTCTTTATTTCATTACTCTGGTGATAACATTTCTATTTACCTGCACTGAAATGTCTTTCATTATCTTCTGTAAAGTTCCTCCTGCCATTTTTTTAGTTCTGCTGCAAATTCCTTAAAATGAAAAAGAAAATTTAAACATTTAGATTACTTTAACAAAGGCCAAGAAAGAAAGAATGTGCAAATATGTAAATAATCAGGTCCCCAAGCAATAAAACTTATGCATGATTTGTCGTACTGTATACACTCATGCAGAGCTTTATTTGGAATTTAGTCTTCATGATTGCAGAAAAGGGAATAAACAGAATCTCTTATTCAATGGCTAGAGATGCTCAGGTAGGGAAAATAAATATCTGCCCCAAGGTCATGGTCACTTCTGCTGAGAACTAGAAGAAATACTTTTTGTCAAGTCTCCTCTTCCCAAAAGCCAGACTTTGGGGTTTTATGCTGAAAAGAAAAAGGATTTGTAGTATTTAGTTTCCCTCTTTTTGTATTAGTATTTACTCCACAAGAAAAGTCTCCTGAAAGTCTTCAACTTCTAGACTAGCAGAAAATATCCCTTGAAGATTATAAAAAAAAGCATTAGAAGAGTTGCCTGATAGATCTAAATTAGCTCATGAAACCTAAGTGGATATTTACTTTCAAAAATTTGCAAGTGTGTATAGATTGACTCATAGAACGTTAAGAGAGCAGACCTTAAAGATTGTCTGGTTCCATCCCCCTGCCATAGGCAGAGACACTTCCCACTAGACCAGCTTGCTCAAGGTCTTATCCAACCTGGCCTTTAATATTGCTAGGGGAACTCACAACCTCCCTGAGCAACCTCTTCCAGTGTCTCATGACCCTCACAATAAAGAGTTTCTTCCTAATACCTAACCTAAATTTTCCTCTTTCAATTTGTACCATTACTCCTTGTCCTGTCACTACAGTTCCTGGTGAGGAGTCCCTCTCTGGCTTCCCTCTTGGTCCCCTTCAGATACTGGAAGGTGCTATGAGGCTTCCAACCTTCTCTTTTCCAGGCTGAAGCACCCACCTTTCTTAGCCTGTTTTCATAGGGGAGGGCTTTCAGTGCACTTATAAACTTCATGGGCCTACTCTGGACTTGCTCCAATATTAAAATTAAATATTTCGATGTATGGTAAGTAAACCTGGTTGTAAGCAGTCAGGCATCCCTGACTTATTTCACCTCTGTGATGCTGTCTTGCCTTTGCAATGTTTATGAAGAATCATTTTATTTGCTTGTTACAAATTGTATGCACATTCGTTACAATGGAATGGGACCCTGGGCAGAGCATTACTCTGTCCTAGGGGCAGAATCCAGTGTTTTGAGTTGGGAAGTTTCATCACATTATTGGGAATATATGTACAATTTGAGAAGCAATTCCTGATCCATAAAGTACAAAATTATTTTCCAGTACCAGCAGTAATTTTATGTGTTTTCCACAATGGACTTAGAAGCGACTTGCAGTGGACTAACATGTGATTTTAAATTTACTTCATGTTTTACATACAGACTGTGAATTTTAATTCTTCACTGAATTTTTGAATTTGTAACAAGTATATTCTCGGTTTTACACAGAGCTGCAGAAGAAAAACTTAGTCTACACCAAGTTAAAGGCAGCTCACCTACCATGTAACATGATAGATTGGCTATAAAACATGTAAATAAAAATGAGTCTTAGTCAGATTTAAGGCAACTAATTCAGGCAGGAATATTATTAATTAATTACAGCACTTGTGATTCACACTATTTACTGGCTCCAGAGAGATGTATGCATGCTTTGGGAAATGGGGTGAAGTCCCTACTTTTTACTGTCTGCTGGGGGTGAGAGTGAGCTTATGGTACTGTGAACTGCTCTCCTGTCAGTAGGTTGGGCTGTTGAACAGAAAAAGTCTTCCTGAGGTGCTGGCTATATTCCTCTTCTTTCTTGGGCAAGCACATTATACAATGCAATTTATAAATTAAACTATTTATATTTATATTTATATTTATATTTACAACTGTTCTTAAGAAGATATGAAGAAATCTCCATCCATTAAAAAACTTCCATAACTACTCTGATAGTAAATAAAGGATTTAATTTCTATTCTGTTCACGCATGGCAAATTGATACCCATTTATTCTTTTACTTGTAGTTTAAATAGCTCACACATCTTCCTAGTGTTTATCTTTTCTGCTTTTCCACACCCACCCCCCCAACCCCCATATATTTAGATTGAACAGTCATGTAAGAATTGGATTGGACCTTAATTTTCCAGGTTTAATGAGCCAAAGCTTTTATTTCTTCCATCAAGATAAATCTCCATTATCCTTATTATTTTGTAAACCTTCTGTGCACTGATTCCAGTCAAATGCAGCTCTCTGGATGCAGATGACCTTGCAATTTTTTTCTTTTTTTTGGAATGTTAGCTGCAAGTCATAACTGAATCATATTGTCTATTAATTAGATCCTTCACTCCTTTATCCAGGTATTTCATTAACAGCTCTCTTTTTAATATTTTTCCTCCTTTTTCCTCCCAGTTAATCTGAAATCTTTTGTGAATTATCACTTGCTCTTTACAAAGGTCTAACCACATTTTCCAAAACTACTTTTTTTGTCCAGTTTCTCTGTTACAGTTTTAATATTTACCTAGACAATGTCTAAATATGTATCACATTTTATTTTAGCAACTATTTGATCAATGCATATGACACAACTCTGTGGAATAACTGGGCTCTACTATTTATTAACAACATTTATCCTTTAATATATATTTTTGAAACTGTAAATCTCCCCTGAAGATAACTTATGATATCATGTATTTCTCTAGTAAATTCATACCAAAACTTGACCTATGGAAATACATAAAAGCTTTTAATTTCTTTGTCTTCATCTGAACAATGACAGTGTTGGAGCTTTAAGCAAGGCAAGCAAAGTAACAGTTTATCAACGATCTTGGATTTCTTCAACTCAACACAGACAAGACTGAGTACATCGTAGAAATGAACTCAGTGACAGAACTAAGCCAGACTGTGCAAATTTTATCAGAGTTCTTTATCATAAATGGGGAACTGGACTGTGAAGAATGCAGTGAGGTAGAGGAACTTCTAAATACTTTTGCTTTTTAGTACTCTATTATTCTTCATATCTTCATCTTATTGAGGATAGATCACTAATATTCATCAGTACAAAACATTTATTTCAGTCCAGTACTGGGTTTATATGATGAAGTTTTGGAAGCAGCAGGCTGCAGGTGTGTCCTGTGTGAGAAGAGATTATGTGCTACCCCTGTGTGGGGCACAGACCACTTCAGCTGGCTCGAAAACAGAGCCACCACTGGCCAAAGCTGATCCCACCAGCGATGCCAGTGTCACAATTCTGATAACATATCTAAGAAGGGTAAAAAACCTGGTATGGTAGCTCTGCAAGAAGATGAAAAAACATGCAAGAAACAGTCCAGCAGAAACTTGGATCAGTGAAGGAGGGGAGGAGGTGCTCTGGGCGCAACAGCAACCATTCCCCTCAAGCTCAAGAAGAAGACCATGGTGAAGCAGGCTCTTTTTCTGTAGTCCATGAAGGATCACACCAGAACAGACATCCATAAGGAGCTCATGGAAAGACTATTGCAAGGGCAAGTTTTCGGTCAGGAGCTGAGGCCTATGGGGTACCTACAGTGGATAAATCTGTTCCTGAAGGACTGTACACTTTGGAATGGACTCTTTCTGCAGAAATTCCTGCAGGGCTATATCCCATGGAAAAGATCTGCATCAGAGAACTTCATGTGTCCTGTGGAGAAGCAATCAGTGTGAGACAGAGGATGTGGCAGCAGTGATGTGTATGACCTGGGAGCAAAACCATTATCCGTCCCTCCTAAATGGCATAGAATTTGCAAATCCATTACAAAAGACAATGCTGCTTCTAAAATCTTACATTTTTTTAAATGAAAAAGTTGTTCCTTCAAGAAAGAAAGCTGGAGAAACAGGAGCCCTTGTTATCTGCACCTCTAGATCTGCCCCATCTTGTCTCAGTTTTTATGTATGTAGTTGCCAGTGCTTATCACCCTGTTTTCATAAAAATCTGTCAACATTGTTTTATGTGGTACTGATATATAGTTTGTACTACATATGTGTAACTGGGCATTCTAGAAGTGAGTTAGTTTCATAGTTTATTATGATATACAAGTCATAGAATGCACAAATCACATTAATGCATAGCACATCATATTTAAACAAATAAGAGTCTTTAATAAGTTCAGTCATTACATGGCTTTGATTTATTTGCGCATATTATGACTTCTCAGAACTTCCCCTTCCGCCACAAGGTAATTAGATCAATCCAATGATGTGAAGTAAGTGTCCTGTACCTGATGCACAAATACTTTGATCAAAATTGTTATTTCAACCTGTCTCTTGAGACCCATATTGGGACCCAATTAGACATGCTAGTTTTAAGAGCAGAAGGAAATTAAGCTCCAAATAAGCCACTACCCTTCCTCCTCACTTTCTGGTAAGAGAGAGACGAAACCACAGCACCAAGCTTCTCCCCTTTCTCTGTAACCCAGATATTTGTGTATACTATTTCACTAACATCTAGACAAAATCTCCATTTCACTGGGTAGTGAACACATATTATTCATTTAACATGACCAGAATAGATTTGCTAACCAAAATATCTTGACAAAAGTGAGCATGTAGATCTGGAATAATTTTCTGTTTTTTTATCTGAATCAAAATAATTATGTATATTATAGTTTGTGAGATACATCTTTAACATTATGGAAGAAATAAAGATCACAAATGTTGGTATAATGCTTCAGACTGTATATAAAATGTTTTTTTAAAAATTGGGAAAAAACACTCTATCTTATATTTCTTTTTAGCAAGTTTTCTTTGTCTTTTAGAAGGCTGATATAACTTTAGAAGAGGCTTCCTAATCCAGCAACGGAAAGTGTCTCCTTACAGGGAAATGAGATACCAACATCTATGCAGGAGATGCCGAATTCAATTTGGATTCCTTTAGAAAGCTAGCTACAAAACATGGAGTATAGGTTGCAAACACAGCCTCAACCGGCAAAATTGAGAAGTATGGCTTGACTGTGCTGAGAATAAAATTTTAAAGCCAGTCCCATAGTCTTCTGCAGCAACTTGTCAAACTTAAGTATACAGAATTCTAATTAAAAAACCAGTAAATTTCTCTCTAGTTTCCCCTTACCCAGCCATTATATTGGTTTATATGTGAAGTACACACAGTATATACCTCCATTACAAAATGCATTCAAATCTTAGGAAGCCAAATATGCATCGAAACTTGGATAAAGATGATCAAAACCTTATGACTCACACATGGTTTCCAGAAGTGCTCAACATCTAGATAGAGCTGGGCAAAAGACTGACTATTTGCAAAATGGCCTAACATTTTATCTTCATGATTTTAATGAATCCTTAAAGGAAAACATGATTCATTTCCCTGAGCAGCAATTAGCTTAGGAAGTCATCTTCATATGATTACATTTTGCTGCAAAGGATAAGATGAATCTGATCTTATTTTTATTTTTCTTTCCTTGTACCCATTTTGTTTGTCCTACTGTTCTCTGTCAATGCCAAGTTGCTTTTATGATTTTTAGTATCCTGTCTGTTTCTCTGAATTAGGATTTCAGTAAAAAGCTATCAGCCTATGGGAAGGAAAACCAATCTAGCTAAAGTCTAAAGTCTAGTGTTTATCAATATTCAGAAACCCCAGGCAGCCTATCAGATATATTACTTCAGATTTAATTCAGTTAGAGAATAATAATGTGTGTCTTAAATTAAAATATGCTATTCAGCAAATGTCAAAGTTTGTCAAAAGTTCTTATCTCCATAAAAGACAATGAACTCTGTGTCTTTATGGATGTATTTTAAGCTTGAGAGAATGTATAGCCATCTTCAGGACCTTTCAGATTCAAAAATATAACTAAAAGAATAAAACAGACACCTTGATTTGATGAACTAAAACATCACCTAGGTCTCTCCACTGCTCACAGGGAATTGAGATCCTGAGCATCTTAACTTTTAGATGTTTGTAATGGAGTAAAATTTTACCCACATTGTAAAATTTTTTAATGACCTGTGGGTCATTAAAAACAATTCACCTTGCTTGCCAAAAGTACAAATTGAGAAGAATGAGTATTTTTAGTTGTGATCTACCCTATCAAAAGTAAAAGAAAAATCAGTTCAGATTTGCAGTGAAAAGACAGTCTAATACAAATAAGCACCAAATATATATACACAATTCCAAGCTGAACATCAAGAAAATTTGTATTTAAAATTTTTTAGATTTTTGTCATAGCCTCTGGAAGTAACTTTGCTGCATGACTCATTGTTTAGAAAAAAAGACGTAGTAGATAAAAATGGGACATAATACACAATACAAACAAGTCCTTGGATCAAAGTCCATGGCTGATGAAAGATTCCATTTTCTAGATTAAGAAAGAAGAATTTAATACTTTATTTTCCTGAAGACAGACCTCTCGTGTTGGGTGAACTTTCCATAGAGCGCATGAGCTCTAGGTCCTCAGGTGTAAGAAATCAGAGAAGAAGGCAAAGGACCAGCATGGCTGAATCAACCTGCTGGCTAAACTAAGTACAAGAAGGAAATGCACAGGCAGTGGAAGAGGGGCAAGTGTCCTGGGAAGACAGGGATGCTGCCTGGTTGTGCAGGATTAGGTTTTAAAGGCAAAGGTTCATTCTGGCTGAATTAGAAGTTGCAACAGTAACATATTTAGTCCCTGACCTATATGTTTTTCTTTTTACTTTTAGGGAACACACATACCATGTACTTTAGCTGTAAAGAACTTCCATTCTTTGAGGAATTTATAAACATGCTCGGCTTATAAACAAACTCTCATAAAAAAATAAAATCGTGATTTCCCACGTAAGGATAGGAAACTAAGCTTACTAAATAAATTTTAGATGTAACAGCAGTAGACACTCTTCTGTGATCAGATTAGAAGAGACCACTGCATGTAGTTAAATATTGGTGTCCTTGCCTTTTCAATACACTTTATTATAATATTCTATTCATTTCATATGCAAACCTATGTTCAAACATGAGTGTCAAAAGTAAACCTATGATCATCAAAAGTTACCTTCTGTGTGTGCATATTGCAGAATGATTCCAAAAGTCAAAATTATGTTTCTTGAAAGCTATCTGATCTAATTTTAAATTCCAGTTCTTGGCTTATCCACTGCCACCTGTGATGAGGGTTTCAATGTTTAATTATCTTCACTACCATGAAAATCATATCTTAGTTAAAGCTTAATTTTATCTCACCTTAAATTCAAGGCATTGGATCTTGTCATCCCTTTATCTACAAGACTTAAAAAAGGATTATAATTGCTTATATATTGTGCATAGTGGCCGAGTTATGTTTCCCATACTTTCTTTCACAAAATGACCAGAATGAAGCCTTCCAGTCTCACAGCTAAGGCCTTCTCCTGGTATTTAAATACTTCTCACATTTCTTCTGTTGACTCTCTTCTATATTTCTTCTTCAAGATTTGTCATATGAATCAGACTTAACATTGTAAAAGCAAGCTTTCCAATTCTCTTCCTCTCAATTTTTGTAAAAAAAATGTTCTCTGAAGACTACAGTAACTTTTATGGCAGCTACAACACTGAACATAGAATTCACGGGAAAATGGCCATTTATGAGCACCTTCAAATTCTTCTCTGAGTTGCTGTTAACCTCGCCTGAAGTTCCCTGTCCTAAAAACATTGTTTATGTTCTTCCAGCAAAAATGTTATTATATTAAGATTCTTCTACTAAAATATGTTTGGCTCAACAGTTGGAATAGTTTGGATCACTCCATAACATTTATAACTGTTTTTTATTTACTGGCCTATGAATGTGTATCACATGAAAATATTATTGCAGAGGCATTTTATAAACTGGGTAGCAGTGAAAGCATTGGGAAAGATAAAAGAGCAGTGTTACTACAAACAACTGCATTTGGAGAGGTATCAGCAAGACTGTTTTAATCTAAAAGCACTGATTAAATCAATTGAATAGATATGTAAAAAGTTGAAATGTGTTTCTAATTAGATACATTTTATCTTCAGATTTTATTATGCACTTTTATAATCCATCCAGAAGCACACAGGAAAAAGGTTCTTGATGATGCTTAATTTTCATTAGATATTTCTGAAAGCATTAACAGTAATTTTTAATTTTTGTTATTTTTAAATAAAATTCCTAAATAACTGTTCAGTTACTCTAGTGTTAGGCTAATCAAACTGGAATTCCTTTGGATAACATTTTTCTGTTCTCTGTTGCTTTTCTTCCAAAAAAAAAATTTTAATAGTTTTTCAACCTGGTAAGGACTTTTATCTTTAATTCTCTTTTGTGCTCTTTCTCCCCTTATTAGGAGCACTATATATTTCATATCTGAAGGTGAAGGTAAAACCATTGATGATGAAAGGTTACATTAAAATGAGTAATAGTTTTGAAAAAAAGTAACAACATATAAAATAATCCTAAAATAGTAGAAGCATATAAATGATCACTGAAAGGAGCTTCAGGATATCTGAATCCTGCTTTCTGCTTGAAAGACTATTGTCACCAATGATTGCCACTCAAGATCAGTTCACCCAGGAAAAATCTAACCAAAATTCCAGCTTTTAGTAGACTTTTTAGATGAGTACTCATAGCCAACACTTTCTAGCCAGGACTTGAAAACCTTGAATGATGTGCATCTCCACAATCTCTCAGGCTAACCTGTTTCCGCACTTGTGCACTCACATGCCGGTGATGAATTTTTTGTGTCTTATTGTCCAGTGTAAACACAAACCTCAAAAATGTCCTATTTCTGTTTTGCTTATCAATAACAAGAACAGTTTTACTTAGTCATCTTCATTTCTTCAAGAATATTTATGTAGGTTTTGCTTTGCCCCCTAGTCTCTGCTCACTGAGTTAAGTAAAACTCTCCTTTAACATCAGGTGATTAGGTTCTTAACCACCTCAGTAACAGAGCCTGGCCACTCAACATTGTTCTTAAATCAGCCTGGGCAGGAGGATGGCATTCTATTCCAGGTACAGCTTCCCCAGAGCAATGAAGAAGGAAATGATAAAAACTCCACTAGCTGAACTGAAATTAGATATGTTTCTTCTTGCAGAGCCCTGAGATTAATCACAGTCTCTCTGGATTAACACTGGCATTTTAATGGTTCCCTCTTGTTCAGCATCCGTTCATTGCTGGGCTCCACTGAGGGCTGCCAATCAGCCAAATAATTTAACATTGCCCCTCGGACTGGAATAGTCCAGTCAATTTTAAGTCCTATTTACATACATCTGTATATCCTTCCCAGTTTTTTTAACTTATCAATAATTAATTCTTAGTCTTATCATGTAGTTTCTTTTAGTATCTAAAACTTGTGTCCCTATTGCTGAAACAAAAAGGTGCAATATGTCTGCGCATGGTGAGTTTTA
This sequence comes from Nesospiza acunhae, assembly GCA_013398715.1. Taxonomy (NCBI): domain Eukaryota; kingdom Metazoa; phylum Chordata; class Aves; order Passeriformes; family Thraupidae; genus Nesospiza; species Nesospiza acunhae. The sequence continues at coordinate 865,459 of VZSU01001552.1, read as the reverse complement.
GTTTTTGTAGATCAAGGGTGCATGGACTTACATGTCTTCATTAAAGCCCTCAAATTAGGTAAGTGGTCAGTGATTTTTGTTGGGAAAGAATAGCAGTTACATTAGATTTCTAATGGTTAAGCTGGAAACTTAATAGCTTAAAAATTACTGTTTCAGATGGGACACAAGGAATAACTTCATAAAATATTTATAAAGCAGGAGTAAAAATGAAACAAAGAACAAGGACAAAAAAGACAGATTAGTATAAAGGATGGGGACAGAGTAGAAGGACAATACAGTAAATAGGTAAACAATTTTTTTATTTCATTGAGGAGATAATGGTAAAGGGAGAAAGTAAGAAAATGAAAGAAAAGCTTATAAATTATGAGGGAGATTAAAAAAATATTTTATTTTCCATCACTCTTCCGGAATATAGGTAACATTAATCCATAATAGGTTAAAGGAGAGACTTCATTGTGAAACTGTCGGTGCTTGTCAGTCTTTTGCAATCCTTTGAACAATTCCACATCTAGCGAGTGGCACACACATTGGTTGCTTTCATAAACTGCCCACAGAGTTCATTCATCAAATAACACACTTACAGTAATAATGACAACTCTGTGGTCTCAATACAAAGCCTACCAAAATTAATAGGAGCAATTCAAACAAGATTGTTCACAGCACTTTTCCAAAATATTTCCTGAAAGAGGCAGTCAATGACAGACTCTAAGCCTGATAAGAGTATTATGTCTAAAGAAAAATCTTGATAAGTTCTTTCCTAAATAGCGTCATGAAATTTCTAAGTTGGAGGGGCAGTGTGTATGTGTGTTGTTGGTGAATGATTGGCTTATTTGGAAGTGTACAATTTGAAAATGAAAAGTAGAATTAAAAAGGTAACATTAAAAACATTAAGTAGATTGAAGGAATATTTATACTGCCTAGTAAAAAATCTTTTAAATTTGTGTTTTGCATTTATTTTCTCCCTGTATTGCCTTTTTCCAATGTCTTTAGCATTTTAATAAATAGGGCTGTATTTTAAAATGTGAATTTATGTGCCCTCAATATTCCTAATAAACCAGAGACCTAAACACTTAATTAAAAAAATCAAAATATAATGTACTTTTTGCTACTATATCTGGCAGAAAGCTTAAGGTTCACAGAGAAAGGAGCATAGAGGATTGATGACAGGTGGGGGTCCCCAGACTGTGCCCTGCTCTATCTCACTCCTTTGCACAATGACAGAATCCCTGAGGTGGAGAGGAGACTGGTTTCTAGGGGCAGCTAGTGAGTGTTTGAGCTCTTTTGCTCGAGGATGAACACTGCGCCTATGTGTACACATGTGTGTATATTCCCATTAGCAGACCTTTTTCCTGATTAGACAGAGAGGGGAACAAGATGAAGCCATCAGTGCTGTCAGGGTTTGACTGCTGACTGCTCCTGTTTGTGTTGTCTGTGTAGCTGGGGGTGTATATCCACAGGTATGCACTGTGTGTGCTTGTGCCTAGTGGGATTACACATGCTGGATCCAAGGATACTGATCTGTGGTATCCTTGCCTCCACTTGACTGCCGGATTTGCAATTCCCTAGCATATTCCTGAAGAGCAATTTATAAAAGATAATTCAGGGAATGTTCAATTTTTATGAAATGTTGCATGAAAGTAATGATGCTCTGACCCAAGCTTTCTGAAATTCTTTGTACATATAGTTCATGTGTTTGCAGAGCACCTAATGACATTTAATTAAGCATATCAGAATCTGCCTGAAGCAAGGGTCTTCGCAACAAAAAGGGGGTCATAGTGATAAAAAATATTTTGACTAGGCTTTTAATTTTCTGGCAACATGAATATGCAGTTCAGAATGTGCAAAAGTTTATGGAGATGGACTAGGGCTAAAATCTTTTAACCACAGAATGGAAAAATTAATTAAAATAATGAAATAATAATTTTATTCCTAAAGAAATGTGGTCAGAATTTCTAAAGAATTAAAATTGGAAAGTCTACAATTTTTGATTAAATTGTGGGAAAAAACCATATACAAAGTAAAAACATGCTGATATATTTACATAAAAATAAACATAATGCACTGTATAATCTCAATTATTGCGTCCAGTTGCAGGGCCATGAATTCAAGAAGGACATTTTTGTGCTAGAGCAAGTCCAGAAAAGGATGACAAAGGTGGTGAAGGGAGCTGTGGTAGTTTAGCCTGAAAAAAAGGAGGCTTATGGGTGACCTTACTCTACAACAACCTGAAAGGAGGCTACAGCCAGGTTGGGGTCTCCTCCCTGGCAATGACTGACAGGATGAGAGGACACAGTCTCAAGCTGCACCAAGGGAGGTTTAGGTTGGAAATTGAGAGGAATTTCTTCATGGAAAAAGTGATTAAACATTGGAGTGGACTGCCCAGGGAGATAGGCGCCATCACCATCTCTGGATGTTTTTGAGGAAAGACTGGATGAGGCATTTAGATCATATTCTAGTTGACACAGAGTGGTGTTAGGTCACAGGTTTGAGGCAATGATCTCAGAGGTCTTTTCCAGACTACTTGATTCTATGCTTCTGTGATTCTGTGAGAGAATGCCTAAAAACTCTTTTGTCTTTTCCAAACTCTGTTACCTGGTGCCTTGAAAGACAGCAGAGTTCCACAGAAACATATTTTAATACTTTTTGACCTGCACAGTTTCACTGGAAACCACTCTTTATGGAAATATAGTGCAAGCTGAAGGGATCAGAAGTGATTAAGAGAAAAATGAATCTCCAGCTTATTGCCAGATTCTCATGTACTGTTGGGCTACTAGAAGAAAGCCTGCACAGTCAGTATTTAGACAGTATTTTGCTTCAAATTGTAGAGTTTGGAACTGGAGTTTTGGATTTGTTTATATTCTGTCTCAATTGATACACTGTTCCTGTAAAGATTCTTCATCAAGACAACATAAAGATGCGCACTAACCTTCCTCACTAACATTTCCATTTCCAGGGAAGGCATTTCACACACACAAGTAGTATGGAAGCCATGATGTGAAAAGTGCCCACTTCCCAGACTTTTCTTTTTATCACACATGAGCTGCACCAGTGTCAAAACTTTTGTAGTAAAACTTACTTTTCTTTTTTTTTTCCAGGAAAAATGCTGTCTTTTTTTTTCTTTTAGAGAGAAGAGATTTTTTTACCTTTAACTTTTTTCAGTCACTCTCAGTCTATAGGGTAACTCTTGGTGCCCTATACTTCCACCTAGGTCCCATTTTTATTCCTTGCACATCTGCCCATTGGAGAGAGAAGAACTTCAAGTCTTGGTCTCATGGAAGTGACAATGTCATCATGCACCACATGTACACATGTCACAATTGCATTTTAATGTGCATTATGGGCTGACCTTTGTTTTAATTCTTGCTTATTTCTAACTTCTTTCTGTTTTTCTTCCTAAAGGGCATCATGCATTTCAATTTTGTAATGGACCTGAACATCAAATCTGCTTAGGTCAATCCACTAAACTGTAAACTAACATACAATATAATACCCTGAATTTTAATTGTGGAAAATAATCCCACTCTCAGTAAAGCAAACAAGATGTCTAATACAAGAACAGTCTTTAATTTTTCATTTAAAAGACATGTAGTCAGAAGTTTTATTTCATATATTGTTTTGACTGATGCTTTCAAAAACTACTCCTCAAACAGTTAACATACAGTCAGTACTAGGAAGAGGACATTAGAGGTACAAATTTATGATTTCATGTTAAAACTTAAATACATGTTCTCTCTTATTCCAAATTTAATATAGATAAAATCTTTGTTGTCTTGGGAGGATTTTATAAAACTTTAGTATGTTCCTTGAGTTCAGTCTTTAAGTCCCATATATTAGTTTACTAACTCAAGTAGCGAATTTTTGTCAGCTTTCTTCCTCCAAGCTGTTGATGAATTAAATGATCAATAAAACTCTAGGAAGCTTTAATAATACTATGACTAAGTTAGCATTTTAAATACAAAAAAAAAAAAATCAAAATGCAAACAAATCCTGCATCTCCTTCTGCCAACATACAAGATTCTTGCTAATTTTAACTTAGCTGTCTTTTACAAACAATTTTTGCAATTTTACAGTAATAGTATAAGAGTATTTAGGATAATATTTGTGCATCCATGTATGAATAAAAAAAGAAGTATCAAATATAAAAAAAGTCATAAATAAAGAACTTCCAAACCTATTAAAATTTGTCCCAATATTGAGTAATGGATCAGTATTTTCAATCACCACTTTCATGCATATTTGTTCGTAAGTCCTTTTTAGAACATGAAACATTTGAGCTTCATCCAGATTTCAAGCTCCTAGCAGAAGACTAGACTACTTCCAACTCTGGATGGCAATTGCGTAGTCTGATAGGCCAATATCAAAATAAGAAACTTAAGAACTAAGTGAATCCTGGGGAAACCCAAGAACGACCTGCTGTAGTAAAAGGATACCAGTCCTTGCTCCTGCCATGTGCATTGTTTTCCCTTTAGTTTGAGTGTGCTGGTGTTTTGTCTTCTTTGCCCAGTATCTTGCACTTGGGAATCACTACCTGACTTGCTCTCTGGAGGGCATCCTTAAAAATCTGCCAGCTCTGTTCTGCCTGCTTGTTCCTGAGGGCACTTTCCCAGACAATACTGTTGAGTATATCCTTGAAGAGCTGGAAGGGGTCCTGACTTTTCTCTTTGTCTGACCCTTGCCCCTCAGGACTGTGCACTCCACCAGTGTGTGATCACTGCGGTCCAGTCTGCTTTCAGTCTTGAACCCACAGGCAGGTCACGTACACCGGTGACCCTGAGGATCAGTATCAGTATGTTCCTTCTAAAAGGGCTGTGACCTGGCTGAAGAATATATCCTCCATGCATTCTGGGAGTCTCACATGTGAACTCAACACACTGCTTTCCTATATTTTACTTTTTTCTTCCAATTCTCCCCCCGATCCTGATGGTAGGGAATGAGCCAGCGGCTGTGTGCAGCTTGGCTGCCAGCTAGGGTAAAGGCAAACATAATGCACTGCGAGTGTAATAGCTATTTTTGCTCCTTTGCACATCTCTTCCTAAAAATATAAGACATTTTATATTTTTCCAATTCCCTAAATTACGGTCTATCAAAATAAATCAGCTGAACAAAATACAGCAACTCCATACGTGTCAGCTAATAAGCAGGAAGAGGTTTTATTTATTAAAGCATTAGAGGTAAAAATATCTATTAGTTTTCCTCCTCATGACAGTGACTTTTCAACAGAACAACAATTACTGTTGCTTGGTTAAATATGGAAGGGAAATGACAGATTCATAATGAGTAATCTTATTCTCATAACAATTCTCTTGCGGTAAAATTTTTTGGTAAACCAAAATTTTAGTATTTTAGTTGATACAGCTTCCAGCATATTGCATAAAATAGAGGTTGACATACTTTATTATTAGTATTAGTTTTTCTTCTTTGTCTCTCTCATGATGACTGTGGAGAGATCAAAATTGAGAAATCTACAGAGGCAAGAAAGACATCCTTTGATGTGGAAAGTAATCCAGGGAGGATGTGGAAATGGGCACCGGAATGGAAAGAGGCTGCTATAAAAGATCAAAAGAAGTAGGTCCCAAAGAGAACTGTCTGAACAGTAATTGGATGTTTCCTTCTGAAGGGTCTGATTAATGGTAGCAGAAGTATAAATTTACCTTAGAGCTATTTCCTTGTGAGCTTTATGTACGTATAGACATATTTATATATATGCATGAAGTTATTGCAGAGAATTTCAATGTAATTTGTACCATACTATAGAATTGTAACACTTTTTTAAAAAAAACCCAACATATTGGATATAGAACATTCCACATAGAGATCATGTATAGCTTCAAATGGTGGCAACTATACTAAAAACTTACATTGTTATTAAGATATTGATTTCATAGATGTTTATGATACTCCATCGTATATAAGGACAATTAACAACCAGAAGGTTGTTAATACAAACTTAATTCCTGAAAAGACACTGGAGAAACCTAAAATTATGACAGATTAATAATTAGGTTGAGTAAACTCTACAGAGATCAGTGCTTTGGGACAAGTTCAGAAAGGGAAAGTTTGGATACTCTAGACAGTATTATGTAATGTGTAATGTAATTAAGTACTGCAGCAATGTTCTTAACAAAGGACAATTTTCATTTCTATTTCTAATTCCATTTGCTCTATATTTTAAAGCACAGATGAAAAATACCAGCTTGCTAAATAGAAAAATAATTTTCAGGGCCTAGAGCATCTTTAAATAGGAGCATATCCCTTTATCTCTATTTGGGATATTAAAGTTCTATTTTAAAAAAATTGGATTATACTGTAATCGTTATTGTCAGAAATATTGCAGCCCATGTCATGATGCTTTTGATAATTATTTGAAAGAAAGTGCCTATGGATATAGCTTGGTTTTGGTTGCCTACATTACCTTAGTTGCATATTAACCAATTCCCAAAAAACAATCCAGATTTAGACTAAGTACTTCTGCACTTGGTTCCTTCATTTGAGCACAATTTGCAGTTATGAATAACAGATTTTCTTACTTCACTCACAAATAACTGTGTACTGTTATTTTATAGTGTTTTTGAGTTATCATATGGCTTTCAGAAGAATATTATCAAGGTTTTATAACCTTTGTCTTCTCCTTAATTGAGAGAAGACATCAACAACAGACAAATGGAGAAGCAAACCCAAAAATTAGTAAAAACCTATAGCAAAATCAATGCAAGAAAAAAAAACCAAACAACTTTATAAACCTTGGTGATAGTTAGCATTATAAAAGAAGTTTAAGGACTTCAGTCTAGTATCTGGGAAAGTAAAAGTAGAATACTTTTTTATTTGCTAGACCTCTTTAAAAAAGAACCAACACAGCAACAATAATTGAATACCCTCATCTATTTTAACTGAAGCAAGAGCAAGCATTTATCCTTGGGGCTAACCAAATACTGACCTCATCTTTCTTCCAAATAACCTATTTATTTCTTGCAGGAATTGAAAAATAAAGAAAACAAATAATTGCTTACCAGATTTTATTTGACAAAATCCAGTTAAATGGTGAAAAATAAAAGCATTGTCCACTGACTTACTTCAACCAAAAGCCTTTAATTTTAAAGGTGTTTTTTTTTTTTTTGGGGAGATATTGAAATTAAATAGTTCAATATACAGCCCAAAAATCTAGTAGATGCTTCATAAAATCCAAGTTTAATATAGCTGTTATTTCCTGAAATTTATTTCATTCTTACATCACCACTGAGCTGACAAAAAGAATACATGAAGAATTGAAAAGCATAAAAACTTGAAAACTCCAATGCTGATCAATAGGCATAAAGGTCTTGACTTTCTCAACGCCTATGGACAGACTATACTATTTCTCTATTTTTCTTATATCAGTAGAAGAAATATAAACCAAAACAACCAAACAACAATAAAAAATCCCCCATGGAAATCAAACAACCAAACCCAAAAAAACAAAACAAAAAACCAAACAACAACAACAACAAAAAAAAAAACCACCCAAAATAAAAATCAGTATATATCTTCTGTCAAATAAAATGCTGATTTCCATTCCATACTATAAACAAAATTTCTGTGTTCTACAAGATGTGGTAGCAATGAATGAAAGATAATCATTTATGATTCTGATTGAGTCATACAATATTGGTCCTCTACTTGGTCATGAGATGTTCCTTTCCTTCCTGCTAGGCCTAAAAACTCTGTATGATTTAAAATTTTACTTTTATGGAAAGTGTAAGAATAATACAGATATCAGAATCAGCATATGAATATCAGATATCAGCACAAATACAAAAAAAAAAAAATCACAGTAAATTAAAGACACAACAGAAAGCTAACTCTTCCAAAACTTGAAATGCATACAAATAACCTAACCTTGTTGCAACTCCTTAGTTCATTACAGTTGGGCCATTTTTGATCCAGACCCTGTTATTTATAAGTGTATCTGCCCAGACAAGAAAGATTAGAATAGCCTTCCTTCCAAAAGCCATATCCACCAGATCAAAATTAGAAACATCCCATCCTACATTAATCAGGCAGCCACTGCAGATGAGGCATGGCTCATCTGTTCACGCTTCCATGAAAAATATTTGAATCAATAGAGATTTTCCTTTCTTCCTGTGAAAGAATAAAAAGGAAAAACAAAACAAAACAAAACAAAACAAAAACAAAAACCTTCTTACTAGAAAAAAAGGTTTCAATTATACTTTAGGGGTAAGGATCGGTAGTTTACCCTTTTTTATGTAAAATTCCATTCCAAACTTGCTTCTGGTTATAATCTCATCTCTAAGACAATTCATAGGTAAAAATACTGAGAGTTTTGCCAGCAGTATGTATTAATTAATACCAAGATAATTGTCTGCCTAAATGAAGCAGAGATTAAAAAAGAGACTGAGAGAGAAAAAAAAGATGAATGTGGAGTTGAGTTACACTTCAATATTTATATATTTTGAATGTTCATTTAATTTTAAAAGTATTTTTAATATTCCTTTTTACAAGGAGTGAAGAGCTACATGCAAACGATTTTGATATAAGAAAAAGATGTTTTTGAACATATATTTAGGATGGAAATTAAAGGAATATTATGGAAATTGAAATGGATTAAGTATAGCTAATATTAAAATACTTGAGAAATATGTGGATAAACTATGCTTGTCTGTGATTTTAAGGATGTGTGTTGGATGACCCAAGAGGTGTAATTTTCAAAGAATTTAGCATCACAAGATTTCCCAATTACACGGAGTACTTTCGCTATCCAAGTTCTAAGCTATAAAGGTAAGGTATTAATGCTTCAGTTCTGCAAGACACAAGTAATTCTTCAGAATTAATTAAAATATTTGTAAATAATGCTAATATTGGGATGATTTTTGAGCTTATTCCTACAAGGGGAAAAGGTCAGCTGACTTTTTAATAGGTAAAAAGTCATAAATATTTTTTTGGTAGTCAGAAAATTTGTATGATGCATTAGCTAGGGATGTTACCTTTATAAGAGTTACTTCAACATTAGTATAAGTAGTAGAGAATTTACATTCAAGTTAAAATAATAAATAAGAAAATACCAAGGACTGTTTCACTTTTTTTTGCCTGCACATCAGTGCAACATGTCACTAAATTCAGTGGAAAGAAGTCCATCAGCAGGATATGGCCAAATGGTGCACATTTTAAAATTTTCTGGGCACAACCTTGGCTAGTCAAAACTCACTCTAAATTTACTGGTTTTCACCTGTGTCCATTTTTACTCACAGTTTATTTTCCATCAACGTTCATCTTTTCTATTATGTGTGATAATTATCTCCATCTTGGTTCTTCATCCTTTGCATTGTGAAACATTACTGAATTCTCCCGTCAATCACAGTTGAATGCAGCTTATGTCTTTATCCCTGCTCTCTCTGTACACAATTTCTATTGCACTCTGATATGAATTCAGTTATTCAGTTAAGAACCCAATCCAAAATATCTCATATCTTAATCTTTTTTCCTGAATATTTTATGCACTGCTGTGTGTCATGGGATATACTGATGTCTAAGTCAGCTTTGTTATTTTCAAGTCCCACTGTCACTTCCATGTGAAAATTAAACAAATTAGTAATGTATGACCATCTTATCAAACATATCTAACAGGCTAGCAAACTCTGCCCATTATCTACCTGGACAGTCTTTGGAATTTTTAAAACCATGATGAAAAATAAAAATCAGAAACCTACCATTTTTTAAAACATTATAGAAGTTTAGGTGTCTATAGTTACCATACCTCAGAAGTAAATACCTCAGACATTGAAATTCGCTTTTCAGCAATGGAATAACTAATATCTGTGTCATCTGTTGAGGCATCCTACAACATTTGCTTTACTTTATCAGCTTTCCATTTTGGAATAATCAAAAACAGTGCAACTATTCTTGGTAATATGCTAGCTTTCACCAATGGTGAGTAATTTCTTTCATTATTTTTTTTTCCTCCTTTCGTAGAAAACAAACGTACCTATTTTCTTAAGAATTCCTAAAAATAATCATGACACAGAAGTAGTGTTAAGACAGGCAAGTTTCTCAGAGTGTAAAATTCATCATATAGAAGTCCTGAAAAAGTTCTCTTTTTTTTCTATAAGGAGCTAAATTGAAATGCAGCGATACATAATCTGTTTGTTGTGTAGTCCTGTGCATTGACTGAGGGACACAGATGATGCTATGCAAGCAGAAGTCACTTTATTACGCTAATCACCAGTATTTATAGTTCTCTAACTTCTATACAAAATTTTCCACTCTGACCCCTTTACCCCTGTTCCCTTAGCAACACAATTGTTTTGGTTATCAAGCCCCTGTTACATTCTTTTGTGCCAGCAATGCCCTTGTTACATCTTCTCTTGTCAGAGTGGTCAGAGAAACAAGACATGATGTTTTCACTTTTGTTCTTGCCTGGAGTTTATCTCTCCCATGGCTTCCACTGCACCAGGGCCAGGAGGTCGGCAGCACAACCCAGCTCAGCTTCCATAGCTGTCTGACCTTCCACAGCCCTGTACTGCTGCCACTGCTAGTGACAGGCCATAGGTGTTGTGCTACCTTTGCAAGTCCTCAGGACTGGTCTTGTCAGGTTTGCCCCGTCTGAACTCTATATGCCTGCAGTTTTGTTTAACTTGGTGTAGGTGCGATGGTAATTTCTCTATTTGAACACATATCTATGGCTAATTTGTATTATTCCTGTGTATTTTTATAGAGATAACAGAGTTTTACAGCCATAATAAACACTGATCTACAGGTAATATTTAAAACTCTTAACACGATGGCTTAGTGTACAGAAATCCTGCCCTGGTATGCACAACAAAAGGGGCCCTGACAAGCTAAGTGTGCAGGGTAAAGAAATACAGACATGGAGTGATAAAACATGGAGTATAGGTCTGGCACTGGAAAGCCCACAAATAAAAGTAATTAATAAAATGTCAGTTAAAGAAATGTATAATGAAAGAGGAAAAGAAAATGGTTTAGTGGCAACAAAAATAAAGAAGCGATAGTATCTAAAATATACAAAAATCAAACATTATATGGAGGCCAGTGAAGTAAAAAACTGTTAACAAACACATGAAAGTGATGCAAGCTGATCCTGAAGTGTGGAAGGAAGCATGTACATCAACAGGATATGTTAGCTGATGAAGAACTCTAGAAGTATGTTGCTTCCCTCTCCAGCAGCTGAAACTGCTGCTTTTGAGACCTGGGAGAGCAATGAAAAGGTGGGCATAACTTCAAGAAAAGGAATGGTAACTATAAATAGCTAAGTTACAATTTTAATGGTATGATAATTACAATTGAGATCTTCTCTGTACGGAAATATTGTAAGTANGGGAAATATTGTAAGTATTAGTATTTGCCTTTTTTTCTGTACTAAAAATTATTTTTCGAAAAGATTTTTAATATTTAAAGAATAATGATAATAATAATAATAATGAATTCTTGACTTTCTACATTAAGTGTGTTTTCTGTTTGAGCATAAACAAGATTGTGGGAACAATTGGGTTTTTACAGAGGAAATCTTTATGAAAAAAATTATTTCTCTAGTGAGAACTACATTCCACTAATAACAAACCAAATTTGAATTTCTAATTACCTTGCATATATCCTCCTGTAGTGTGTTTCAAACAGAAATTTGATTTCCTCAGTAAATACTTGTGTGAAAAAGGGAAAAAAAAGAAAATTATTATTAGTCATTATTTCTCAGACAGCTGTTTCCCACCTGTATTGAGAAATCAGTGATGCTGGCAATGATATAGTATAACATATTCCAAGTTTTAAAATATATTCCCTACGTATTTTAAAGATCCTCATTAAAATTGCTATTAATTAGTAATAACAGAAGTTAATAAAAAAAAGAGAAAGTATTACCTTTAATGTTTCTTATATGTGTTTCAAAAATAATATTTTAGTTAAAGATACTTTGTAACATGCTCAAAACTAATTTGCTATATTAAAATTTCAGCCAAAATGGCACTACTTTTTTGGTAATAGATTTGCTAACATCAGCTGTACTTAAACCTTTATAGTGAACTAAAATGCTTTTCTGTGGGATCTATGTCCTGTCTTCAAGGCGGCTCAGGTAGCTGTCCTGAAAGCCAGAGTGCCTAGAAGAACCTGTGCAGCTGTTTATGCTGCAGCCACAAGAGTATGTGCAGACAACATCAGAAATTTGAATGGCATTCCCTAATAAGACAAAGCCAGGAATTTATATCCTTCATCTAAAGCCATTAGCCCTGAAAGCCTGATGGATTCTAGCTGTTAATCAGCCCAGAATAAACAATGTCATCTTTCCAGTGAAGACAGCAACTCTGCAGGCAGCCTCTCAGGAAGAATGATACCTGGGGAA
>VZSU01001552.1:777316-853060 GCA_013398715.1 Nesospiza acunhae | reverse complement strand
TCTTTCTTTTGGGATATTTCTAGAGGTTTTAAAAAATAGAAGACAGGCAAAAAGTAGAGGTTGTGTTTGCACACCACCAATGAACAGAGAAAGATGTACAGTAATTACAGATGGACTAATTATTTCAGAAAATGGAAGGTTAAGTGAAGTTCTAGTAAATGCCCCTCACATATGATGAACAAAAATTAAGTGGGCATCCGTATGTTTTTGTTGCATCATTCTTCATAGAGTAGCAAAAACCTTTTGTAATACTTGCTGAAGAATTACAGAAAAGTTATAAAAATTTTTTGTGTTCTATAGTATACAAAGCAAATATCCCAGGAAAACAGCAATAAGATAGGCATGTGTGAATGCATATATGCATGTGTATGTCTGCATCTGGGGGAGTACAAATCTTTTGCAGATTTCTAAGGAGGAAATAAGATGATCTTTTGAGAGATAAGCCTGCAGAACCAGAATTTTGACTGAATATTCCATATTAAATTCTTTCTATTAACATCTGTACAAATTTAAAATTGGAATTTCCAACATTCAATTAAGAAAAAAAGTTTAAAATACAAATTATATTTTTCTCCTGTTCTTAACTTTCAGCTATACTTTTATTCATATTATGATTTGCAATGTAGTCTTAATATGATAATTTCTTACAATTTTTGTTCCACGTCTATTTTCAGTACATATAGAATCAATGCTATTCCAGGTTTCTTTGTACGACTCTACAGGATTTCTGGCTCCAGGATTAAACTATATTAAAAAAACCCAAAGAAATATAACAGAACAAAAACAAAACTAGTGAAGTTTAAAAGTTATGAAGTGTATGTAAATAAACTCCTAAAAAAAAAAAAAAAAACTGTAAACAGTCAAATTTATTTTTCTAATTGTATCCACCTTATCCAAGTATCTCTTGTTTTTTCCAGTCAGTGACATATCCTCTGGATTTTCTTCCTAATCTATGCTCCTCTTTATGACCCTTGTGTTTAACACAAAAAACATATATAATCAGTGCCTCATGTTTACATCAGCTATTTTAAATCTTAAAATTAAATTTACTCTTCCATCTCCCCAGCATATGACCTGTTGTTTCAGTCAATTATTTCCTAATACTGTTTGGCTGGCTTTATACTATTTCTGAATGAAAAGACTGCTATAATATGGACTAGACTCAAACTTAGGATGTATAAGTAGCTTTCCCCAATAATGTAAGGCAGTAAAATATAATTGTTTTCATTATCTGTTATCGTTAATATTTTAATCTCCCTCAGCTGTTTGGGAAGATAGACCAATGTTATAGCAGGTTTAAAATCATGTAAGTAAATCTGCTTACAGTAGTTCCAATTCTGGATATGTCTGTCATTCAAACTGACACAGCTAACTTGTTTTCTGGACCATAAAGCAAAGTACAGCTCTTTCCTAAGAATTCTGCACTTCTATGGCTGAGCCTAAAATAAAAAAAATCTGTTAAGAGGTTTGGCTCATTTGTTAAAGCAAGATGCCACTCTTTGTGGGGTAGAGCCACCTCATTTCTGTCTCCCTCACTGACATCCATTTGAGGAAGATCATGTGAACAAAACTCTAGCAGAGAATTCAAATAAAGTTCTGGGCTTAAGTTAAGATCTCTGTACCACCCTTTCTTTAAGGTGACAACTTCTGTGAGGGCTGAGTAACAAGCACTTTAAAAATCAATGCATGCTTACAATATTATGAATGGTTGTAGAAATTAGGTTGCTGGCAATTTGCCAAATGAATATTACAGGATGGCTGAAGGCAAAGAGGCATAGCAAGATTAGGGGATTGTCAAAAATAACATAAATGCCTCGTGATTTATTCCTAGATTATTTCTTTACTGTTACAAATATTGAGACTATGTAATAACTGTCTTTTAAGTAAGATCTAAAGGTATCATTTTCAAAGTGTATTTTCATAGTCACCATTTCCATAAATTTTCTCTCACACTATTAGGCATTGAAACAAGACTGCTTGTCCAGCCCAAAAATATAATAGTGCCATGCCCTCTAGAGAAAGAAAATACAATGATCATTCCAAACATGCCAGACATTCTAAATACTCTATAAACAGAAAATAGAATGACACAATGTGTAGTCTCCTAGGTCTGCCCAACAGAAAAATATTATCTTTTATTTTTTAAAAGGAGACACAGAATATTATTTTAATACCTACCTCAACCTATCTGGCCATTATTCCTGATCTTAAAAAACCCAAACATTTTTTAATAAGATTCTTCTTCTGTCACTATTCATATGTTTTCAGAAGACAATGACATCTCACTCTTTTTCTAATTTTATTAATCTCTATAGTTTGCAAAGTTATCCGTATGATTTTTACCAGAGAAATATTTCTCTGGGAGCAAAACATTAGAAAGAGAGTAGAAAGTTAAGTGAGAAGGGGGTTTTTTTATATATCATCAAGGGAGAACAGTTTGGTGCACATGAAAGGATATATGGCATTCCTTAGAACATACACACTGTCTTCTTTTACTATACAGGTGTTCCTGCATATAAAAGGAACTTCAGGACGTGCTGTGCCCAGCCAAGAGCTGGAAGTGGAGACACTGCTGTCCTCTGTTCAACAGAAACAAAGCTCAGCAATAGAAACAATGCTGAGAGGAGGATTCGACACATTTAAGATTCTTATTGTGTAAGTTTTTCTTCCTCAGATTACATTGTGTTGTATTGAAATAAAACCCCTGAAGGAAGCAAGGAAATATCTGATTTTTCAATGTAGGTCATGGTACAAAAATAGAACAGAGTAGGAAAAAATAAATCTGTATTTAAAATACTTTTAAAAATCCAGTTCTCTGAATAAAATTGGAATAGTTCTTCCTAGTCACATTATCATATTTATAGTTTTAAGAAATTTTAATCTATACAAATTAGGTTTTGGTGCTCCTTAGAGGAAAACCATATCTTACTTGATGTGTAACAATTATCGTGTGTACTGAGATAGTATAAGTAGTACTAAAACTATGTATGCAAGGACAGCAATAGTAGAGCAAAACACATTCAAGATGAGAATTTATTTCTCCAGACACAAAGTGGGATTTCTATCTTTTCATCCATTAATTTTAATTCTGTTCATGCAGTGTGCAATAATTTATTTTTCAAGACATGGGAATGCAACTTTCCATTATAGCTGAAAGTTATAATGGAAAGTTGCATTCTGGCAAGACAGGAGCATGTTGGGTGATGCTTCCAAATTCACATACTCAAAAAATTTAGAATGTGTTTATCAAAGTTACCACAGAAGTCTGAAGGGATAGAAATTTTTCTCTTAAAGGAAGTCAGAGACAGAGAAATTTCTATCTATATCCTAATCTACATTTGGAATGTAATGAGTGTAAAAATAGTTTGAGACTCAGCTATAATTTTGCATTTTCACTTGCATATTCAGAATGGCAGGGTTCAGACTCAGACTGTCTGCTCTCACATGCAGCCCATCACTTCTGCAAAGCTACCAAAAACATTAATGGCAACAGAGCTCCACCCAACACCGGTGTGCCTTCTCCCTGGAAACACTTCAGGCCTTGGACCATGCTTTTCTTCTATGTTTTCTCTGTTAAAGTATCTCTTATTTATTCAGGATCTTATGTTTACTTCCACAAAACATTAATGACAGTTAAACCATCTTACTAGGTAGGGACTACTTATAAAGAATTTTAATGTTCTCCAGTAAAGAACATCAAAATAGTAGGAAGTCAATGACTCCCTTCATTCTGGTATGCAACATCTACTCACTTCACTGGAGTCTCTAAAAGGGGAAGAGCAACAAAGAAAATGCTTAAAAATGTTGTAATTGTCAATTAATTCACCAATTCAAATCTTTGTCTGTGTATGAATAACTTTCTTTCTTTTTCTTTCTTTCTTTCTTTCTTTCTTTCTTTCTTTCTTTCTTTCTTTCTTTCTTTCTTTCTTTCTTTCTTTCTTTCTTTCTTTCTTTCTTTCTCTTTCTTTCTCTTTCTTTTCTTTCTTTCTTTCTTTCTTTCTCTTTCTTTCTCTTTCTTTTCTTTCTTTCTTTCTTTCTTTCTCTTTCTTTCTCTTTCTTTTCTTTCTTTCTTTCTTTCTTTCTTTCTTTCTTTCTTTCTTTCTTTCTTTCTTTCTTTCTTTCTTTCTTTCTTTCTTTCTTTCTTTCTTTCTTTCTTTCTTTCTTTCTTTTCCTTCCTTCCTTCCTTCCTTCCTTCCTTCCTTCCTTCCCTACCCTACTTAGTTAATTGTACTCTTTATGAAGGCTTATTTTCTTACCAAATTTAATTAGACGAAGTATTTAGAGTGGTAACATCTGAATTAAGATGTTAATAGGAACATGAAACGTTGTATGTGTAAGTATGGCACTATGTTGTATGTGTAAGTAAGGGACTTTGAGTTTCCAGTTTCTGTTGCCATATTCTGTTTATTTATTTCACACATACTCGGTTTATTGTTACTCATCATATCCTTTTCTGATTATGAGGCTTGAACTACAGTATCAAAGGGTTGAATTACAGTATCTTACAGAGCATATTCTAACCTGACTCTAGATTAATGTAAAAGAGGAGAACTCCATTCTTAGGCTTTAAGGAGGTAAAGCATAGAATAGCTTACGAATGTTCAAAAAACTCATGATGTTAAACCACCTAAACATCACGTTATTGTCTTGTTCAGAGAGGTTCATGCTTTTGTCTGAGAATAATCATTGGGATATGGGAGGAAAAAAGAACTGATATTTGTCAAAAAAGATAAAGGAAATTAAGCTCCCTCAAGGGTATTTCTGAAGTTGCTGATGTGAAAAAATATGTTCAAGCTAGAAAATTAGCAAGAAAGAGCCTACTTAGCAAAATAGCCTCCCAATATTTATCTAAAAATATACTATAACTAAATTAGCGCTGAACAACTTTCTTATTAATTATAAATTAAATTCTTATTTGGTCACTTAATTTAATATCCAGCTTAAATATTCTTGGTACATCACTGTTCAGAGGGGGAGGGAAGGCCAATGGAGGGAAGGGGAAATTATAAAAGGAATTTATCATGAAAAGTTAGGGACAAATAACATGAACTTGAAAGATCATTTAATTAGACTCTCCTACAGACATATACATTCCCAATATATTTGTAGAAAAAAGGGCAAGGATTGTTGTTGTGACTCAGATGAGTAGCAATTACTGTTTTAAGCAGCATCAGGAATATTTTCTGGAATGGTTTATTTAGGTCATTCTAATTTGATAAATAAATGTTGTTTCTGTATTTCAATTTTCATAAGTGAAATGCTGAAACTTGCTTTCTCTATTTCAATTATAACTAAAGAAAACATCTGGAAGAACTTCTTTCTAGAGTTTTCTATTTAGGTGCCGTGCATTGTAGCTTAGAATAATTTAGCAACTTGAATTTGCTAAATTGAAATATTCCATCATACTCACACCACTCATCAACTCAGGCTATAGTACACAAAATTAACTATAGGAAAAGTTACTAACTTCCCCCTTTGAAAATATTTTCTTTTTTTTTTTTTTAAGAAAGAATTATCTGAAGGAACTTCAACAAGTACATATAATATTTTTCTGATTTTTTATCTTATAAAATCATTTGTGTCAATGAAAGTCACTAAAATTTCGTCAGACCAAGACACTGTAACTTCTTTCTTCAAGACCAGGATGTTAATATCTCTTAGTGATTATTGCATCAAAGTCTAAGTATGTAAGAGAACTAACACTTCCACTTCTGGATTTTTTATATGTGCTGTATTTTTTCAAGACCACAGATATCGGTCACCCATCCTTTCTACAAAAGTGTAATGGGAAAGAAGGAACAAGAGGAAAGCTGGTGCAGTTTGACACGACTATCAGCCTGTTCCTGTTTATCTCTTAAAGCTCTAAGGGTATACAACACATGTCCTACAGCACAGCACCTGGGTCTAATTTCTTAGGACAGCTATTTCTCAAAAATCTGACAGTTTGAAAACAAATTAGTTTCTTAGAGGTCGAATAGCATGTCAAAGAACCCTTGAGGATCCCCAGGTTAATTCACTTTTTTATCTACTGAAAACTAATTTGCCTTTCTTGGTTTTTTTTCTATTTTTTTTTTTTTTTTTAGCTTTGAAGTATTAGGAACAAAGAAAACTCTAGAATGAGATTTTTCTGAAACAAGTTGTCTAGCTGATATATGATCTCAATTTATTTTTAAGAACTGTTTTCAGCTGTGATATTCATGCTACAATAAAGTGGCAATTAAAAGAAATTTATATTGTATCTCACTAGGTAGAACTTACTAAAGAACAAGTAAATTATGCTTCACTGCTTCCCTCGAGGATTAAAATTGCCTTAATGGTCTAAGTTGTTTATGATGTACTCAAGACAGAATCTGAGCTAAATGAGCCTGGACAGAATTTTTTTGAAACACAAAAAAACTCTGTTCCTAGATTTATACTGAAGAAATTAAGGGCTAGGAAATTCTGAAAGGAAAGTTATATGGGAGATATTGTAAGAAAATATCTGTTGATTATGGTATATGCTCAGTGCAACGGTATTTACATATGCACTAGGTGTCAGAGTACACAAGAGGTACACGCAGAAAGTTAAAGTTTTAGGTCAAATTTTTTATACACACCTGCAACCAACATAAATCTTCAATTTTCCTCTGTCACGGATAACTGCATATTTTCCCCTTTCTTCTTGCTTCAAAGAATTAAGATATCTTTGAATACTATGAAGATTTTATGGATTGACTAAAGATCAGAATTTCAGAGGTTTTTGGGATTCATTGTCATAAATGGATTTCTAGGGGTTTTTTCCTGGCATCATTTACAAATGGTTCTGAATGACTGAGATTGAATGTTTTCTGGATTTAAAAAATAATGGAAAGAAATAAAGTATAATTTTAACAAAATTTAGTTCATCAGTATATAGACAACTAATCCTAGAACTATATATAAAAAATGATAAATCAAAACCCTTGTAAATATAGAAAAATGAAAATACTCTACGGTCTGCTTAAGATATAAGAAAAAAATCCAATTAGTGTAATAAAATCCTTGATTCTGAGTCAAGATATATTGGATATCTACCAAAATCTAAGTTAAATATTTCACAGTAGCTTACCTGAATTCAACATGAATTAATTTAAGTTTATAGACCTGAGACTTTCATTGCATGCATAAAAACCCCAACAAAGATCATTATTATTAAAAACATTTTATAAGAAAAATAATAAAAAATAAAATAATTTTTAACTTAAAAAAATTCCGCTGCTAGCTCAGAATTTTAAGAACCTTAAAGTCTCCTGCAATAATGCATAAATAAAGATATGTGGCTTAAAGGAATTCTTGGCCATATTTCAACTTATGCTGATGTATAACAGTGCAGAATAAAGAGATTTTTTTTCAAGAATTCTGTCTTTAAAAATCTCCACTATCTTCTATGGGGCGGATGGTGGTGTGCTGTTTTCTCTGTTTTGTATTGTTGTTATTTGATTTGCTGGTGTTGTTTTCTTTGCCTCAAAAAATTGCCAAATGACAGGGTGTTTATTTATCTACTTATTTTGTATGTAGGATCATTGAAGCACATTATGTCCATTTTATCTGGTGCTGAACTGCTCTGTCAGATTTCTGTCAAGATTAGGAATACTCAGGGAGTAGGCCAAAGAAATGCTTTTGTTACAATGACTTCTCCTAGTAAATGACTTTGAGAAATATCACTTTCAATAATAATGGAATAAGTCAAAGGGAAGAGCAAAGAAGGGCTGTTCAGGAGAATATATATCAACTTAGTGGAAGGGAAAATAAAATCCCACTATATGGCACAGTGTCATTCACCACTATTTGGGGTGGTGTTTGTTGCTCCTTTCTAATACAGAATATACTGATATTTGCACCTCTAAGGATAAATAGTTAAAAAAAATGCCTAAGGACAAGCTCACAAGCCGATTCTCCAATAAAATAAAAATATCTCCTGATTTCCTGCAAGAAACATTTTCTTGCTTTACAGAGTATTTGAAAAGAAAAGCTACAGAGGGGAATGGTGACTGTAGTTGCTGTGTGGTACAATTTAAATGTTTAAGGAAATTTTACTAAATTACACAATTTTTGTAAATTATGCTGAGAAAAATTGCTTAAAACACAAACTTCTCTCCACAGCATGATTTAATTGTGTACAATTCCAAAATCACAGCAAATTTCTGAAAAGAGCAAATAGTCTTTAAAAATCACTCCAAAAACTAAAAAAACCCAAAAGCCACAAAACCCCAAAAAAAACCAAATTAAAAAAAATGAACAAACTAAACAAACAAAACACAACAAAATAAAAACACACAAAAAACCAAGAAGACCAAAACAAAACTATGTATCTTTTTATACAGACACACGCATGTACACTTATTTAAAGACAATAGAAAGCAGCCAACGTGGAGCATAGTCTTATTCTTTGACATGAAATCCATGCATTGTGTCCTTGTTTACTATTTTCCAAAATGTGAGCCATTCTGCCATGCACCCAACTTTCCTTGGAGAGGTTCTGCTGATGAAACTCTCCCATGAATAACAAATCTGACGAAAAGCCTTTACATTAATATTGAAAGTAAAGCTACAGTTGGTTTGTATTCACCGTGTTCACTTTCCATGGCAAAATGGTCTCTTCCTTCCCATGAATAACAACAAGTGAGCCTGAGAGCTCAGCCTGCTCAGCCACTGCACTTTTCTTTTTCCATAAATCAATTTCATATATGTCTATGAAAACACAAGTATTTTTCTAGTTTAAGTATAAACCAGTGTTAGCTGCAGCTAAATTATTTACACCACAATGGAATCTGGAAACCGTGAAGTGTCCTCTCTAATCTTAGGAAAGCTACTGGATATATAGTGCAGTCCATCGAACAGCAAGGGATCATATTTTCATCTAAAATCTACTGATTACAAATACTATATTTTTTTAAGTATACATTTTTTTTCTTCTGAAAAACACAATAAAAATAAAAAACACCCACAGCTGAGTTTAATCCCTTTCTGATTAGAATCATGCAATCAGCATCTGAATCTGTTTTATTTCCAGTCCTTTGTTAAATTGTTGTAGAAAGCAATCTCCCTTTAATCTTCCCTTCTCAAAGCAGAGCAGGACCAGTTCTTTGTCTCTGTCCCTCCTCATATACTGCCAGAACTTCATTCCTCTAAGCATCTTGGTGGCCTACATTTGACTTTTTCCTCTTTGTCAACACCTCTCCTGTATGGGGAGAACAGAGCTATCTTATATGTGGAACACTGAATAATCACTACCTTCAATATTCCAGGTACACTTTGGCTAATTAATATGGCATAGAGCATAGTTTGTCTCCATCACATTGGAACACAGTTAAATCAACAGGAACTTGTGTTTCCTAATCCAGACTCATCTTGATTCCAATTAGGAACCTGCACAACAAGTTTCATATTATTGTGTCTTTTATTCTCAGAAATAGTCTTTCCCATCTAACTAAACTAAAAACATCCATGGCGCCTTTTCACCTTCTATCTGTTACCCAGAATTTTAGGGTTCTGGTGATTTTGTTTCTATGTTTCCTTTCAATTGCAATTATTATAAATTTGGAATATTCCAAAAAAAAGGGTGATGGAAAGCATACTTTCTTTCCCAGATGCCTGAAGGGTTGTCTTAGCCCAGGAACGCATTCTGAGGAGGTTTGGCATTGTCTCATGTGACATAATTTCTTTTCTGTGATTTCTCTACCTATCTCTCTCTTAGAGACATGAAGCAGATTAGAATTTCAAAGACTATTAGAAAGAATATTAGAATACAGGGGAAATGAATTTATATTATTTTATGCCTTTTCAATATTTTTAATTGTATTTCATTTATCCAGTAGAAAGAGAAGAATAATAACCCTTTGGTTATGCTTTTAAAAAATGAGACGAGGATCATGTATCCAAAACCTGAGTGCACTATTTCCACCATTGCTCTTGAAAACAGGCATTTTGTGGGCTTTAAAGATAGAATGGCTTTATAAGCCAGACAGACTGCTTCCACTGAGTTCAATACCTTCCACCGAGTTCAACATCTTCTACTTTATATTTAGAATTTAGATATAAACAATGATTTGTTTTAGTTGCATTTTGTTTTAAATTAAAAAAAATATTTAATTGGATAACTAAAGTATATGTTGTCTGAGTCTTTTGGTATCTTATATTTTAAATCACAGAGTCATAGAATCATTAAGATTGGAAAAGATCTCCAATATCATCAAGTTCAGCCTTTGACTGGACACCACCATGTCCAGGCAAGACCATGGCTGTAAGTGCTATGTCCAGCCATTTCTTGAACACTTCCAGGGATGGTGTCTCCAACCCCTCGCTGGGCAGCTCATTCCAACATTTGACCACCCCTTCAGTGAAGAAACTCTTCCTGATGTCCTACCTGAACCTCCCCTGATGCATCTTGAGGTCATTTTTCCTTGTTTCAAAATATTATGGAGATGTAAAGGACGTGATTCAGTTGCTTGAGCATATGTTCCCCTGCAGACAGTGAGCCCAAGATACTCACAAAGAGACCTCAGAAGAAAACTGCACGTTGAAGAGCAGCAGATGGCATGAAGCTGCTGGTCATAGAGAAAACTGGATGGGTATTCCACAGCCAGACTACAAGGGATCAGGATTTCTGTTTAAATGGCCTTCACTGAGGTAGGAATTAATCTGTGAGCTTAATATCTATGGTTGTGACCCAAATGAAGGACATGACATCTGGCCTCATTGAACTCAAACTGTTGGTCTGAGGCCATGGATCCAGCCTGTCCAGATCCCTCTGCAGAACCCTCCTGCCCTCCAGTGGTGCAATACTGCCCCCCTTCTTGGTATCATCTGCAAACTGACTGAATGGGCACTCAATCCTCTCATCCAGATCATAGATGAAGATAAATTGGGATCTCCAAAATAGAGCCCTGGGGAATCCATCTTGTGACAGGCCCACAGAGGGATGTAATTCCATTCACCATTCAACACCACTGTCTGAGCCCAGCCATCCATCCTGCCTTCAGGAGCAGTGCATCCATCCAAGCCACAAGAAACCAGTTTCTCCAGAATGCTGAGAAAGACATTCATGTCAAAGGCTTTACTAAAGTCCAGGTAGAGAACAGCCTTTCCTTCATCCACTCAGAGTGTAACTTTGCCATAAAAGGAGATCAAACTGATCAAGCAGGACACACCTGGGCCTGTTTGCCTGGTTGTCCTGCATGTGCCGCATGATGGTCTGCTCCATTGCCTTTCCCAGCACTGAGGTCAGGCTGACAAGCCTGTAGTTATATGGATCCTCCTTCCAATTTGTTTTGCGGATGGGCACCATAGCCACCAGCTCCCAGTCAGCTGGGACCCTCTGGTTAGTCAGGACTGCTGGCAAATGACTTAAAGTGGCTCAGCGAATTCTTCTGCCAGCTCCAGCTCTTAGGAGGATCCCATGTAGCAATCAGAGACACCAAAGAGAAGTGGCAGAACAGATATTTTTTTGATTTTTTTTCTTCCACTTGCCTCAAAGTAGACATATTTGGGAAGCTGAAATCTACTAATGTAGTTAAATAACTACATCTTCCATAAATACCTAAAAATTAATATAAATTATTTATTCTTTAAAGAAATCTATAAAAGGGGAAAAAGTGTTGCTGTTTAACTTTTATCCAATATTTACACTGTCCTATTTACTTTAGAAATGGAAGATTTGTATTCAACATGCCTTCTCCTGATAATTTGTATATACTTATTTCTGATGTGAGAGCCAAAAGAAGCAGTCAAAACAATAGAAACATTATAAAAGAATTATAATATTACAGGCAGAAATTTAGATTCCCATTAATTCCCAGGTAATTAATAATTAAACAAGATTTATTTTAAGGGATTGCTTACTTGGATTTAAATTACATTACAGGCTTCTGAATATCTCTGTAGACATCAATTTCTGTTGAGAAGTAGAAAAAAAAGTCAGCAGAAAAAAATCTATGCAGAATCATCTTTTCTGAAAGACGTTTCTGAATATAAGTTCAAAATCTGAAAACTCTAAAGCTTTGCTTCTTTTTAATGCCTCCTGTCCATGAATTTCTTTATTCCATCAAAATATAGGCATAAAACAAGAAGTTCCATAGCTTTGCCAGGCAATTATCTGTAATTTCAGATCATGATTTTCCAGTTCCCTTGTTCATTGTTTCTCAGTTGTTTATAATTTTTTTTTTTTTGAATTTCAGAAGAGTTCAGCTATTAATCCTTTTCAAGCAGAACCTAGGTAGAATGCAAGCAAATCTTGCTCATGTCTAAATGTTTTCTGTATGGAATTATTTTTATTTTGGAAGACATGAGAAACAACAGTCTTTTTTTCTCATTACTTCCCCATCTGTGTTTCATCAAGGAATTTAAATAAATATATTTTAATTGAATAGAAACATTTTTTGTTAAATAAAAATTTCAGTGGAGAAATTTTTCCTGATGTCCAACCTGAACCTCCCTATGCATCAGCAACTTTGGAAACTGAAAAATTCTTGCTGTATAAGAGTATATTAGATTTATTTATCATATGGAAAATGACCACTTTAATAAATGATTTGGTATGAGGATAGCCATGGATGTGCAAAAAAAAAAAAAAAAACTGACATTGAGAAGAAAAGCTACCATTCATTTGTACTCATATTTGGGAAATTCATGTTAAACTGGATAACAAAATGGAAAATTAATTTTCTCTCTCTTATTAACAGAGGAACATAAGGAACCAATAGACTTTTCTCTAGCATCTATTTATCAGGGAAATGAAAAAAAACCCAAACCCTAAGTTCATGTGTTTTGCATGAACAGAGTATTTTTAATAAATAAATTATGCATTTAATCTGTGATTTGGTGTGGGGGGGGTATTTTTGTCATTTTTTTGTTTCTTTGTTTGTTTTTTGCTTTTTTCTCAAAGACAAAATGCAGTTCTGTTTTGTTTGAAGAAAGAATAAAATTTTTTTAAATTGTTTCTCCTGTTCCATCCAGAACTTAAAATTTTAATTGCATTATATAAATGCTGAAATCTGGTTATATTAAAGATTTTACCCAGTTTAAATTTGTGTTATGTTAAATTAGATTTATTACCTATTAGAGGTAGACAGGTATTTGCAATTAAGCCTTTACTTGAAAACTTCCTCATGATTTTCTTTCAAATCTGGAATTTATAAATTGAAGTAATAAAAAAAAAGATTAATTGAAATAACAAAGTGATTGATTATGGAGTGCCAGAATCAGTGCTTCCCTGGATATTGGTGTGAAGGACATGTCTAACTACCTTAGTGGCTCTTAAATATTTTTTTTTCTCACAGAATTGCTTGCATTTGAATATATTAGAATACACCTGGTTTACTTGCTTTGTCCAGCTGGATTTTAAACCACTCCAACATTCATTTTTCTTTAATTTCCCTTGGGAAGCTGTCTAATAGATCTGAGTGTTAACAAATATTTCCTCATTTAGTCTTAATTTTAATTTCTCATTTCGTTTGATTACATTGAATTATTCTTACATATACCAAATTTAACAACTCTATTCTTTTCTTGTTTATAACCTATGAATAAGATGAACTACCCTTATAAACTGTGCTGCTTTGGTAATTTCTTATCTAGAGTAAATATTACAAATTTTTAAAATTTTTTTAAAATCACTGAAGCAGTTAAGTTCAGTTTGGTTTGTTGGCATTTTTTTTCAATTCTTAGAATAGGTTTTTAAGACAGTCAAATGCTCAAAATAATGAAAATTTAAATTCTGTAGTACTGGGGTGTTTAAAATTTCATAACTTTCTTGTTTAAAAGCACCCACTCTGAAGAAATAATGTAACACATTCTGCTCAATTATCCTGACAGATCACATAGATGAGCTTTCTTTCTTATTTGTATAGTGTCAGAAAATGCATTTTCTATCCTTTTCCTACAATATTTTACGCCAATTTGCTATTTATTTTCTTCTTGAGATCATCATACAAGCTGAATATTGTCCACACCTTTTAACTGCGGTCAAACAGTAACCAAGGCCAGTGAAACTCCCAGGTTGTGGCGAGATACATGTGGAACCTGTGGGAGGATTTTCCTCAGGGAACCTAGGGGTTCTCCATCAGGTAAAGTCATCACAGGGCAGGAGGACAGCAATGTGTCCCCGAGCAACAAGGCTCTTTACATCATCTGAGATGCTGCCGAGTCTCAGCATATTTTCAGGACAAATCATCTATGATCTGAGACAAATGGGAAATGCAAGTCAGTTCTAAGTGGCATCTGACAATCAACTTGCACTGTAGGGCATTTCACATGCCACCAGTCATCTAAACATAGGCAACCAAATAGATCCTACATCTGTACCTTACAGATACACATCTACATTTCTATAGCTGATCTTGTCTTAATCAGAAGTTGATTCTCATTCAAGTGTAACAGTTTAGTTAACGAAGTATAAGGGCATCTGTTTTAACCGTTTCAAAATTTCACAGCCTTGTCTTCTAACTGCTGATACAAAGCAATGCAGAAGTAGGATCACATGTGCCAGCACAATCCAACTGTTTGAATTACTTGGACTACCTTAAAAGGCAGAGATATTTTTGCATAAAAATGAATTGAAGCTTGGGTCTGCTGATTATTCAATGGAGAGTGGCAGGAACCAGAGCTAGGCAATTGAGAGAGCTTCCTTCAAGGCACATTTCATCTGTCTTTCAAGTTACAACATCTGGAAGAAATTAATCTATGATATGTGTCCTTTTAACTATAAAGACATTAGGTGATTGATTTCAGGGTTATGTAAACTTGCTCTTCTAACTTTGCATTAGCCAGTTAAAATGTCTACATTTGATAGTCAGTAAGCACAGTCTAATGAAAGTTAGGATATATTAGTTAAATCTCAGTGGCATATTAGCACTCAGCTTCTGTTTCACAACTGTCAGGTGTACAGCCGTTTCAGAGACTAAAGCACTGATCAAATTTATATTTATATTGCTTTAATGCAAAGTTGTATCATTAAGTCAAATCTAAGATGGCTATAATACTTTTGGTGTTGTGTAAACTATCCAAAAAATTAGAAAATTTGTAGCTACCCAGATTTATGAGTGGAATTTGCTTAATTATGAATATTTCATCTGAGATTTGGGTTAAAAGACATCATGGTTTAGAACTGCTGCAGTTCTGCTTTCTATACCAGTTGCTGAAGGTTATGGGATATACTCAAGGGAATTCTCTCAAAAAACTCTAGTTGGTAAACTAGTACTTCAGACTACTGGCTTATGTGCCTAAACCTTCAAGAGTTTTGTGTGCTGAATTTAAGTTGTGTCACAGTAATCCTTTCCTTTCATTGTATACATACGAAAATGAAGCTCTCACAGCTGTGTATCTCAAATGAGAAAATATATTGGTTTAGATAATTCAACTTACACTGAAATAATTAATTAAATTAAAATTAATTCCATTATTTTCTGTGTAACCCATAGATTTAAAAAAAAAAAAATCATTATGATTAAGTAGGGACTGGTATATTAAAAAAAAAGGAGGGAAAAAAGAGCATTTAAAAGCAATTACTCATTTTACTCATTTAGAAAAACATTCCTGTATGCATTTTAAAGGCAAATTTTAAGGCTGGTGAAAAACTGCTATATTATTAGCAGTAATACAAGTAATTATTTTTTGTAGAAGAGAAACAAAGGACGTGACACTGATGTGAAGCATTGTATTATGAGTATGAAATTGGCATGTTTTAAGCTATCAAAGGAACTCTCAAGTCAAAATTATGATTTAATTACTTTGTTACCTCCAACCAGACATTTCTACAGATGTATTACAAGATCTAAAGTAAATTAGAATCCTTCAGAGGCAAGAAGTAGAGACTAGACAGAACATCTTGCATTCAAAATGGTGATATGTCCCTCTATTTTGGAGTCTCAATCTTATTCCTCAGGTAGAATTTGGGTCAAGATTAAGTTATAATTTAGGTACAAATAAGACAATTATATGAAACTTGGGAAGAATGTAAATTCAGCTATAAATGTGAATAAAATAGAAAGTAAGCTGCCATAAATTTATTTTTACTGTGTTTTTTTTTCCTGGCTTACTGATCCCATTCAAAAATGGCTTAGATATTCTGTCTCACCTTACTTCTCTGTGGAATTTGTCAGATAACACAAATGCTGTGCATACTCTGGGGAATCTCACAAGATAGTATACGCCTCTGATTAGGCAAGTGAATCAAATCACCAAGTTAAATTGTTCATGGAATCTGGACAGCAGATCAGCTGATTGAGGAAATCTATAGATCAGTTGAGACCTAGTCATCTAGAAGATTAATTGTCAGGCTCATAAAGGTGCTTTGGATACATTATAGCACTGAAATGGCACCACATGTGGTAGGACTACACACAGATTATACGCCTTGCCAGAGTTTACTTTAACATGCAAAACTGTTGGACATGACCTGAGAAACTGCTGAATGTGACAGGTGACCATGTGAGAAATGGCAAAAGTTACAGTTCGGGGCTTCTCAGTATGAGAGAGAGATGCAGCTGCAGGTGAAGCTCCAATAAAGAGTCACTAAAGTGATAAAAGAACTGGAGCATCACTCCTGTGATTCAGAAATACTGAAGCAGATGAGACTGTTTAGCCTGGAGAAGAATTCATGGGGAATCTCATCTGTGTATAAAGATACTTGAAGGAAGAGGTTTAATAACAGAAGGGAGAAGTCACCAGCGGAGTAAATGATCAATATTTGTTAGCTATCTGATCTCTCTGCAAAATTTCCTACCCTTGTTTCAAGACATCCTAGAGCTAGATTCATTTGATGTATTCAGTTTGTACCTAATTTGTTTGCTTATTTTGTTCTTGGAAGTAGTTCAACCACTTTTCCCTGCACTTTAATAAATTGAACCTGAGGAGATATCATGCATGGAAAATCACATTCTGGATAATTAAATATTGATACAATTTTATATGCAGCTGGAAACAGTCTTCTGAAGGGATGGTTTTGTGTTCTAAGTACAATCACATATAATTCTAACTGCATTTTTTTTTCTAGGAACTGTACATATGTTATTTCCTATGTGTTCATTGTACACAAAGAAGGATATTTTACATATTTACCATATACCTGGATATCACATTTTCTATTACATAACCACATATGTCATTATGACCTCCTAAACATAACTGTTAACAGAAATTAACGTTGATCAAGAGAGGGCAGGTAAAAAGTTACTCAAAGTCCTTCTAGATGCATATGTAGATGCCCCTTAAAAGTATAAAATTGAGGAAAGATCATATTATCAGCTGAACTATACAGAAAAATAAAATTACTGAAACCTCTTGTGACATTTTTTTCACTAAAAAAGTTATTTATTTAATTCACTAAGAAAGTTATTGCATCATCCCAGAAGAAAAGTAATATTTGTTATAGCTTTTTCAGGAATTATTAGATTTATATTCTAAACCTAAGACCGACGTTTTAATGATACAAACTTGAATTGCACTGGGAAGAGCAGTAGTAGAAGCCAAATGTATAGACTGTTTTGTTAAATAAAAAATTATTAAGGATTTTGTGAGACAACTTTTTGTAGGTGCATTTTATAATAGAGCTCAAAAAACCCACGCAACCCAGTAGCCAACAAGCAAACAAACGCTATAAGGTCAATAATAATGAATGTTTTCTAAGGCAGCAGACTTTTGACAGATTTTCTATAAAATTAGTTTCTTGGAAAAGCTAAGGAAGGAGCAGGAGAGAAGAAATAATTAGACTTTTACCAGCAAAGGGAAAACATCTTTTCATTCAGTGGCTAATGATGAGTATTCTGTAAGTTGCTTCTTACAGGGAAAGGAAAGGAAAAGGAATTTTTAATTAGAACACAATATTCATACTAAAAAAAAAAAACAAATTATGACTAATCAAGAATAGTCCACTAAAATAGACCTAAATGCTCCTCTTAATTCATTATTTTTCAGTTTTGGTAACAGATATTCCACATTTGTCAGTATCATTCCTGTATAGTTGATCTCTGATGTTAATGATGTTATCTTTAGATAGTTCAGATCATGTATTAAAATAAAATAAAATAAAATAATACATATAACATTTTATTTGTTTCAGTAGTTTTCTATTTAGTGTGCTCAATCAAACCTATTAGGAGGCCTTTGCAGAAATTTATGCAACGCAAAAAGACTTTATTAATATTATATTATAATCACAAATATATGTGTCTAGTTTTCAAAAAACATTTGTTTGGCCTGACATTTTCCATGTTTTGTGTGTCTATACAAACCTTCCTTTCAGTAAAGTTTCAGTAAGACAATTTTGATTAATTCTAACAGTGTTCTGGGAACAGGGTTAGTTTTTCTAGTGTGCAAACATTTAACTGAGGTTACCTCTGCAACTGATCTACTACTATTTATTTAAATCTGCATACTTGATTTTGTTATCTTCATTTCCTAATAGAAATGTTCACTGATGGTGCACAGGATTTGGTAAATTATCAGACCTCTGAATTTCATGCAAAACCTTTAACCTTCTGTCACATTACACACATGGTTACTTCCCACTTTTATTTAACATATTGTGGTAAAATGAGGCAACAGGCAATGCATATCTGTCAGTATATATAACCTTTATGTCTTTATGAAATGTCCTTTGATGGTATGAGTCACAATTGTAGAGTAAATTGCCAAATATTATTTTCAACTTTTGGAAAAAATCTCTGTATCCCTGAAAGAAAATTAGGAAACAAATCTTTTTTGACAGCAATTTTTTTCCATGTTCCTTGTTATATTCAATTTATTGTCAGCTTTACATCGGTGATTGTATTAGTCCTGTAGTACTATTTTTTCTTCATTGAAAAATTCAAGAGAGATAGACTGATCTGTTTTATGCTGCTTCCTTTATGCTTTCAGCTGATTTTCTTTTCATTCTTCTACCCTCTGCCTATAATTTAGACACTCTGATGTGCCCCAGCTGAATATTTGCATTTGATTACTTTACTGTATATTACATATATTTCCATCTTGCAGTTACCCTTTTCTATGAATTCTGAATGCTTTCATAGTCGCATATGTCATGCTCCAGTTTAATTTATATGCCTATGCAGAGAAATCTTAATCTGTGTTAGTCACTCTATTTTCCCAAATTCTCAGGGGCATAATTTTAGTTATTGTTATATCAGGGATATTCAAGATAAACATGATAGATATCAGAACACATTTTACAGTTTCTGTGAGTGCAATGCTCTGGTAGAAGTCAGGAGCTGTAAGCAGTGTTGCCATTTTCGTTTGTCCATCAGGCACTGCCAAAACCTGAATTTTGTTTCCTGAATGCCTGATGAAAGGCAAGATGCTATTCAAAATGTGTCTGCTGGTGCTGGGGAGGAATAAGGTGTCTTTTCTCTGGTTGCCACATCTTCACAGAGATCAGTCACCTCTCAGCAGCTGTGGTGGAACCACCCATGGCTGTCACAAGAGGTACCAATGCCTTCCCTTGATCATTCTGCCTACAACTTCTGTAGCTGATGGTTAGTTAAGTAAATCAAGATCCTATCAATGATTGGTTCTGTAAAACTCTGTATACGGGACACAGCTAAGGGTGTTGCATAAAAATTGTATTAATTGATTGCACTGCACCTTATTACTGATATAAGGAAACACTATTGATTGGTAAAGTTGTAACCCAAATGAAATTTCTAGTTCATTGTGACATAACCACAGAGAAATAAATCAGCTTCTCACATATTTATTTAATCTACAAAGATTGATATAGTTCAGTAAAGGACACAATATACGCATTACAAGCAAAATTGTCTTGTATTGCAAGATATGCAGCTTTATTTTTTGACAGAAAATGCATGACTATCACCTGCTCTCAATGAGTTTTAAAAGCGAGCAGTGAACAGAGCTCAAGCAGGAGAAAAATGGCAGTGAATGAAGCTTAAGCATCTTATTTATCTTTGAGCATCTTAAACAAGTCTGCCAGTAGTATTGTGTGACTATGGTTCAATTTTAAGTAGAAACATTTGTCTGCCTAAGGGAGCATATATAATATAGAATAATTCCAAGCATATTCAGAGCTATATTTATTTATATTTTAAGTAATTTATCTTATGCCTGAAGTTTAACAGATGTTAACTCAGCTAATTCAGGATTTTGGCAGATTCCACTGTGTAAGTATTTAGCATCAGTGGCAGAATTTATTATTCCATTATCATCTGTGAAGGAACAATGAAAAATAGTGCAATAATTTCTGAGATATATAGAAGTTGGCACTGAAAAATGAATTGATGAATGCTGTTTATGTTTCATAGTACTGCAGATTTGTTTTGCAGATATTCACGGTATCTATGTTGCACCTGACAGCTTCAAGAGGAATAGCTTTTTGCAGCATCTCTGATGCTCCTACCCAGAACAACACCCCTGATTTTTAGTATCAAAAATGTCAAACACTTTCCCAAAGAAAGAGTGGTTTTGGTGGTTTTGATGTGGCCACAAATACTTCTCCTGTTTCTCTCTGAAATATATCTTTACAGTTCTCCATAGGGCAGCTTAGACCATGCTGTGAGTTGTAAAATTTAGCAGAACAGTGAAGCATTTGCTTGGGAAGATATCTATAAATGGCAAACTGATATCTGATTACTAAGATAAAAGCTATTTCTCTGATGATGGGTGTGGGGTGGCAGTCTCCCTTTAGCTCCTCAACTGCTATTTTTATGGGGAGGTCTTTGAAGATCTTCAGTTAAGATATAAACAAAGAAAAAAAAAATGCTTGAAAAGTAAAGTATGTGAACAATTTTTTAGATGTAGGGGCTTAAAAAAGGATATTAAAGAACAAATCATGTTTCACACCTTGCTGCCAAGGTATCTTTGGATACAAAGAAACTTTAAAGACATTTTTTCATTACTTTTGTGGTCAGATATTAGCAGTGATTTGAAATCTTCTCACATCTGTTTTCTTGGAAATACTTATGAAATCATGATTCATATGAACCACAACAATTAACACCTCAATTTTTTTAGAATTGTAGACAGATATTTTACTCGGTGCTGGCAAACTGCCATATATAGGTCTGATTAATATTATACTCACCCATTTCACTTGTGACAATTAAATAAAATGAAAAATGTGTAGAAATGTAAGAATGATATATTTAAAATACTAACTAACCTTTTTTTTCTGTATTTCAAACACTTTGTAAGTTTGAGTGAAAAACAGTACTAGATCTGGAGAACAATACTAGATAGCTAATTATGGGTAAATTAATCCTATCTGATGGAGATAGAACACTTGAGCTAATCATATTCAAACAGCTATTAGAGAGTAGGCTAAATAGATTTTCAAGAACTATGTACTTAAAATAACTCTCTAACCAAGTCTTTTTCTAGCTTCTAGAGAGTTTTAAAGTTTTTAATATTTTTTAATAATTAAGCTTAATTTAAATCTTTCCAGCTTTGCTTATCCTTATTTCCCTTCCACAAACCTGCTCTCTTACTAAAAGGGCTAGTTTGGGTCCTCAGATTCACAATATATTTATGAAAAATCTTGGATATTTTTACCCAATGGCCTTCACATGTGTTGGACAGAACTGTACCCCAACTATAAAAACAGAACAAGAACTTTTCTTATTAAATTAGATTGTTCTGTAACTAGGGATTTTTAACTGTTCCTTGCAAACAAACTGAAACATATTGCTCTTCAATTTCTGATGCAAGTCAGAAACAAATGACTTGCACTTTCAATGACAATAGGATTTACTGATTTCTGCATCAACAAAATGATTACAATTTGTCCAGGTCAAAATTATCATCACATAGGAAGAAGAGAGGAGGGGCAAGAATAGGAAGCTACTGTTATCTCAGAGCTAATACATGGAACAACAACTGAAAATTCTACTGAGAGGAGGAGGGCGAAAAAGAAAAAAAATCATATTCCTCAGAGATGCATTTGTTAATTAACCACTGATTAATCTGGTGGATATGATACAAAACTAGTAGTTACTGTTAATTTGGAAGATCTAAATGTCACCAAAAGAATCATGACACTAAGGGCAGTAATAGAATGATTAAACTGAGTAAGAATAAACACATGGTCAATATGTACAATGTGTAAAAGTACAATATATAAAGATTAATAAGAACGTATTTTGTTATAAACCAGAAAAAATGTCAGTAATAGTCAAAGAGGAAGTAGAAAACCCTGACTATGTTGATTACTATTGCGTCGCTGAGATTTCAATATGGAAAAGAACGCTAGGATGGAACATTAGAATCTATTGTGTCAAACTGGCATTACAAAGAAAGAAGGGAAGAGTTGAACTGAACACTTGTTAGGTATGCTAGGATCATGAGTGTAGTTGAGAGAGGAACTGATATTTTTCCAGCTGTCAAAGTACTAATATTGTGGAAGAGTCTTCCTATATGACAGAGTATGAGGACAGATAAATAGTTCTGAGCAAAATATGATCCATTTCTGAAAAGGCTGTGATTGCTTATAATACCTGAAGACAATTCTTCATGTCTTTTCTTGTCATATTCCAACAACCTCAAAGTGTTTTCCTTCACTCTATCTGAAATGTTCTAATTATTACACAATACATGTCAAGCTAACATGTATTAAAATTTCTCAAGAAATAAAATGTTCAGTGCCAAAAATTCTATGTGAGAATACTTCTCACATAATTTGAGATCTTGGACTTTCTTTTGGTGCCCCACAGAATGTAATAGACAGATCAGAGCATGTCCAGAATCTGAATCTTTCGACATATCTGTCTTGAAGTACAGTTTTGGAAAGGGAAAAAGATAAACCTGTCAATGCATTCCTCTTTATGCCTACAGACTCAAGACATATGGCAGTGAGCCTTGTGAAGAGATTTCTTTTACAATCTGTTCCATTGCATGTTCACATGCTCAGTAAAAAGTTCTGCCTCATATCTCTGCGGAGCTTCCTGCGCATCAGTTTCTGGCTATTGCCTCTTGTCCTATTGCTTGGCATTACTGAGCAGAGCCTGGCTCTTAGCTTGTGACACCCTCACTTCAGATATTACATAATTGATCAGGTCCTCTCTCAGGTGTCTCTTCTCGAGACTGAACAGGCCCAGTTCTCTCAGCCTTTTCTTATAACAGAGATGCTCCTGTTCCTCAGCCATCTTTTTTCCCTTCACTGGACCAGCTCCGGGAGCTCCATTTCTGTCTTGTCCCAGAGAGCCCAGACCTGGAGAGAGCACTCCCAATGTGGCCTCACCAGAGCTGAGCAGAGGGGCAAAATCACCTCCCTCGACCTGCTGGCAGTGCTCTTCCTGATGCACCCCAGGACACCATCAGCCCACCTGGCCACAAGGACACAGTGCTGGCTCCCTGCTGGCTTGTTGTCCACCAGGACATCCAGGTCCTGCTCCACAGAGCTCCTTCCCAGCAGGTCAGACCCCACCCTGTCCTGGCACTGAGGGTTGTTCCTCCCCAGGTGCAGGACCCTGCCGTTGCTGATTTCCAGGCAGTTCTTCCCTGCCCATCTCTCCACCCTGGTGAGGTCCTTCTGAAGAGCTGCACAGCACTCCGGGGTATTGGCCACTCCTCCCAGCTTTCTGTTATCACTGAACTTGCTGGGGAGGCATCTGCCCTCTCATCCAAGTCACTGATGAATAAATTAAACAAAACTGGGCTCAGTATTGAACATTGGAGGATACCACTAGTGAGGAGCTTCCAGCTAGACGGTGTGTCACTGGTTCCCATTCAGCTAATCATACCCAAGTAGTAGCTAGAAGGTGAGATAAATAGATTTCCATTTATTCAATGTCTAGCTTACATGTAGACATTTAAAATATAGGTATTTTTATCTTTGAGACTGACTTTAACTTTCAGTTGATGCAAGATGGCCAATATGAAAATCCAGCTGGCTGCAGATAAATCAACAGCGCTGCCCTGAATAGAATGAGCTCAGCCTCACTGCCCTTGTGCAAGCTCATTTTTCCTTACTGTTTTGTACTCCACTTCATGTCCCATTACCCCACCAAAAGGACCAGAATTTGGTGCATGTCCTGTGTCAGAGTATCCCTCCCTGCTTCACTACAGTATTTCAGGGAGTTTTAGAGGTCTGTATGAGGGCAGATGGACAGATACATCTAAGTCCACCCCTAAGAGGCAAGGGAATTCCAATATGTAAAGATGGAAGAGATTAACCAGATTAATGTTAAAGCAAGAAGAAGTGGAATGTTTTCTCACTTGTCTATACAACTGAATAGAATAATTTTTAATCCATTCTGATGACTATCAGTATTTATTAGTGAGGTACCTTGCAACTGAACCTGTTCATGAGATTTCAATAATGAAAGCTCCATATAGTCTCTAAATAGATTTTAATGTTTCCTTACTGAATAAGTGATGCTCAGTCTTATGCTCTAAAATTACTTCTACTAAAAATGAAAGCATATGACTTTCTTTTTTGATTTTAAGTCAGTATCAGAATAAATTTTGTTCCAGACACAATTTTCGGTGGTTTCCCTCTTACTATTTAATTGAAAGAGTTAAATCTTGACTGCCTTCATAAACCTTACAGCTCTTAATGCATCTTCCAGGGACAATATATTAAGGCCACTTTTACACAAAGTGATTACCTTGAATACAGAAACTTTTTGTATCTCTATAGTTTGTTTGGCTACATTTATACACAGTCCTTCCTATAGAGAGTAATAACTGATGGCCACTCTCTTTTGAATGTTCCTGAACGTTTTAAACAGAAAAAAACCTAATCTGAAAAGCAGTATTTTTTCCAATATAATTCCATGTGAACATTATACATGTAAATGCCACTTAATGTAATTTAATCTCCTCTCAGGGATTTTTTATTTAATAATAAAATTAATTATTTTGTGAATTTGTCACAGTCATTCAAGTCAAAAGCTTTCTGATTTCTAGAAAAGTCATATTAAATCATGAGACTTGATAAATGACAATTTTTGTCATTATCTAACAAAGGACTGAACTTACATTGAAATTAAGTGAAGCACATCTATTTTTCAAGATAATCTATGCCTTCTGTTAGAGGAAACTTTAATCTCCTTCTGTTAGAGGAAACTTGAGTCATAAGGGTAATTTCTGGAAAAATTCTGAATAATTCTATGATACTTTAGGAATCTAAACCTTAGAAGAATATAAATAACCTAAAAGGAAGTAAATCGCTTAGTTAAATATTTCAGTTTAAACAAACAGGTATACCTATTAAAAAATAAACTCAAAATCAAGGCTATTAAAATCACTGTGAATCAATCAGAGGAAGAACAATTTCTGTGAATCAATCAGAGGAAGAACAACATCTTCTACTAACAAATATCAAGTTGAAATGTAAGTAGCCATGAAAAACATGGAACACTGAGAAAACCGCTTTGCCTTCCCAGCAAAGGAGATAGAACACCAATGAATCACTGTAAAAATAAGTAGGAAGAAACAAAATTTAACATAAAGAAAAACATCAGCTTTGTTTGTGGACTTATTTGTATTAATAATAATTCATGGTAGAATTGACTACTTGTATTTTGGTGGTTTACATTTCTGTAGTGATCACTCATCTTTTGATTACATTCTTAATATATTAATTAGTATAAAAAGGAATTCTAATAATTGGACCCTCATATAAGGAAAGAGTATTCCTTAAAATATACCAACAGGAGCCCTTTTCTGGAAGGGAAAACAAATTTTTAGTTTTAGTTCAATCCACACCTCGTTGTCTTCAAATTATGATGATATTTGTGGGGAAAATAATGCCATTATTGCAGTTTAATATATCGTACTGCCAGAAACAAGATAATAGGACAGAAAATAAAGCCCCAAAAGTAAGATCTGATGTCAACAAATTGCACATTATGACATTGCAAGGCTAGTTATAGCTTTGTTATTTTTTTTTGTTTCTTTAAAAGTACTTAGCCATAATTGCATCATTCAAATCTTCTACCCCAAATATACAAACATATTTGAAATATCCCACTTTAGTTTTAATTTACTGTCTGATATATATGTAATCCTATGATAAATATTTTTCCAGTGCTAAAAAAAACACTTAATGTGTTTTTCGTAACTAGGAGCAGGTTGAAAATTATTTGCCTAAATTCCATCACTCTTAATTTAATCACATGCAGTGAATGGCCATGCTACTCTATCAATCTGTTCTCAAGCTACTGCTTTTTTTCTGAAAATTTGACATACATATTACTCTGCCATATTTTGACATATATATCAATATCCCTTTGAATTTTTGTAATGTTAAATAAGAGTATAATTCTATTAAAATTTATACCATGCAAAAACTCAAAGAAAACACTCTATAGCCATAAAACTGCTAACTGAATCAGCCAGTGGTAAAGTGCTAGGCAGGGAGGTCAATGGTCTTCAGAACAGGAAATATTTCAGGGCTTCACAAGAGAGTAGTTTCATGGACCAGTCATGTCCCAGTTATTTTCAAACTACTGAGAAATGTCTTTACAAAAGCATGTACACATACAATACTCAATGTAAATTTAAAGCAACAGTAATTTAAAATAGCATTTACTTTCACAATCACAAATCTTTGTCGTATACATGGGGAATTTAACAATTAATTTTCATTTGTGGTGATGCACATCAGCTAGGTGGAGCCTTACAATATTCAAAACATGTATTTTCTTTCTCCAAAGACTGCATTACTTAAAAAAAAGCATTGATTTTTGCCAAGAGACATACAGAAAGACAATCAATCAATGACAGCTTTGCAAGAAAGCTGCTAGTAAAACTGTCCTTGGTTCTCACTTTGTATTCCTTGAGGTCATCCATTTACTTAAAATTTTTGGCTCTTTGATGATTAAGAGACAGTCACAATGAGAGTCAGTCTTGGTCAATTTTTATTGCTGCATAAATGAACTAAAGGGAAAAAATATGAATAAGTAAAGAAAAATATAATTTTAAAAGAAACCTTTCTATGGACTGGACCACTTTCAGTTTGTTTTCATTTAATGTGTTTTTCTTTTATTTCTTGCTGTTGTTTAGAAATGGTACTCCCCAGCTTAGTGTTTCCACTAAAACTCTCCAAACTTCACGTCATTTGCTTTCCCCTTTCCCTCCCCTTCCCCTCCTGAGTATTCCCTCCATCCTGGGACCAGTGCCACCCATCACTGTCTCCACTTTGGGACCAGCATTTGTCAACCACCATTTCCATCACTCTTGCTCAATTGGAAAGAATCCTTTCTCCCTGGAAGAGAGAGAATCCCTTCCCCCATGACATGGGGTGGTATAGAATAATCTCTGTGTCCTACCCATACCTTATCCCAGTTACTGCAAAAATTACCCTAGATTTGTCTGGAAGCAGGAAACAACTTTATGCACATTTTTCTTTCAAGCTATGCTACCTGACATACTTAATTGTATCTTTTAAAAACCTGAAATTCTTATGTTTGCCTGAAGCAAATTATATTTCTACTCTTCATGACTTCCTTTTAAGGTGAAGTAGGAGATTTTAACATGATTAAGCCGCACAAATAATGTAATATTACAACTGTTAAAGTTCTGACTTTCTATCTGAGAACAGCAATTAGTTCAATACAATATAGCACTTTACAATGCAAGTATTAGTATTTGGTATTCCAGAGACTAACAACAAGTATTCCAGAGACTAACAGTGTTTGCCATCTATAAAATGTATTGTCCTTCAAAATAACAATGTTTTTCTCAAAGGCAAAACACAAAGCCAAATCACAAATAAGACCATAAAACCCCTCTCCTAGATTTTAAGATAGTTAAAAAACTTCAACACTTTTTTAAAAAGGCAGGGTCTTGCTTCAAGAAAAGATCTACATCTTCAAATGAAATATAAAACAAATTCCAGTCATGGGACTTTGACATTATTCAACTTCCAAATTATGGGTTGCTTGTGGTTAAAAAAAACCTACCTCAAATCACTGAAAAAGAGAAAATTGTGTATTCCCCATAAAATAAATTAATGAAAATAAGTAAATAATAATAAGCATATATGTTACACCTATTATTAGCAGTTACAGATAGATGGTACCATGTACTGGGAAAAAATGTTTATTGGTATGTACATGCTAAAACACAAGATCTGAAAATTTCTACAGAATGGGATAAAGGTCAAATGTATGTAATCACTCAGTAAAAACACTGAAGACAATGTTTTCATAAACTCCTTTATATTTCCCCCTAAAAAATGTTGGGGTTCTTTTTCCTGTGGAAAATAGGTATCATTCCAAAATAAATGATTCTGCAAAATAAATAAATTTTAGAAAAAAAATATGAAGAAAAAGTAATTGTTTAAGAATTCTTTTTCTCAGAAGTCATTTTGAAATGGACTATATCTGCTTATATATCTCTCACCTATAAGATATCAACCAAATATTGTGAAAATACGGAGTTCTACCTACTGTTAAAAGCAAAAGACAATAAAAGTATTCCCTCTGGGAATAAAATAAAATAAAATAAAAAAACCAACAACAAAGAGGCTGAGTAATGCTTTTTTATTGGACATAAGGTTCCACTTAAGAATTCTAAGAATGTCAGGCAAGAAAGCAGATGTCTTTGTGGTGTTATGCTGTATATGCTACTTTCTGTATTCTCATTGAATGATGTCCCATTGATATAAAATGAATTCTAAATATTAAGCTACTACAGAAGACTAAATAGCAAAGGAGTCTCCCACCATGGTAAAATAGTCCCTGTAATAAATTTAATTTAGAAAAGGCATTATTCAACTGACATTAACAATATTCTATAAATCAGATTTTTTAAAATAATCAATGACAGAGATGGACACTGTTCTCATATTCATAGAAGAATAAGAGAACCCATCCAAATAGTTACTGTGGAACAAATTGCCTTTTAAAAATCCCTACTCTTGTTTAAGAAGCATTAAGTTGCTTTTCTTCACATTTTTGGTGGTTGAAAGCTGGAAGTAATGCTTTTCAGCACAGTTCATCTCATGATTGACCTGACTATACAATAAATGTTTTAGAGACAGCAGCACAGGAATTTCATATATCCTATTTAATTTGAAAAAATATCTAACAGTTATGCAGAAAACATGTAAATTTTTTCACTAGCTTTTTTTAAAAAATGTCTTGTTTCTTCAAAAATGAAGAGTATAAATATAGAAGAGCATACTTAGATAATAATTCTGGGACATTTTGCCCCATACACAAAACCAACACAGATGTATAATTAGAAAGGCATTACTACAATTATATCAGCAATATGATAAATTTCTGGGCAGGTATCTGATTTTCTTGTCAAATAAGGCTTCCACTTAGCAATCACTGTATTTTTCAGAATTTAGCCCAGAATATTTTAGTTTTAAATTCCTCATGAACTTGGTCTTCCAATCCTTCCCTTAGGAAATTATTCCATAGTCTTGTCAAGAGATATGTTATGCTTATCACTACCAAGTGGCAGTGCTTGCAAGTATAACATGATACTCTTATTTGTGACCTGAAACAATCTCTACAGAAGGATAACTGAAGTGGAAAAAATTCTCTTAAATTTAATCTTTGATGGTCAGGCAAATAACAGAACTGAGAATGGAAACTCAAGGCATTTATTATGGCTGCCTTGCAGCTTAACACCAATAATAGTGCAGTCATTTTTATTCACTCCAGTTTAGACTTTCAATTCATTTTACATCCTGCAAACCTGAGCTAAAAACCAAATCATATCAATTTACATTACATTTGCCTTATTTACCTTCCTTTTATATCAAGCTTATTTATAGGTTATATGAGATATTATATACCATGTCCTATTTATGGTGTTCCTTCATATTCATGAAAAGATTTGGAAATTACAGGCTATGTTCCACAAATTACATGACAGAAGAAGAATAGCTTAGACAGGAATTTGTTTTCCTTTCAATAGAGAATATGGGAAAGAAGCCTCTTTGCGTTCATGCTTGTGTAAGATTATCCATATGTCTTAGACAGGTGAGATCCCTGAGCAATAAATAATAGGTATCTGAAAATCTAGGAGTGAAGGAAGGACAATATATTTTTTACATCTTTATTAACATATATTGTTAATGAATGCTGTATCAGAGCAAGTATCTTTAGAAGATATTTACGAACATTTTGTACTGGTTTCTGACTCTTCACGAAATAGAATAATTAGGAGTGACAACTTTCTGGCAGTTATATTGTTAGTTTTTTATTATGATAGTTCAAGTAAACCTCCAGATGGTTTCATCTTCAGCCTGTGGTCATTAGAAAATAAAAATGTTATAACTGTTTGACAACTGAGAAATCTCCATGTACCTAAGAGATGTCATGTACTCCTTTATGACATAGCATAGTAGCATTACAAAATGGTTTATTTACTGATGAGACATTTCCAAAGCCATAGGAACACTTCTCCATTCCAGTGATGGTGTGCCATGTGGCTGGCAATGCCATTCCCTCCCTTCAGCAAAGCTCTGCCTTGGAGCACTCATCAAGGGAGCAGGGCTGGGTTTGGGATGAGGATAAGGGCCCTGTAAGTACATAGTAAAACCATGGTAATGGGATGGTGGAAACTGATCTGACTCTGGGGTCGGAACATCCTCAAAGACTGACACATCGGGCTGAAGGAGATTTGGAACAGTCATTCCTGATGACAAAGCTGTAGTAGTTGGGGTTTTTTTATCACTGATGACTGATTTCTGCCTAACCTGCCCTTCAGGAGAAAATATATCTTTTCAGGCAATCCACTTCACACAGAAAAGAGAATATTACCTTTCAGTTAGAAGGAGTTAAAGCATATTAGAAGACAAGCATGCCTTCAAACTAAATAAGCCCACGTATTTTGCTATTTTGTTTTATGGCGTGTTTAATGACATTCTGTTATCTTTTTTTTACTTATTTCTGTTTATGTTACAGAATATCAGACTCCACCAAAACCCATTCAGGGCTGAGCAAGGTGAAACAATTACTCAATAAGTCTTGTAAGCCTGACTTCCATTTATACACAATTATATAAATATTTAATTGTTTTTTTTTTTTTTTTTTTTTTTTTTTGGTTTTTTTTTTAATTTTGTTGGTTGGTTGGTTTTTGGCAGGAGGGTATAGATTTTCTTTTGCATTTCTAGATATATGTTTATCTTGACATCCAGCATGCAATTAATTGTGAAATTGCTTTATATCCACTCCACACCCTGTTTGGCACAGTAAAAACCAAGATACACAATCAAATACAGCTCTGATTGATTTGATCAAATACCATCCCTCCTCAAGAGGAAGTTGTGACCATATATCAATAGAAAAAAACCAAAACAAAAGAAATACATACCAAATGTAAAAATGTAATATTTTACAAGAAGAAAAAAATGTTTAAATGTTCTGCAAGTAAAATAGCAGTGGTGATAAAAACTTGATGAAAATTAACAAAATTAGGAGTGAGATTCTTAAACAGAAAACAAAGCAATATTTATCTTTAGTTTCAACTGATAGGAAAAGAATTACCACACTTCAGAAATAAATTCCTGCTTGCCTGTTTGTTTGTTGTTTTATTCGAGGGGTGAACCTATTTTCAAACACATATGAATATCATCTAAGGAAATTGAATAAAATTAAAATATTTTTTTCCTGAGGACAAACACCTC
Organism: Nesospiza acunhae; assembly: GCA_013398715.1. Classification (NCBI taxonomy): domain Eukaryota; kingdom Metazoa; phylum Chordata; class Aves; order Passeriformes; family Thraupidae; genus Nesospiza; species Nesospiza acunhae. The sequence continues at coordinate 821,505 of VZSU01001552.1, read as the reverse complement.
ATACTGCTTTTGCTGAACTTTGCTACTAGCAATTTGTTCTAATTTTCAATTATGAAAGTATAGCTCAGATGAAAATGTTACATTCTATGTTACATGCACAGCAGTATTTTTTTAAATTTAAATTATGATTGATCAATAAGAGGTTTGGTACTCCAGATTTCCCCTACTAAAAGATATTCTAAAAACCCATTACCTATACCAGTCTTATATAGAATTATTTTAGTAAATAATGTCAGTATTGTTCTTTATGTTTTGCCAAATAAATCATTTTATGACATAGAAAATAATTTACATTATTTTGAGAACAAGGTCTTGTGGCTGAATGTGCCAGTCGCCAATTGAGTGACTGGTGAACATGAGTGAATTGTTACTTAAATTTTTAAAAGTCCTTTTTGAAGTAACTTTGTTTTGTTGTTGATTACTTGAAAAAAATAATTTAAATGGTAACTAACTATATTAAGATGTTTTGGAACATGTGATTTCCTTCCCAATACATGAGAAATAATTTGAAGTTAATAATGATTAAAAGGAAAATTATCCTATTAAAGCAGAACAATTTTTTTCTTGGAAACAAATTTAGGTTTAGCTTTCAAGAAAATGTTTGTAATCTGTGAATTTAGATAAAAAATGTAGCATTTAATTTTGCTGGGTTTTTAAACAAATCTTTGTGAATATTTTCTGCAAGAAATTATATAATTTAATGTTTTAGAGAAGGAAGAAAAAGAGAAATGTGGGAATGCCCTCTTTAAAGATGAGTAACTTCACTTCCTCCATTTGTTTTCATTTCATTCATGAAAAATTAATAACTGATTGCAAAGTAACAACAAATAATTTATTTTTACACAAAATTAAGAGTAAAATTGAGGAACTGTTTATAATTTCTGCAGATGAACTGTATGCAGATCTATTGTGAAAAGTGAAGATATTCATCATAAATCCCAATTTAAGTAATATTTCCTATTACGTCTGTTAAACTGAAAAATTACTTGCTATGATTTGTGAGGTTTAATTTACTATTTTTTGTTCTTATACTGTCAGGGTAAATCAGAGAATCATCATAGAATATTCTGAGTTGGAAAGGGCCTACAAGGATCATCGAGTCCAGCTCTTAAATGGATGGCCCAATGGCCCATATATGGAGATCAAACGCTCAACCTTGGCATTATTACATAATGCTTTAACCATATATATATATAAACCTGGGCATCCCAGTGAAGATAATTTCAATTTTATATGTGTTTGGGTATACTGCTATGACTAAGACAGCTAAGATAAATTTCAGCACTAACATTTGTGTATTTTCAAAGTAAATGAAGGCAGTAGCCCCAAAGCATATAGTCCAATTAATGGTAGGAATGATCCCACAGTATTGTCATAGAAATGAAGTTCCTCCCTATTTTAAGTAAAAGTGCTGCACCTAGAAAATGAAGGACTACTGTTCAGGGGTTTTTTAACTTATGGGGATATTAGCATGAAGTCATAACTATGATCACTTAATTGGTGATTAACATTTTGAAACCATTTACAGCTCTCCTGCAAGTAAGCTCTTTCTTCCCTGAAGAAAGAAGTAAAAGGAAATTAAAGTTAAAATTTGAGTCCTATATCACTGTCCCAATCTTTCATTATGCAGATGGTTATGTAGATCATCCTCGAATCTTGATTATCAGAAAATGGTCAGTATTTCTCTTTGCACTTACTGGCCTCTAGGTTAGCAGTTCCTTTGTGAATAGGCATTTGTGCATAACAGCAGTATTTTAACTCCAAACAAAATTAACCAGATTGAAAATCAAGCCAGATTGGTACATTTGTTATGCTAAAAATTTTGAAAAAGCCAAATTTCTTTCTTCTCAGCCTTTTCTTCCTTTCCTCCAAAGGACTGTGTTCCTTCAGTCATATATCCAAGGACAAAATTTCTTTTAAGGATGGGAATTTTTCTGCAACATTTTACATTGTGTATTATATACCATATAATTATTTATATTTATATCAATTAGTGTTCATATATGACCACTTTGTATTATCATCTAATTAGAAGTTTATTTTCACTTCCATATATAACAAGTATATTAATCTCATTAATTCAGAAATGAAATCCAACTCACTGACCTTACCTCTTAAATAACCTCTTAACTAGCAGACATGTGGTACTATGAGATAGCATCCTCTGCATATATTCTTATGATTCAGGAAGCCTTCTCAAATTATTTTGCTTTTTGTTGATTTGATGATATTTGATTCCTTGCTTTACTGGCCTAGAGCTTGAAATTAGATTTCAAATTACATTTATTACCTATTTTAAGTTTCCAGATTTATTATATACAGAATATTTTCATTTATTTACAGCTGGTGAACTTCCAGAACATTACATAGAAAGAGAGTTGACCCCACATCTCTGTGAGGTTAGGCAGAGGATGGAAATTTTCACTTCTGTCTAAATGAGAAGGTCTTTTTCCGGATGTGTCCTTACATGAAGGGCATAGTGCCCTGGTGGCAGATGGGAAGGAACAGCTTCCAAAAAGACAAGATAATAGAGCTCAAATAACTGAAGTGCTGCCATTGATGGAAACAGGAGGCAGAAAACCTGGGAAGTGGGAGTTATTTCTTATGCAGGAAAACTATCTGAATGCATGGATCTTTGTCCTAGTAAAGGCTGTGAATTGATCCCAGGCTTGTGACTTCAAGCTAGAGGACATACTAATATTGGTGATCTATTGACAAGTCCCTGCAAAAAGAGGAAGAAGCTGTTTTCCAACTTCCAGTGTAAGTTTCATGATTATCACATCACCATTTTGACATTTACTGAGCAGGTAAAATATTTTGGTGCAAGCAAGGTGGTTAATATCTGGGTTGTGCCAATTACAGTTTCTTGATATAGAAACAAGGAGGTGACTGAGAAAATATTTGTGCTGCTTAGCAGTAGTCACTGTAAGCATCGGCTACAGCCATGTCAACTACAGGAAGGTGGATGAATTTAAGATCATGAGAGAAATGAGATGGGCAAGCAGAATTATTATCTCAGTTTCAGAAGAGTCAAAGGTTTTCCAGATAATCTGTTGTTGAAATCCCATGGGAGGCTCTCTGCAGAATGAAAGGACACAGGAAATGTGTCTGATCTTCCTGGGCATCATTGTAAGCCCTCAGAAAGGGACCTTTCTGATAAGCAAAAGTTAAGCAGATGTAGCAGAAGGAAGGCTGCACAGGGAACTCCTGACTGGGTTGAGATGTAAAGAAGAAATTCACAGAACATGAAATCTGGGATATGTGAGAGGAACACAGACACATTACTAGGTATGGGGGGGTGAAGTTAGATTTGGAGTGTGAACGACTACAAGAAGAACACCTGTAAAGACATTGGCAGTAAAGAAAAATTAAAGAAATTAGGCAAAAGCTCAGAAGGATGGAAAATGCAGTGATAGAAGATATAAAAAATTAGTTTTTTTCATAAAGGCAGAGAAAACTCCAGTAAGGTTCTAGTCTAGAAGTATCTGTGGAAATCCTGTGATGTAAAACTTGACTGGATAAGGCCTTGAGTACTCTGTTCTAACAGTGAATTTAACTGTGTGGGAAACAAGCTGACTAAACTGAGCTGAATAGATGACCTGCAGAGGTTCTTTCCAGTTTATATCTCCCTTCTACTTTTATTCCTTAAATTATATTATTTTGTGTTTTTTTCAGCAACAGATAGAGACTGTTTGTTATGTAAACAAAATTTGCAGGGATGCTGCATCTGACCTCTGGTGAACTGACAATTTCCTTGATGCCTTTTCCAAACCTATGTTTGTTTTAATCAGTGTTTTTCTATACATGTTTGTTTTCTTTTTTAATTTCTGGTGGTAGAATGTAAGTAACTGCAAGGTATTTTTTCTTTTAACATTCTAATAAGAAATTGGCTTCTTATTGCACAGCCTAAAGGAATTGAATGAAAAGGTTGATACAGTCTAATAGAAATTTATTTTCAGAGAAAAATTAGTACATTTGTTGTCTTACAATTATCTAACAGGTTTTATCCTTGTTGTCCCTTCTCAGATAGATCTTTACTGACGTTAATGGCAGGTACTCAACACAGCAAGGTCAGATCTTTTTAAATAAAAAGTAGAGGTGAAGGCAGCTGTTTTCCCTAAGCTACTTGAATAGTCTTCTGTGCATGGTATTTTGAAAGCAAAACCAATTTATAAATTAATGCCAGGGTTACTGAACCATTCAATGGTCTAAGAGCCCCCATGAATTCCAATTACCTCTCTTTCTCAAACTTATCCTATAGGTGTTTGAATGGGGTCAGTACAGTGAAGTTCACTGCAATCAAGGTGGGACAAGGTTTACCTTTGTTTATTTTCATCATTCACAGATGTTGTAGATTCACTCGACTGTAATCTGGTTTTGGGGAGGGAGTACTGCTACATTGAAATATGTGCCAACACTCAGGCTGGGACAGATACATCTCAATGAGTGGAAGCACGACCCTTACTTATACAAAGCCAACTAAGGCAAATGGATTTAGATATGTTATTATTTGATAATAACTTTAAGTTTTAACTCGTAGATAATTAGATACTTTACTGTTAATGACCCCAACCTCCTGTCAGTACCATAACCTCCATTATTGGAAGCATACATTCTGTCCTTTTTTCTATATTCTTTGAATTTCTATTGTAAGATCTCATGAGATGGGGAAAAATAATGATTGAAAAATAACCAAAGCAACCAAACAAAAAACCCCACCCACATTTTGGATGATTTCTGCTAAGGATTTCTGTTTGTAATTTTTCAGTGTAGACCCTCCAATGAAATGCTGTATCTAGATGCATGACTTAAGGGATAAGTAGATTGAACAAATTTCTTTTGACTGTCAGAGTTCTGAGAGGAGATTTTTGAGACATGACTTAGACCCTCCCTGGAAAAGCATAGGACTTTTAGGAAAAGAAGGAAGACAGCATATTTCACTTGAAGACCAGAACATTTCCTGGGTGTTATCAGTCTGTATGTCAAATGTGTGAGAAGCTTGCTGTTCTACAAGAAAGAAGAACATGTTTTGCCCTGAGGTATCCATAAATTTTGTTCTTTATTTTTCATATATTAATAAGCATAAATGAGAAGAGCAAGTAATTAAATTTAATGTTAACTTATTGGGCACTTCAAAATAAAATGCTCTGCTGCTGAGAACAATATGCCATGCCATCCACAGTGCACAAGTCCCACAATTAAAATGTTAATTAACACTTTTATTTATAAGGAACAAGGTTATTTGATTATAATCCCATTTTCGCTGCTCTCTCCAGCATTATGGATTGATAAATCAGTGAAACAACAAAGCAACCCAGTTGCCTGAGGAATGATTGAATTTTGCTAGCTCTACACAGATCTAATATACATCATGAGGACAACACTAGCCAAATTAGGCAGAAACAACATAGAAGTTTCTTTCCTTTGTTGTTTCTTTTTCGGGGGGGGAAGTTTCTTTGGGTTTTTTTTTGAGATTTTTTGTTGCGTTTTTTTGTTTGGGTTTTTGGGGTTTTTTTGTTTGTTTTGGTTTTTTTTGGGGTGTTGTTCTTGTTTTTTTTGGGGGGGAGTTTTTTTTTTTTCCTTCATCTCTATAAACAAATTGAGTTCAATTTGGCTTTTGATGTCTCCACATCAGAGTCTGTGGAGAACTTAGTTGAAATCATATCCCTTGGTCAGTTATTGAAACCAAAATCCAGAATACAGTAAATAGAATTCAGAAGTTTCAATTTTGCAGCAGTTAAATAGAAAATATATGTTTCTTCATCTGTCTAGAGAGTCTAAAAGGAAGAAAAAGGAAGAATCAACGTGCATATATATTATATATATCCATTATGTACACAAACATATATTTATGGTTGTATAAAGGTGACCCTGTAAATAAACTCTAATGTTTGTGTCTCAGAGTCCTATAAGATACAGAATTATTTTTAGATCAGTTTATACCTGAAGTTAGAAACATATGAGATGGAATTCATTAAAGATGTTTCTCATTCTTTTTTTCAAAATACAGTAAGAGAAAAAGAAAAAATTATTATGTTCATTCTTGTGCATAGTAACAACAGCAAAGTATATATATCTTTTATACAGAAACTCAAAACCATGTGATAATATTGATATTCAGGAGGTTTCAACAATCAGGGACTTGTTCAAACCACTAGAATACAACACATGTTTATGCAGAGCAGAAGAGGAATGTCAGACAGAAAAGGCATGAGTGGTCCCCATAGCCAAGCTTACAAATATTTGTGACACACTGAACCTGAAAACACTGCAAAGGCAGAACTATTTTTTCTAGTCCAAGATGGTTTATGTGCTATCAGTTCTTTTGTCATTATAGCATTTTGTATTTAAAGTTTATGTAAATAGGCCCGACACCTGTGTGCCTGCACCAAGTATTTGATACACATCTGTACAAACCTCTTTATACCAAGCCTATGAGAAGAAGGAAAGCATTATTTTCTGTACATTTTTATCTTTCATCAGAGATCCTTATAACATCTAGTACAGATTTGTGATCTCTACATGCACCTTATCTAATGGCATATTTTATGTTGTTTCTTTATGTCCTGCAGATAGTTACCTTGTAAAACACATAGATCCCCTCTTCAGGACAGGACTGTGCCTTCATTTTAAAACATATGGGAAAACGAAATCTTTGCTTGATTCTTAATGTAATGAGTACAACTATCATGAAAGACTCAACACTTACCATGATTATTCTTTTATGTAACTGTTTTAACTAGCTTGAATGTGAAGAAATAAGTTCAACATTCACAGAATTTCAGACTGGGTTTTCCTTCTTTATTTAGTTGCATCAGAGCAGATGAAAAATTCCCAATTGAAAAACAGAGAGATGGAAAAAAATCATAATGATGATTGCAATCAAGCGGCTGAATGAATTTCCTTCAGAATACTATATATGTATGCATGTACTATGTAGGATGAGGCTGAAATTGAAGACTAAACGGTAGCTATAATTGAAAGGTATATTTTTGTCTGTCTTGAAAGGTCATACGTTTCAGGATGTGTTCCTGGTGACTGTAGGTGGACATATATTCTACACATCTTCAGAAAAGAACAAGAAGGTCAACCCTGAAAAATACAGGCTGGTCATTCTCACTTCAGTATCTGAGAAAATACTCTCAGAGCACGTTTCTGAGCACGTGAAGGAGATGACTAGAAGACTTAGCATGCATGTACCAAGGCTAAATCACACCTAAGCAATCTCTGCTTTCCGTGAGGAAATGGCTAAGCCTGCAGATAAAGAGAGAGACATAGATGTCATTTATCTTGACTTTTCCAACACTTGGAACTCTCTATTTGCAAATGGAGTTCCTCAGAAGTGTATCCTATGGCTTCTGTGATCTTTATAACAGATCTGCAGGAGGAATAGGAGATGGATTAACTTGTAATGAAACAGACTGGGGAGTGTCTGACTGGGAAGGAGCTCTGCTGAAAAGAGCTTTGGGGTTGTCATATCAGCAACATGGCTGGCAGTAAAGAAAACAGCACCCTGGGTGTTGTCAACAGGAACACTCAACTCCTCTTTTACATTATTATCTCCTTTTATATTTCATAGGTTAGAATGAAGCTCAAATGCAGCATCCAATTCAGAGACCAGCAATGCAAGAGGGATATTGATAAATTTTACTTAGGTCGACTGTGAACCACCAAGAACACATCTCATTAAGAGAGGCTGGGAGCTGTGTCTGTTCAGCCTGGAGAAGGGATGGTTTGAGGACCAACAAACAGCAGCTCTTCATCTGTAAAGTTATAACTTAGATGGATTTGTCTTTTTAGTAAGATTTATGGTGAAAGAATGACAGGTAATTAATGCATTCATATAGAGATTGTTTGCCTAGATATAAGGGTGAAAAGCACTACTATAAACATAATGAAATACTGGAACCTCCCAGCTATCAAAAAGTGCTGTGTTGTCTATCCATTTCATCCAACATCATTCTCCATCTCTTCTCCCTGAAATCTTACAATCTCGGAAATTTTCAAGGCCCAGATGAACAAAGCACCCAGCATTTTGATGCGCACCTAGAAGGTGAACAATGGCTGCTATTTAAATTCCCTTCCAAAATGAATTATCCTATGCTACTACATAAAATAAGAGAGAAAATGTAGTATCTTCTGAGAATTTTTCACATCACTTGTGTTATAAGAAATTTTCAAGGAAAAATAGAGATTTCTATTAAACAATTTATGATACATTTCCATTATGAATAGTAATACATCCATTACATCTTTCTTTAAAGTATTAATTAATTTGGCATTTAAGTATTCATTATAGCTCCATAGTGGTAAATTTGCACTACTGTCAGGACATGTTAACAAAAAAATATGATGTGACAGGGCCTTTACAGGTTTTCAGAATTTTTAGTTCTTACTACTTCCAAGATGTGTAAACCTTCTTAGGTCTGCATTAATAGCCTTCAGCTATGTGAGGTGAATGATGAAGGACAATTCATCATCTTGACACCTGGATGCAGAAACAAAGGGATTTCTGGAGGCTATAAAAAATGCAGACGGACAGTAAACGTAACAGCTGGAGAGGTGCTACAAAGTACGTCCATAGATGAAAAAAACAAATTGCTGTTTCTTACTGGAGAAACATTGCTTATTTGAGAATCAGAACGTGGAGTCAGGAGCCACATTAGTATTCTGGAAGAATCTACAGGACATCTCTTCACACTGCACTCAAATAGATTTTTTTCCTCCTACTCTTATAGATGTCCTTTCCCTTATCAATCTCACAGGTTGTCTGAAAAAATACCAGGAAGAAGAAAAGCCAACAGGATACGCAGTAGCAATTTTCAGTAGTCAAGGAAAATTCTGTCTTATAATGGCTGAAGGTATTTTATGCCTTTGGTGAGGGAAGTGGTAACTTATTAAGAATTTAATTTATGGTATTTTTTATGTACAGTACCTGTGCAGAGAGATTGCTTTGAGTGTGATTTGAATCTTATTACCTTAGGTGTGTATTTTTAACATATACAAAAAAAGGAAATTCTTTTCACATTCTTTCAAATCAAAAATTAGCTTTAGCACATTCTTTACTATGAGAGATCTAAATATCTTTGTCTTTAGAAGTCTTTAATAACTATAAATTGCTGTACTACATGCCACTATAGCATTGCTAATATCCTAGTGTCTCCTGTGGAAGAGAATCCTGTCTCATTGCTGGATTTATGTGGTTTCCTTGAAGATATGAATCACAAGGGGAGACTTATCTTCCTGCCAGAAGTTTTCTTGCAAATAGCTTTCCTCTTTTTTCAATTTTTCATCATTGTCAACTAGCATGGCTGAGGAATTTTGTTTCTATTGGGGAGAAAGACAGTTCATCTTTGCAACTTTGCTCTGTAAAAACACATTTAGAATAACTTTGAAGCACACAGTTCCTTGCTTCAGGTTTAATGCCTCTGCCCCTACAGAAGATGCCATAAATCTAATGAGACACAATAAGAGGTGAGAAACAATGAGGACGAGTGAGATAACAAAACAGAGGGGGAAAGAGAGCAGGTAAAAAAGAAAGCATTATCTCACTGAAAAGTAAATAAATTGCTACTTGCTGACAAAACCCTAAAATATTGACTAAAGGTGATCAGATAAGATGAAAGACTAAGGTGAATGATTTAAACCTCACAGGCTTTGAGTCAATAATAATTAAATTATATTACCTCAAGCAGCAAAAGAGAAATATCTCAACATATGTATGAATCTCAGCCAAATTAGGTGTGATGGTTGATTTAAAACTTTGGTTGCAATTAAATATCTTTAGTAGGATAGAGATTTAAGATAGAGATTGCCTGCCAAAAGAAGGCCTAAGAGACTACTGTTTGGTTTTATAGGAAAAATGTGTGTGTTGACAGATAGCATTGATTTTCCCAGAATGAAGTGATTATAAAACTGTGCTTTGCTGATAGTAACAGCAATAATAACAAATCTGAACCTATACTCTGAGCTGAACATCTGTACCACTGCTAGAATTAAGGTGCAGAATTATTGCCCTTCCACCACTTTTAAATATGTGGCTGTTTGGGAATTCTTTCTTGAACAAACTTGCAAATTATTGTCTCTGCATCCTTCATTTGTTAGTTGCTTCATAATATATCCATGAAAATGCTTTAGAACTCATAATTGCAAGTAGTATATCATTTACTGAATATAGTCAAATATATATAAACCACATTTCATATTTACTACTCTTCTTCATAAAATGTTTGATGTCTACTTTTGGAATAAATCTCATACTATTCCCTTAATTTCCCTCTACCAAGTATTGTATATACTTTGAGAATTCTGATTTAAAAAAGGAGAAAAGGTCAATGCTTTTCCCTGCTATGAGTTATAGTGCATCTTTTTAGTTAGTGGACCTCTGCTGGGTTTTCTCCACAACTGCAAGAGTATTTTAAAAGAAAGAATTTTCTTTTAAACTGATCACCTGCTTTAACAATAAAAAACCCCCCAAAAAAAAAAAAAAAAAAAAAAAATTAGTTTGCAAACATGCAAATAGTACTTTGCTGACCAAAAGAACATGATAATCACTGACATATAAATGTAAATCATCATTCAAGAGTGACTTGATTAATTGAATTTTGTTTTTGCTTTCTTTCTTTCTTTCTTTCTTTCTTTCTTTCTTTCTTTCTTTGAAAGAACTGATTTTGCAATGTGTAATTGAGTGTCTTTAATATATTTATCCTCTTGTAAGCTACAAGCAATGTAATTGGAATCTTCTTTGCTATGTTGAATAAGTGGAAATCCAAGCTTTGCTCTTCCTTAACATGTGCTGGATAGCTACATGGTGTGCATGAAAAATCATATTTGGGCTTTGGCAAATTAAAGCAATGTGTCACTTAGACCAAAAGACTCAGTCTCCCAATAGGGGTTAAATGCCCTGCTCTGCTCTTTCTTCAAAGCTGAAAAAAGACAATTTTAGACCAAGAATTGAAGCTTATAACAAGATATTAAGTAAAAGTAAGGTAATAAAAACAATGTGCACATAATTTATTGACATAAGAATTAGGATTTGTACTGCTTTGAAAATTTCGGCATTTTACTGAGATAGTCAATTACTTTGCTACATTGTTTGCTTTTTTCCTGGCCTTGAGGTAATAATTATATCCCAGTTTGTAATTTCAATTTCCTTCTTTACAACATATGAAAACATTTTCTATAGTCTTTTTCAGTTATTCCAAACTGATCCGGGTGTGAAGGTCAAGAAAAAAACACATCCCTTGGAGTCTTCCACAAAGAGTAACCCATGTATTTTAGTTCGACTTCCAGCGAGACTAACCTGCCTGGATTCTATTTTTTTTTTTTTTTCAATAAGATTTGGAGCTAAATGGAGTCTTCATTCCTTACCATATAATATCTTTTTTGCCTGTAAATGTGTTTATGGCCGAGGAATGTTTACTGAACATTGATGACGTTTGTAGAAGCCCTGGTCTTTCTTGGTGGAAATCATGTATAAAACTTTCTTTGGTCCTTAGAACACTTTTCAGAATTGACACCATGAACAAACTGAATTTCGGTGGCCCTTTAAAAGCTATTTATAACCAAAAGCTATTTAAACTGGTTCACGTTAAAACAAAGAAAAAGCATAAAAGTATTTCTTCATCACTGCTAAACTTGAAAATAAGCTTTTATATAACCAAGAAGTAAGCTTTCTGAGTGTTTCTCTATTTAGTTGGAACTAAAGTGATAACAAAAACAGCCATATGAAGGAGGTTTTTTATACTATTCTTGACCTATTCTGAGACTTCATGGAAGGAAGACTACTCAAATGTACTTCTGAGAGAAGAAAGACCTTGACTATGTCTGCCCAGATTTAACCTACAAAGAGGTTTTAATGTGAGTTGGGAAAAGAAACAAAACACAGATAATAACCATAGATGTGGCTTATCCAAAACCAGTAGACTACATTTTCTAGACATGCTAAAGAAAGAAACAAAGAAGCAGAAATGGCACTCTTAACAACAGTAATGTGTGCAGAATCTTGGGCATAGGAGACGAAAAGCTGGTCATAACCTGTATAACCACAGCTAATACAATAATAATAAAAATTAAAATAAATCAACGACAACAACAATATTAATAATAATAATAATAATAACATCAAAGCCAACAACAAAAATAATGAAATTAGTAATAATAATAGTTTATATTATTTTAGAGAGACATTAAAAGGCACCCCAACAACCCACTGGTGATTTATCCCAATGATTTAACTTAGAAAGCAGTAAGTAGTGAAAACAACACTCCTTTGGGGAAACATATACACAAATTCTGCCACTACTCTGTGTAAAGGTCAGGTGGGAAGACAGGATGTGGACACTTGGACCTGCTGGAATCCTCTCACATACAGAATTTTTGCAGCTGATCAGATCAGCCTGAAGTCTGCTCAGCTGAATAGACATCCTGTATTTAAATAACACTTTAAATTCAGTGGGAAAAAATACTGACATGGAGTTAGAAATTATATTTCTTTTTAGATAGCTTGTTATAAATATACAAGATTATCACTCTGATTATGTATATCAGATCTATTTATTCTTTCATTAAAGTAAAAATAGAAATAGAATTTTTCATGCATTTATATTGACAGCCATCTCTCCTTTTAGCTTACCTTATGAAGTGTGGTATTTCAATCAGTGAACAGCTGTCAGAGCCCTGCACAACAACATTCTTGTTTTATTTTTCCTTAAAAGAAGGAATCATGTGGAAAATGAAGCAATAAATTTAGATCCCAAGCATTTTCATACTGATTCTGGTCCTCACCTTTTAGGAATCTGTTCTGTGTACTGCCCTGAACTTCCTACACAAGGTTCCAAAGATAAGCAACTACCTAATATACCACAGTAAGTGACAGCTGAATTTACATGTTGGCCAGTAGAAAAATACCCTGGTGGCTCTCAGAGAGAGTTGTCTTTTGAGCATTGTAACCAAGCAAGGAATGCTTCCTTCCTTTTCAGGGAAAGCAGAATTTCATTTCAAGACACCTTTATTTGCTCAGATAATACATTCTTGGTCCAAAACCTTTACTTGTTTATAAAATATAAATTATACACAATATAAATGCACAATTATATGTTACCTACTTGAATACCTTTGATCACCTTTCATACACACCTTAGAAATACTTTGTGGGTATCTAGATGTTACTAAACCCTTGGAAGAAAGGAACTGTAAGCATGTTATCATCTCTTGTGGAAAAAGGTTGCTTCACCTGTGCTATGAAAGGCTCCTGTAACTTGAAAACCTTAACTTCTCAAACAAAAAATTCAAGTGTGAATGTGACCCTCATCTTTAAAGCACTCAGCTATGAAGAAAACTAGGATGTCCATTCGCACTTGTAGGATTAATTCTCTACAGAATATGTTCTTTAATACAATATAATCCAAGTTACAAAATAATAAAATACGAAACTATCTCATGAAAATAAGTAACTAAAACCCCTAGGGGGTGTTCTCAGCATTTACTATAGAGAACTGCATAGAGGTTTATGACATGGTGTAAAGTAAAACAAGCCCCATGAGTAAGCTGTGAATGCTTCCTTTTACAGTGTTAGAAAGTCAGAGTGTTTTGCACATGCAGCAGTGTCCCAGCTGCATTTCCTTTTGGACAAGCTGTCCTAATCTTGCTCTTGAAATGCTTATGCTGAGGGATTGCTTGTGCCTGCATAGAGAATTAGAAGACTTGGACTCTGCAGGTATGTGATACTGATTTGCAGCATAGATTTAATGTATCTGGCATGAGTCCTCCTGAAGATTATCATATGGTCTCTTTGAGACTGTTGGTTCATATCTTAGGATGACTCTACATTCCATTTCTCCTCCCTCTGGTGGATGTCATTCACCTGGGATGAGAGGTGTGAATTTAATTATCTTCATCCAGAGAAGAAACCTGCCCTGAGATCTAAATGAACAGGGTACAGTATTAAACAATGTAGCAGTGTTCACAGCTGCCCTTGGATTTTGTCAGCAATTGATCTGCTAGACTGTCTGAAACCAGTTAGATCAACTTAGTCAAGGAAGATAAGCAGAAGGATTCTGGCAAACATTGTGGGAACAAAGTATTCAGTATTGGGAACAAAGTAGTCAGCACTCAAATGTTATTATAAACTTCTGTTTGAAACTAAGAAAATTTTTATGTGACATCTAAGGAAATTTTTTGGAGGCTTATGGTTCTAAAGATATAAGTTCTTTGCTTAGGTCCCACCTTTTTGTACACATACCTTTTAGGTAATGGATTTAGCTGTCTTTTTGTTCTTATTCAGTAGCATTTTTTGATTGATGTATATTGTTTAACACAGCAAATAATAAGAACATTTTTTTACATTTAAAATGGTCATTGATGATTTATGAAAAATACTAAGTTGCTCTACTACCATTTAACTTGCTTTTTCACATCAGGGTATCTTTTGCTCCCTAACATCTCTCTCTCCTTGTTCTCTCTGAGATGACTTCAAGCCCCCTTTTACTGGGATTTATCCTTTGGATGGGACTGAATTCGACTCACAGCTGGTCATTATTCATGTGCTTCTATTACTTAGGCTAAAAACAGGAGTTGTATTATGCTGATTCAATGAAGATATGTATTTATCACTGAGTGAGGAAATACTTGGGTTACTCTCATGAGAAACTGTATCTAACTGGACTTGTGGTTTTTGTTTTTTATGAATTTGGTTTTTGTTTTTTTGAGTTATGGGAACTTTTGGGGTTTTCTTTCATTTTGTGTTGTTTGTTATTTGCTAAAACTCTGATATAGATAGTTAGCAGCAAAAAATTTTTTTGTAGAAATGTATGAGGAAGAGTTCAAAATTTTGTCAGGAATTTCACATTCTGGTAGGAAAGAATAAATTCTCAGTGTTGTGTAAACACAAATAACAACACATTATATGAAATATCCAGGAAGTACTGGATAGTTCATAAATATAAATGTAAGTGTTAAATTCTACTGTTTTGAAGAAAACCCTGCCAAAATTATCCTGGTAGTGAATTTTTAGGGACCTAATGCATTAGGTCCCTAATGCCAGTGAAAAAAACTGCCAAAAAGTTATTGATGTTTTTTGAAACAGATGCATCCATGGTCCTTAAATGCATTGATGATTAAAACTTGAGTATCCAGCCACAAAAATGTCAGCAACTTTGCAGACATAGGCAAGCAAGAAGAAATTTTGTCACGCTTCTCTGTTCCTGCAGTTTTTATTTGCTTTATACTGTGGATTTTAAATAAACAGGGCATGAATATAGGACAGACTTTCCATTGCCTCTTGCAAATATCCAACAAATTATATTGTGTTGCTTACAGGGTACTCCTTTTATATTCACAGATGCATAAAAAATTTGTTGCTGTCTGTGTGACCTGTGAATAAATGATATTTCTTAAAGAAGATTCACCACAGGTTTTGACATCATTATTTTTTTTCCCAATAAAATGCAGGCAGATCGGAATATTGCAGCCAGCCCATTCACTTCAAAAGCTGCTTTGTATGTTTTTGAGTTTGACAATGATCTGGTGGTTCAATTAGGAGTTCATCATAGCTCTTATAACCCTTGACAAAATCTTCAGTTTGATAAGATAGAAAGAAAAGCGCAGAAGTCACAAATGCTTCTATAATTTCAGAACTTTCCAGAAGACAGTAGAAAAATGTATTAGAAATTTCTGTCTCCTCATCTTCTGGGAAAAATGGTTACCATGTTGTTATGAAAACAATCTACGGGGTTTCCGTCTTTGTTCTCACTGAAGTATGGCTTATCTGGGTTTTTTTAAGGTATAAGAAATATGGTACAGAATATGTGTGAGTACTTCCAGCTAGAGATCATGAAGCTCCCTTGAAAAGCAATCTCACCTATCTTTAAATGCCTATAGCTGCGTTCTGCACTTTAGTTTGTCACTGATTTACAGTCAGTGAAGAAACAGATATCTCTGTGGAATCTCATAAAGCAGATATTCAAAACAGTTAACATGAGTCATGCCCTGAAATGGCCAGTTTCTCTGAGCTGACTTTCTCAGAGGTAGGTGTAGACCCACTATAGACTTCTGTGCATAATTCATTTGCCAAAATATAAAAATCTAAGGCTGTTTTTGAAAAAAATAATTTAAGCTGCACTGCTTCCAGCTGACTTCCAAAGTATAGCCCCCGCCCTGAGATAACTGTATTCAGATGGACAGATATTACACATAACCTGTGAAAAACCAGTTTTATTGCTGAGGAATGCCAAGAGGCTAGACAGACTCTACAGGGTCAAAAATGTCATGGGAAGCAAAAGTTTAGGTAAGGAAGTTATCCCAATGAAATGAGGTGAAATGAATCCTTGACAGGATTTATTTAAAAGAGAAAGTTTGGATGAGGTTGGAATTGTTATACAGGCAGATCAAATTCCTAGCAGACACATCTTAAAAACACTCTGTCAGAGTTTATCCCCTTACTGTGGAACAAGGTGAGATATTTCTTAAGAGATTTATTGTCTTCTCTCTTATGAATTCTTTTAGGGTTATAAGAGACCTGTAAATACACTTACACAAGAAACGTGATTCAGCACTGCTATTTCATTCTCTGCCAGAGCCTTTCTCTGCTCCCTGTGGTGCAGAATGCTGCAAGCAAGCAGATAAAAGATATTTTTGAGACATACAGCTATTTTGGGTGGCCACTTTTACCGTTTGTACTTTTCTGACTTAGGAAACGTCTTTTATTTGCTCCTTTGTTTATGTGAAATATGCATGAGTGGTTGTTGTGGGGAACTTTTTCTTATTATTACAATTTCCTTTTCTCAATTTTCTTTTGGTTTGGGCTAGGTTATTTTTTTGGGTTTTGTTTTTTTTTTTTTTGGTGGGGGAGGGTTTACAGGAGGGAGGGAGGGAGTTTGCAGGAGGGTTTTTTTTTTGGTTTGGTTTGGTTTACTATTTATTTAGATTTGTTTCTATTAGTAGGTTTTTTTTGGTTTTGTCGAAGTTTTTCTTTCTACTGTAGAACTTTCTTCTTGGGCTGGGTTTGGGTTTTTTTGTTTGTGTTGGTGGATTTTTTTGGTTTCTTGGGTTGGAGTTTTTTTTTTTATTTTGTTTTGTTTTGCTTTAGGTTGTGCTTTTTTTGTTGTTAGATTTGTTTTAATTTTTTTTGTTCCTTTGTTTATTTTTTGTTTGTTTGAAACATTAATAAATCTTTTTTTCTAAACATTTTCCAGCTAAAAATCAAAAAGTTCACAACAAATTTTAATGTTCTCTTTATCTGTGCTTTGGAGCACTATAATGTATGTAAGGGTTTGGATTTTTTTATAGTTTAATTTCTTTTTGTAACGTATTTCACCTGTTCATCTGTTTAAACACAACTGAGTTTTTCAAATGTAGTTATTTTAACTGAAACATAGTCCCTCCCTACCATATCAATGTTTATGAGACTCCTCTTAAATAACAAGATCTGTTGGTGTGATTACACTTTTTCATGCAGCCAAAAAGTGCATTAAAACATGTCAAAGAAATTTTATTGTTGAAAATAAGTATATATTTTGGTGACACTGTTCTTCACTCCTTTTTTAGCACTGCTAAACCCATAACAGTTATCACACACAGAAAGTAGTGCCTTCTGCAGGTGGGAGTGAAGAGGAGTATCCTATCTATTCTACTGAAGTAGATACTAAAGACAGGCATGTGCAAAGATAGGAGAAATAACGTGTGAAAGAAGATTTTTACGTGAAATTATTTGAACTTCAAAGAGCATTGATTTTCTATTTTCTTCATCACCTTCCTCCATGAGATTTTGCTCTGCTTTGTTTTCTTGTGTTTTATTTTCTTCTTTTCTCTTTTTTTGTTTTCCTAATTTAGACTAAGAGTACAGGAAAAAAATATCGGGGGTATTTTGTTGGTGGCTTTTTTGTTAATAATTTTGTTTATTAACTCTTTAATCTCTGTCTATAGCTCTGTCTTACACTGGGCTTTACTGTCTTTTAGCACTCATGAATAGGACAAACACAATCTTGGGGAGATTTAATATTCCATGCTACAAAATCAATTTATCATTTTTTTCATGGGCTTAAAGTTTGTGAAAGTGATTTGATATTCTGAATAATTTTACTGCATTATGTACTGATTATGATCTCTATACCTGGAAGTGAGAGATCTGTTCTACTTGCTAAGTTTAGAAGACTTACTGATATTGCTACAGAGAGAGATGTGAAATATTTAGTATTTAGAAAATGTTTACACGTCCTTTCCTGAATTTTTGATGGAAAATGTAAGCAGTCCTTTTACCAAAACCTAACTACCAAATGCTACAGTCTGCTTATTATTATTTGAAAGACTGTTGAATATTTAGGAGCTACTCAGAAAATCAAATATATTACAGATATGTGAATACAGTACTTAGATTGAACTTCAGAATAAAAGATGAAACTGCAGAAAGACAAAAGCACTTTGGAATATGATCAGATAATTAATTCATAAGAAGGTTCTACAAATTATTTTCATATGGAGAGAAAAGGATGTGCTTAGAGTAAAAGAACTATATCTGAAAACAACACAGAGTAATAAATGCAGAGATGTAGAGACTCATTCTAACATAGCTTCATGGTGTCTAAACTGCAGTGGAAATGCTTATTCATTGCAAACTAAACAGTGTATCAGATAATTTATTTTGAATATTCTTCATTCAACCTTTTTAGTAGTGAGTATTTCATGAACCTTTAAAGTTATATAACTACAAAATAATGAAAAAAAATTCTGTGTAGCATTTCTACCTTACCTTAATAATATATATTGGGACAAGGTGTGAAAATGTTTCTGTAATTGAATCAATAGGTCAGATAGTATATCCTAAAGCTGCTTTTTGTCAGAGGTAGATGGCAGAACTACAGAAAAAATCGGCTTTTTTTCTAACAACCATGTTAGAAATATTTTAAGTGGTTTGAATTTTGTTATGTACACTTAAAAGTCTTTTTCTTCATGTCTTTTTTGTACTCTACTACTTTCCAACACTGGTGTCTGTACACATTGGTCATTGAGGCATGTTCTGAAAAAAAAAAATGATTCAATATTCCTTTTAAGGAAGTTGAAGTAGACAGGCAGGGACAGATAGTAGGGACAGATATTTTGATTCATGACGAGCCAATTTTAAGATATAAGAAAAATAATTTACAAAATGTGTGACAAATGTGATTTCATACTTCCCAAGGATTCACTGTAGTTTTTAGATGACCAAATGAATTTATAGAACATGGGCTAGCAAGAAAAGGTCTAGTAGACTAAACAATAATGCATTTAAATTACTTTATTTCATAAGATAGAGGTGAGGTTTTATAGCCTGGAAATCTTATGAAACTGACTTGAAAAAGGTTTGTTCCATAAATTTTAATTGTGAATCTGTGTAGGTAAGAGTAGATTACTCTTTGAACACTAGATGGATTTGTAATCATTCAATATTTGCCCAGTTATAAAAACATAGACCTGAGCTAAAAGGCAAATACAGAATTATTGAAAACAGCTCCAGTCCACCTTGTTACTAGTTAAACTGGTGAAAATATCCTATTGTTTAAAGAAATATATTTAAGATTATGCTATCTAGAATTTTAACATATAACATATTTTTCTTACATAATTTCCAAAGTGTATTTCTTAAATGGTTCTGCAGTTACATTTACACTGAATTGTTAGGAGTTTCAACTACATTTATTATTTTACAGTACTGAGTATAACTTAACTAGTTTAAAATCGAGTTGAAAGAATAGTTCAAATTCCCTAGCTAATCTTTGAAACATTTGGACTCTGTTTTAATATTCCTAATTGAGCACCAGAGAAGGCTTAGATGAGACATTAGGAAGGATTTCTTTATAGAGATGGTGATCAAACCATGGAACAGGCTTCTTAGAGAGCTAGCCAATGCCCCAAGCCTCTCAGTGTTTAAGAGGCATTTGGAAATCGTCCTTAACAATATGCTTTAAATTTTAGTCAGCCCTGAAGTGGAAGGGCTGTCGAACTGGAAGATCACTGTAGGTCCCTGCCCACTGAAACATTTCTCCTCTTCTCTTCTCTTCTCTTCTCTTCTCTTCTCTTCTCTTCTCTTCTCTTCTCTTCTCTTCTCTTCTCTCTCTTCTCTTCTCTTCTCTTCTCCTCTCTTCTCCTCTCTTCTCTTCTCCGCACTTCTCCTCTCTTCTCACCTTCCCTTCTCTTTTATATTTTAGTTTTTGAATGCTATAATAATTCATACATTTTTCTTTTTTCTTTCTTTTTTCTTCTTTTCTTTCTTTAGATGTCCTTATTTTAGGATTATTTAGGACAATACATTTCTAGATATGGACCATTAGTCTATATCATCTTTTCTTCCTTTAAATATATTAATTTTTCAGAAAGTAATGAAAGATAACATCACTAATAAGCACAAGTGCATTGTTTCCCTTCTCCCCTTCCCTGATTTTTTTCTTTTTTTATTCTTCAATATCAAATTCAGGAAGCAGAAATATTCATAGAAAAAAAACCAGTGAGATTCAATGGATATCTGCACCTACCTATGTCATCTTAAACTCTCATTATGTGAATTGGGGAAAATAAAAAATTCAAAAGAGAATTAATCTGTTCTACCATATTAATGTATGTACAGATCAGAAGTATCAATATCTAAAAGACCAATTATTTTTATTAGCTCCAAATATAATTCAGTATGGCCAGCTGAGGTCTGGACCACAATGGTCTCCAGAGAGTATGTCTCAGGATAAACAAGATCTTTCAAAAACAATGATTCTATTATCCAACAGTTAATAAGGTGGTTTTCAAAAATATGAGAGCTGTTGCCTGCGTTCAGAACGTCCAGCTGGATTCACTGTATGTTTTGAGCTTTTGATCTAACATAGAAGAGATATGTATAGGTCTACTATTTGTTGTATGTACCTTTGCAGAGAAGAATACCACAAATGAATGGCTTAGGTTTGTTCATTTCTGTTACACCCTGGGTTTTGCCATAAACCCTTTCTCAGAAAATGGTTTTTCACCAGTAACTATAGACAATGTAAGTGTCTTACTCAGAATTATATATTCCAAACCAGAACAAGGAATCTAAATTTTAGTCAAGTGATGTTGGGTATCACAATGAGGTATGTAGCTTATTTGCCCCTAAGTAAGTACAGACATTTTTTCACATGACCCATAGTATTAGCTGAAGTGATGTTAGAGTAACAGAAGCAAATGTTTCAAATTTTTACTAAAAATACTAGATACTTTCAGAGATAAAGAAAAAACAATTGAGGAAATTAGAAGAAAAAAAGCATATGGCAAAGACAGTCAATGAGTGAACTGAAAAAGAAGAGTGTTCAGATGAAAACATTTAACTTTAGGAGAAGTCCTTCAGGCAAAGCTAATTTGGCTGAAACTATTCATGCCAAACTGACTTGTCAGTGGAAAGAGAACTATTTACAGGCACAAGAAGCCTAAGTATGGTGAGGGGAATGTTAATAGGAACTGACTTTCCCTGCCATTATTGATCATGCTAATGGCTCTGAATATTGCTCTTCAGGCTGATGCATGGTGCATGAAAAGGGGATGGTAAGTCCTAATGCATCTGGCAGATGAGACATCCCCCATTCCTTGAGGTACTTTAGTATGTACTTTCTGATTCTACAGTAAAATTCATCTTTCACATGGACTAAAATGAGTAAAAGAATTTCTAATATTTGCATCTGCTTCTCTGTCATTGTCTCATAGATTAAATCAAATCTACTGCCTACTGAATAAGGTCATTTTTTGCCAGTTTAGTGCCACATTACATTAAATTCAACAAACATATTACAGCAATTTTATGATGTAGTACTAGCTGTGTCAGAGGTTCACAGCTAAACTTTCATTTTTAACAATGAGTTCAAAGGGTACTGGTCAAATATTGCTTCTGGTCTTAACTTGGCACATGAAAGACACCATCTGGCCGCATTTTTCCCAGGCATTAAAACAATAATTTAAATAGTTATTGATATGGCTCTATCAATAACTAAAATTTCTTGCTTCCAGGTTAATTTTTCTTCTAAAGCTATTTTTACTTACAGTAACTAGACTTTAATGTAAATATCACATTTGGGACAAACTATATACAATGTTATATCAGGTTTTGAGGTGCTGGAACATGTCCAAACAAGAGCAAAAATGTCAGTGAAGCATCTTATAAGGAGTGGCTGAGAGAGCTGCAGTTGTTCAGTCTGGAGAAAAGAAAGCTCAGGGAGGACCTTATTACTCTCCACCACTACCTGAAAGGAGACTCTCAGGAGATGGGGGTTGGCCTCTTCCCCCAGGTAACAAGTCACAAGTCAAGAAGTGGCCTCAGTTGCACCAGGGGAGATTTAGGCTGGATGTTAGGGAAAATTTCTTCATCAAAAGGGTTGTCAAGCATTGGAACAGGCAACCCAGAAACTTGCGGGTGTAGAAACCATTTCTGGAGGTATTTCAAAGAAGAGCGGATGTGGCTCTTAGGGACATGGTTTAGTGGCGACGTTGGCAGTGCTGGGTTAACCTTAGACCTTAGATGATCTTAAATATTTTTCAATCTAAATGGCTATGCGATTCTATTTGGAAAAAAATTTTTAGTCTTCACATGGAAAAAGTAATAGAGGAAAAATTACATTGATGGGTGTCATGTAGTTAGGCTATTTGCATTATATTTAAATTTTAATGTTGTCAGGATTATTATTTTTATTCCATTCTACAATTAACATTTGTTTCAAGCGACCTACAAAACAAGAACAGAAGTGAAAAATATTTGACTGAACTGGAATTTCATAAGACTTTTTTTCAGCATACTTATGTAAATTTTCTTCATATTCATAAGGTTATTAATATTCATAATCTTCAACTTACATGTTTCTAATATTTATTCTCCAGTTCATGCAGAGAGATATCCATGTTAAGATTATTTGAGCTCCTGTTAATCACTATTTTAATGGGAAATCACATTAAACTGTTAATAATGATGTGTTATATGCTTCTTTTCTTTTCCACTACAAGTTGAGATAGTTTTAAAATACAAATACCTAATGATCATATAACATAAAAAAAATAAAACTTCAGCACTGATTCAAGTCCCTAAGCTCTAGAAAGACTTAGGCACTTGAATATATATATATATGCTTGAAGTTTCCTATTGGCTAGCTCTAGATTATACATAATATTTGAGTTGTGTAAAGTGGAGGTATATATGTATCAGTGTAGGAACTGAAAAGCTTCTTTCTCTGTGCTTACAGATAAGCACCTTTGATGCCTAGAGGAGCTATTTGGGACAGCATGTGGACCGAGTTATAGGGATAAAGTAGGCATTTATTACAAGGCCCTCAAAGGATACACCTTGGGTAGTACAAGAGCCTGGCTGGGGCTCTGCCCAAGATGGACCCAAGATAAACCCAAGTTGGATGACCAGCTATGAGTTTTTACATTTTTATAAGATTTGGTCGATTTACATATTGGGATAATCATCCAATTGCAGCTTCAGGTTATGAAGTCCCATCCTCCCAGATTGCTCTCCTCAGTTCGCTGTCGTTTATACTTTTGGGCCTTAAACTGCTGTGGTGTCCTTGGTTCTCAGACTGGAAAAGGATTGTTTTGTCTAACTAAACTGAGAAGAGAACTTTCTAATACTTCATATGAAGTTCAGAGTCACATACTAATGCAGTACAGAACCTGGAAAATATGAAAGCTAAAACTTGACCACCACTTTCCTGTACATTAGCTTCATTGTATACTAAAATTATATGAAACTAATCTTCTCACTTCTAGGTGATCTGGAGCACATATGTCTGAAGAGAGATCAGTCTGAGCCTGCATATGCAGCTGAGTCCATGGGTTTGACTCTGTGCTTAATCTCTTCTACTCTGAATTCATCTGGCATAAAACAAGGATAATAGGATTGCCTGACCTATACTTGAGGATTATTTCAGAAATTAATACAGCCCTGTAATGGTAACCTATATAAACACCTAAGCAGTTGTCACAAATGAGTAGTTTAGGTCACTTTATGCAGCTCATGCAAAAAGGGTGAGGATGCCAAAGAGTAGAGATCCAAAAAAGTAAGGGAGACCCTCCTGTTGAGTCATGAGATTCAGGGGGGTTTCCCTTGCCAAATTCAACCTTGATCCATGGTTAAATTTTAAAGGATTCAGCAGTACTCAAATCATTGACTATTTTATAAAAAATCATTCAACAGAATTTATTACAAGCACAGCAGTAACTTAACTATAGATCTGAGGTGACAGTATTCATACTACAGCATATACAAAGCAATTCATACAAGCATACACACAAAGTAGTATGTACAAAGGTATACCTGTTAAAAATCCCCTGTGAGTTCAGTGAAATACTCAAGCTGGATGTTTTTGCCTCTCTCAACAAGCAAAAAGTGTTTACTCTTGATGAGTGGGGATAGCAGTCAACATCCTGTCATCAGCATTTGAAAAATGCCCTGTGAGTAGAACAACCCTGAGAGTTTGCAAGCTCTTTGTGGCACTGCACACACTCAAAGGGCCTCACAGAATTGCTTTAGTCATCAGCAAATCTCTGGGATGATTCAGGCAGGAGGGGATGATCCAAGGCTATTAGGGGATAACTATATCTTGTCCTGCTCCTTGGTTCACTCCTGGTAGTATTAGTCACATAGGAGTGTCTGATAAGGTCAAAGGAAACTACATGGCCTAACTAATTTCTCTAGGCTGAGAGCTAACAAGAATTCTTGAGATTGTATTGAAACATCTGGCAAGGGTAAAAAGCACCACCACAACAGATGTGCTCTCTTCAGTCATTTAGTTACAGTTTCTTTAGTCATATTTAATAAAATTCCTAAATGGAAAGAGTCCTATCAGAAACATAGAAGTAGAAACCCTTCCTTCACAATTCAAAAATACTTTGCGCAATGCAGCCTCATGACATGTTGCGGTGTGTTTCATATGTTTTTTACAAGTTTGTGTTAGATAACTAAACGTTTTAATAATTGTTTTAGACTTTTGCCTCAGGCCCTTCTCCCCCCCCATGCTGCCGTTTTATGTCAGTCATTTGTTCCCTTGGTTACTCCCGCCTTTTTGTATTTAGTTTTATGTCTATCAGTTAGACCCCTCCTTGTTTTTCTCATTATCTCAGTCTCCCCTCCCCTGTTGCTTTGGAAACCCGCCTGCCTGTCATCCTCTGTCCCCACCTAAGGACCAGAAACTTCTACCTTGGGCAGGGGATGATTGGTGCAGGTGGGCCGACCCCTCCCATGTTTGCCCCCCATTGGTTTGTGTTCCATGTCAATTATCTTGGAATATGTTCTGATTTGTCCATTGTTTAATGTTCCTCCCCTTTGGCAAGGTTATTTAAGTTCTGTATCATCGCGCCCCCATTGCCTTTTGCCTTACCCTCCTTTTTGCCTTTCTTTTTCCTTTCGGCAGTTAATTGCAGCTCCCCACTCCTACCCTAAATAAACCCTTTCCCTGCTGCCACCAACTGCTGCCTCCCGTGCCTTCGTTTCCTGGCTTCCTCGCGGACCTGCAGCGGGCGACCCACCAGGTGCCGCATTCCGCACCTACGCCGTGCGGAGGGCACCTAAGCTGACCGCAGCCTCCTTCGCTCTCGCACTTGGGCAGAGGCTTGAGTGGCCACGCGGTCGACCCCTGACCCTGTGACGGCTGGTTTTGTGGAGCCAGTCGGGCTCGCCAGCACCCATGCCACAATGAAAAAAGTGACCAATGGCATCCTGAGCTGTATTAGGTAGATCGTTGCCAGCTGGTAGTGAATTTTTCCTCTCTGTTCAGCCTTGGTGAGAAATATCTATACTGCTTGGATTGATGGACAACCTGAAGTCCAGAAAACAGCAAGGAGGATGATTAAGAGACTGGAGCATCTGACATAGAAGGCAATTATAAGAGATGGGGCTGTTCAGTCTGGAGAAGAGATGGCTTGATAGGATTTTATCCACGTGTATAAATACCTGATGGAAAGGACTAAAAGAACTTAAGTCAGACTCTTCTTAGTGGAGTCCAGTGACAGGACAAGAGGGCACAAACCAAAACAGAAGAAATTTGACAAGAAAAAGATCTGTTACTGTGAGGGTGGTCAAACACTGGAGTGGGCCGTAAATAGAGGCTGTGAACTCTACATCCTTGGAAATAAGCAAGATATAATTGGTCATATTCCCACACAACCTGTTCTAACTGATCCTGTTCTGTTCTGGAAGAGGTTGGACTAGTCAAGCTCCAGAACTGTCCTCTAACCTCATCCGGAGTGTTTCTGTGAGAATATTTTCCCATCAAATATAATGATTCTGTTAACTGACATTAATCTAGTGAATTCTCTTTGAATTCCCTATGGTCCTATGCGTGGTTCGTAAAGCAGTTTTCTTCCTATTTTTTCTCCAGCTGATAGCTCCCAGTAAAGTTATATTTTTCTATTAAGTATGTGTAAATGGTGATGCAAAATAAAACAAAAATTTTAAATAATCTGTTCTTATGAAATTTTGATCCTTCACAACTTTATGGCCATAAGTATTTGGTTTGTTAGAAAATATCTGAGATTTTAGTGGTAAAATATAGTTTGTCATTTTCCTGTGTTAGCCAGTTAGTCCATCAGGTTTATATGTACTAGGAAAAAATCTGCCATATATAGCATATAAGGAAGCCCAGCATAGAAGTTTGGAAAAGCTGAATGAAATGAGAAAGGGAAATGTTTTTTTGATGGGGCATTTACTGGGATTTTTCACATAAAAAATTAAATCATTTAATTGCAAAAATCCACTGTTAAGAATGGTTTCCATAAGTATCTAGTAGACTATTTGCTTTAAATTTTCTTAAAATATTCCTCCAGAGATCAAAAAAATAAATATTCTAATGAATTCAAGGTAAAAGGAAGAATTAAGAAGACAAAATGTAATGAGGGATCAAAGATATATTAACACTGACAAAATATTTCTGTGCTGTTCTACTCTTTTACAGATGGCATGCTTCTGTGGTTACCAATCTACTTTGATTAGAAAATTTGAAGCTCTTACTAATTACATGTAAAATGAATCTGGAGAAACATGAGAAGATCAGTCTTGGTGACAAGAGCAAAACATCATCACACAGTGATGCTTTCAAGGGGAAATGGAAGTTACAAACTTTTTGCAGGAAGGTCTGACTATATTTGTTTCTGAGTGATGATTCACACAAGATATTTTACTGTTAATAAATAATTCTCTGTGGTTTTTAATCTTTCTCTTTTTCTACAAATTTTAACACAGAGAGCTTGAACTTTGATTACAACTAGATTAGGATAAAAAAGAAAATAATGTTTACCTAATCTCACAAATCCATTCCTTATCTGGTTTTGCTTTCACTAATAGCTTTGAAATACTCTGTATTTTAGTGAAGAAGTAGCTTATTTAATTTATGTATACCTGTGTGAATAAAAAACTTACATGTACCCCTAAGTACATCAGTAATCAGTATACAATATGTAATATGCATATAGTTGTGCATGCATATACATTATTTAGATGTGATTGTGTATCTATAGAAACATTTTAACTTTCATTAAATTTGATTGAATTAACTGCATCCATTATTTCAATTCAAATAGAAAATGCAGTGAAAACCCACAATTCCCTTTAAATAGCAGAATGCATATTGGGAATAGAAATATCAAAATGATGGACTTCACATTTGTTCGTTGACGGTGCCATTGTTTATTTTTTTATCTTTGTCAGACTTTCTGTCTGAGTTTGACATGGCAGGGTACAGGAAAAATAAATCCATATTTTTTTTATTTCTTTGATTTATTTTATTGTATAATAGGAGGATTTTTCAATTTGCTCCTATATTGACTTTATTTTGGTAAGAAAATTGTGATGGTTTATATGTATTTCGTTCATAATCAGTTAAAAATATATTATGACAGTCCCAATTAGAAATGTATAAAAGAAAAAAAAGGTGGTTTTTTTCCCACTATTATTTTTGAAATAATTATGAATCTCCAATTAATTAATTATATATGTAAATAATTTTTAATGCCAAATTATAGTACTATCAGAAGAAGCAACCTCAGAAACACATGGACCAAATAAAATAAGAATTTTATCATAGAAGCTGAGTTTGGTCATAGTACTGTGGTTTGAAATGGATATCACACTGAACCAACTTCACCGTATTTAACCCCACATGAAACAAAGCAGTTCTTCTCTTAGCTGTTTGAGATTCTATTAGCTCCCTTGACTTCAGTGGGAGCTGACTGTATCCCAGTGAAGTAATTATCCTCACTCAGCTAAAAGAACAGAAGCAACTGACTGGGGAGAGGTGCTGCAGCCGAGGCTCAGCATTACTCACACAGCAGGAGTGTGGATGAAAGGCACCAGGCACCATCACAGAAGCCACTCAGCCACCAGGTCAAGATAAGAAAAGAAAAACTGTTGGCAGTAATTCCACCTTTCCCTGAGAAATAAAAAAGCAGCCCTAGATAGCTTTCAGGAAGGATGAAAAAAACTTGGTGAAGACTGTAGAACACCTGCACTTAAACTGCAAAGAAAAGGAAAAGCTCAATATGTGTTCAAACAAAGGGATAATATACTGCCTCAGGGTATTGTGCTTGTAAACTGCACAGTAATGCTGCTAGGTATGTATATATGTTATTTTAAATACAATATGAAAAAAAGACTGAAAATTAGAAAGTCATGATGTATAATTTAAGGGATAACCATAATCCTGAGAAGAATGCCCTAAAAGTGTGTAAAAAATAGTGTATAATCTATAGAAGTTTCTACAGAAAAAAAAAAAAAAAAAAAAAAAAAAAAAAAAAGAGTCTGTGTTTTCATGCCTAAAGGATTTATTTCTATACATTCTAAAGACAATGTTGTGAGACTTCCATAAAGAAAATATACAGTTAAATCAGTAGATATTGATAATTTCTCTTTAGGAAACATCAACCTAAAAACCTATTGAATAATCAGTATGGTAAATTTTATTATGAGTTTATAAATCTCTTTAATCTAGTGAAGAGTCAAACAAAGTAAAGAAACTTAAGACTGGCTAGTATAAAAATTATTCTGAAACATCACTAGTTACAGAAGATAACAGTGATGCCATAATGATTGAAAAAGGAAATGACATGTCCAACCCCTGAGGAGGAATGACATCTTGCTCCAGCAAAAGCTGGAACTATGTGGAAAAGAAGTCAGCAGAGAGGAACCTCTGTGTATTGGTGGATGATATGTTGAACATGAGCCGGACATGTTCCTTCCTGGGAAAGACAGCCATATACCTCCCCGGCTATCACAGGCACAGTGCTCCCAGTCACAGTGCTCCCAGCAGATTGACAAAAGTGACCGTGCCCTCTGCTCAGCCTCAAGGACTGACTTCTGGACTTCTGGGCTCCCCAGTATAGGAAGGACATGAACAAACCAAAGTGTGTGCAGCTAAGGGCTGCAAGGATGACAAAGGGCCTGGGGCATCTGACAGGGCAACCAGGCTGAAGCAGTGGGGCCATTCAGCATTGAGAAGAGAAGACTCAGGGAGATCTTAGAAATGTGTAAAAATACCTGCCAGGATACATATGTCCCTACTAGGGATTCGATCATCTTTGGGAGACAGCTGAAAAAGATTGACAGGCTGTTTCCTCTCTAAAGGAATACATTTATCTTGCAACAAAACCACTCTGCAAGTGGAACCTATGGAAATCACAAATGGATTTATGTGAAAACTAAAATACAGTTTCAAATTAAAAAAAAAATAGTGTTAATACATTTTTATCTTGTTCAGTTTATACTATGATCTGGGGTAAACAACAACATTTAATGATCATTGGAAAATGCAGAACACAAAGCTCATTTGTCACAGAAAATTTGTCACTGCCAGAAAAAGGCATCAGTATGGAACAATCCAAAATTGTCTAAGAAAAATCTTGGTTGAAAAACAACAAATGTGACGCTTTCACCAAGGAAAATCAGACAAAATATCACTCCTCATATGAGAAGACAGAACTGGAGCACATGTGCACTCAGTGTGTGATACAAAGATGACTAAGCTGTTAGCAAGCTAGGACTAAATACCCAAAGCATGGCTTCATACTGAGAATTATCTAACTTTGAGTCAAAACCATCTTACCAATCACTGAAATATTACCAATGATTAATTACCTGACTAATTACTTGAGAACATGTAGCTTATCCACAGCCAAAAAGGAAGGAAGCCTGTTCCTTCCCCGCATTTCACCTTTCTCAGTCTGTGACTGTGCCTGACAACTGTAGCATTCCCTGACTCTTCCAAGGAGAACGGTTGGAAAATCCACTTGCTGCTCCCATGTATCATCTTCCTGCCTGTCTACCCCCACTCTCCCGAGGTACAGAGTACTGGACTGTACATATTTACTTAGGAGATGAAGGTGACATCAGACACAAAGTTGGGCTGAGGATAAGGGTTGGATAAAAAACAGAGAAGCAATTCTGCTACCACAATGATTCCACCACCATCATCAATCTGCTGTCAAAGGCAATGCAATATAGAAATGCCAGTGATAATGTTGAGCACCTTCTGGATTTCTGAGCTGAGTGTGTTCTGAATACTGCTGATGGTTCATTACACCCAGACACTGTGGGCAAGGCAACTTACCTTAAAATGTGTTCATACACTGTTGCCAATTCCCAGCTTCTTGTGTTTTATAGTTCAGACTATAAATGACTTTGTGGCAGCAGCGATCTTTTATTATATATCTGCAAAATGCTAAACACAGTAGAACTCCCAGCATTTAGGAGTTCCAGCAATGAAAAGTAGAAGTTAATACATTCTTTTATTTCACTTTTTCTTCCAACAGCCTTTTTCGAATATACAGTAAGATTAAAAATTATAAAAGGAAAGATCTCTCAAGTGCTTAAAACATCTCTATGTGACCTACAAGCAACACAGTTTGATACAGAAGGGCTTCAAGGTTCTTCTGCATGGTCATAGCAATAGTGCATTTTTTCTGATTGCTGCCACATCTGTCTCCTGCAGTCTCCAGAATGACAGAAGCTTCAGTGGTAGCAGTGACTGGAGAAGCTGAAAGGTCTGTACAATGTTTCATTTATATTCTTATTAAAAAGTATTGCTCTGGTGTGTTGACTTTTGACTGGATGCCAGGTGCCCACCAAGCTGCTCTATCATGCTCCTTCTCAGTAGGACAGGATGGAAGAAATAGGAGAAAAAAAATCATGACTCAAAGTAAAGGCAGTTTAATAAAGTGGGAGCAAAATTTGGTTGTGCAGAAACAAAGAAAAACAATAGATTTACTTTCTACTTCCGTTAACAGGTGGTGTCAGTCTGCTTCTCAAGAAGTAGGGTTTAAGTATGCATAGTGGTTTCTCCAGATGATAGACACAAATAATGAATGCTCCTACCCTTCCTCCTTCTTCCTCTTAGTTTTCATTATCTGAGCACAAATCATATGGAATGGAACATCCTTTGGATCAATTTGAGTGAACTGTAATGGCTAGGTACACCACCAAAATCTTGTCCACATCCAGCCTATTGGTAAGGGGGAAATGTCGGAGAGACAGCCCTGAGCTGTTGAGCACTGCCCAGCAATTACAAAAACACTGGTATTTTATTATTACTCCTTTCTGGCTATTAATGCAAAGTACAGCACTATGAGGGCTGCTGTGAGGAATATTATCTCAGCCAGACCAAATACAACTGCTTATTCAATGTTCTCCCTTTAAACTCTCTTAAATTTTAACTCAAAAAGTATTAAAACACTTACAATTATATGAAAATAGGAATGTTTTGATCATATTTAGGAGAGACTCCAGTTTACTACAAAGCCTGAGTTTTCATACGTGGGTGGATGTCTTTTTGTGCTGGTCAAGAAGTTCAGCATGCTGGAAAGGCTAAACCATTGACAAATTTGGATTCATAGACATAGGTTTCTCTGGAATACTGAGAAGAAAAGACGAAACATGAAAAAAAATATCAAAACAGCTCTACCCTAGAAAGATAGAAAATAGTAATAATATAGAGCTATCACAGGCAGGATATGCAGGAAACCCATCTTGATACCAATTACTTGAATTACTTTTGCCACAATCTTCAAACTACTCATCTTGAATGCTGAAGAAAATTTCTGTATATATCGTTAATATGACTATAAATTCAACCAAATTTCAATATATTTGTTTATTTAATTCCTAACTAAATCAGAAAAAGTTTAACTACTTTTTTTTTCCACCAAAATAAATTCTTCTTTTTGATAGGGTGTAGGTTTGAAAAAATGATTTAATTTCTTTGATTGTCTTTATTTTTGATTAAAGGAATTTGGAATCTCTTGGTTGTATTTTTGTTTTTTTCCTTTCTTGGTGTCAGTTTTTTTGGTTTTTGGGGATTTTTGATTTTGGTTGGTTTTGTTAGTTTGTTCGGTTTTGGTTTTTTGGTTTTGGTTTTTTTAGGTTTTTACTTTTTTGTTTGGTTTTGGTTTGTTTGCTTGAGTATTTGATTTTATTTGGGGCTTTAAGAGAAATTATTAAAAGATGGAAAACCACATGACTTTTAGAGAAATTCATGTGCAGTCTGATTTAAGCAGGTAACTGAAGAGGGAGAGAAGAGAAAAAAAAAATGTATTTCTTCCTTTTTTCCTAGCTTTTCTCTCCTAGGGAGAACTGTGGTCACAACACTGTATCCTGAGCTAGCAGTCAGAGATATGCTGCCAGTATTAAATAACAGTGATCTAATTCAGTCTAGTCCCAGAAACTCACAAATTACAAACATCTGAACTAGTTCCAGAAGCTGGGAAAGTAATTTGCCAAATTTTGCTTATTCTTTTCTCTGCTGAGAACAAGGTGACCAACACAGCCAAAATATCAGCCCATGGCAAAGACATATTTTATTTCTTCTGTTAGTCTAAGGAATTAGAGTCCAAAGATTTTTTCTTACATGCAAGTCTGTTATAAAATAATGTCTTACAGTTGTGCACAGCCACAAGGAGCTTAAAGAAATAGCCCAATATTGCTGAAGTTAAATGTTAAAGATACCTGACAGGGAACAATTATTCCTACACTTCCTGGGATTTATCAGTCTTACTTTCATGTAATATGAAATTTTACTGCAATTTATTTAAAGTAGTCAAAATTAGGTGCATGCATTTGTATATTGATTTTCTTACCATTTCACATTTTTCTATTCCTATTTCACATTCCTTTTCATTGTGTTAAGATGGGTATTTGATTCTTTAAGGCCATTTTCCAGACACCGAGTATTCAGTTCACAGAATGACAATACTCAAAACATTTATGATGTGAGCCAGATACTACAAAATCAAGATGATGCTGTGTATTTTTCTAGGATTCTGTATTCTATGCAGAAGTCGATCTCTATCTTAGTAACCTTCCAGGATTTCTGCTAAGCCTCAAATCCCTTCTCAATAAGTGTGCTTATACAAAACCTCAGCAGTCACTTTAATGTTTGAGCTTAGAGAGTACAAAATCTTATGTGTAAATCCATGTACAGTTTTTACTGCCATTCATTGGCTTTCTTTCCCTGGCATGATTATCTCTAAAAGAAAGCGTCTGAATTGTTTTCTGTTTACATCTCCCAGACCAAGACAGCCTGTTTCACACACAAAGCTAGCTGAATACCGCAGGAGTCACTTAGCAGTAGCAGAATGGCCTGATTTGGATCTTTGCCTGCCTCAAGACATTTAATTTAATTTCATCATTTGCATTTTTCACCAGATAGTATTGTAAGAAACAGACCATCAAAGGGAATGTTATCATGCTGAAATTAAAGAACTCAAATGCATGTTGAGTTTTTTTAAATACAGATATAAGGATTTGCATTGAATGCATGTTATAAGTAGTGTGCTTTCCTATCATATATTTGAAGAGAGAAAAATAAGATAAGAGAAAAAGAGAAAATGAGATGTCATTACATCATTACTGTATTGTTACAGCTTATTTATATAAACATGAAAAATATGTATTTTATTTCCATAATTTTAACATTTAATTTTTTCTCTGTCTTTATGCAGCAGTTGTTACAGTTACACTTTTTAATTTAGAGCCTTTTACAGTTAACTCTCCAGTACTCTTCATCAATATAGCAGCAGCTTTAAAGAAGATCCTATGCTGTTTTGGAAAGTATCATGCTGAGACAGCACTTTGTATTGACCTATTGTTAAAGTTAGAAGTGAAAGCTGTGTTTTAGGTTTGCTGATTAATCTCCCTCCACTCCATAAACCTGACAGCTGTGTTTGGAGGTTGATGTGAATTCCCATTGATGCTTTGTGGATAACCAAAGGTATGACGTCTTCCAAATTTTTCATTCTATGGGACTCAGGATTAGGTAGGGCATCCTCAGAAAAGCCAAACATCGAGGTAAATTGTCTCTGTTTTCCTATGTGATTTCAGCATCCTTAAATCATCTTCTAGCTCAGCAGGATTGTGAAACCATTGTGAAAGCCTATTATTCATTCTGTGAGAGTCTTTTCACTCTAACTGTGTGCTCTCAACCTGAACTGTTCTTATACTTTTTTTATTTTACATTGTGCACCTGTCTGGTGCATAAAATTATCATCCATCCTGACATTACTTATACCTTTTAAACATTTTATGTTTCCATTAAGGCATAACATCTTACATTTGTCCCTTGAGTAGTAACAATACAGATTATATTGAATTTCTAATCTGAAATTATCCTTGAATTCTTGAAGAAACACAGAAGAGGAAAATATTTTGCACCCACATCTCAGTGCTAAAGGGGATAGTTTACCATCATCATCATGATGAAAAAATTTAGGAAAGGGAGATCTACTTGCTTTCTGGGTTATCTGCAAATGCAGCAGGCCTGGGGGCTAATAGGCTTCCCCTTGTTAGTTGGTGTAATATCTGTCTGTCAGAATCCCTGGGAGATCTTCTTTGATAATATTTTAGAGTGACCAATTTGACAAGTCTGGCAAGGTACCAGACGTGCAAACAGCATGTCTACACTGTAAGTCTGGTAGCAATAGCAATCCCAGATGCTCAAATACTGTGAGTTGCATTTTAAGTCTAGGAGCATTTAATAAACTATCAGCTGCACAAACAGTGGGATTTATTGATTGTGGTGACAGAATAAGGTTCAGAAATTACTGTTGATAAGTACATTGGTATCAGAAAGCATAGCCAATAACATTACCATGGAATGAAGGTAGATTATTTATTCCACTGGGATAATTTCATTGGTATTAACTCTTTAATTTAAATATCATTCCCTGACCAACTTTCNCTGCTGAACAGCAGGTGCAAGAACAGGCAACAGGTAAAGAGAAGAAATACCATACACTAGCACTGTTTTTTTATGTCCTACCATATTTACCTAGCTGTAGTCTGGTGGAGGTCACCTCAGAGATCAATATTTTTCAGAGTCCTTTAAATTTTTAAGAATCTCTTACATAGCTTAAATAGCGTACAATAATTTTATTACTTGAATTGATGATTAACTTTACTGTATATTATTGCTTAATTTGCTAAGCTTTAATAAATCAAAGTCAAAAAACATCAAACTTTTAACTACAGGACACAAAAAAGGAAAAATATTAAAACATGTACAGCCATATGTCTGTAAGATAGTTGCTGTACATCAGATAAGTATAAAATCTCTAACTGTCGATGGTGACTGTGTAGTCCATACAGTAAATAGAGTCTGGAAATGGCTCATATCTTTTAAAAATAGCTATATAGTGCTCAATTAATTTGGCAAAGGTGACTCTGTAGTGACACATGAGATAGAAGCTGAATATATGGCAACATGATCAAGTTTGAGGCCACCTAGAAAAAGAATATGTTTATATGGTGAATGTGAATGGGACTTAACACTGTCACTTTTACCTGTTTAACATGGTCCTGTTACAGCAGGGCATAATAAGGATCTTTAAAATTCTACTTTAGGAACTTAAACTCAGATATCTACCAGAATCTCAGGACATCATTAACTTTTGAGTATTCAGATATTGAAAGTAAGCACCTAATATGAAAGGGAGATGCTTTATTGTCTCTGAAATTTTTTGATCCTCTGTGGATCAAAATCTTCAATTCTAATCTTAGACATTCTGAGCTCAGAAAAACTGAACCTGGCCAACTGATCGATGAAAGTCTTGGCAGAATAGTAACAAAAACTATTTTACAGATTGCATGAAGTGATAAAAAAGTAATTGAACAAGGTGAAAAATAGCATCACTTCTGTAGATATAATATGCACCGAGTGAAAATAGAAATTGTGAATTGTCTTAGTTTTTTAATGATTTGTAATCTGAGCAGAGGAAAAGAGTTATCTTCCTTGAAAAAAGAAAAAAGATTTTATTAGAATGATGACTAAAATCCATTGCCAATATTTGCTTAAAATTTCAGAAAAAAATTAGCCACATAACTGTTTTAAAGACATTTACCTCTGATCTGAATTATGGTATATAAATCAGAAATAGTAAATATACCAGAATTCACTATAAATGAGAAAACTGAGTCAACTGGGATCAAAATTCAGGTCAAAGTATTTTATAATGTTTTACTTCCCTCCTCAGCATATTGCTTAGTATCAACTCAAAATCATATATATTTAAATCAAAATTTGCACACATAAAATATGTTGAATAGCAACTGAAATAGAGTTTATTTTTTTAAGGATTACCTCAAATACCTGTTAAACTTATGTAGTACATGAAATAGTTCTAAACACTGCAGTCTACTATTTATGCTAAACATTATAGTGCTTAAATTCCAAGAAAAATTGTCATTTATGCTGTAGGTGCAATAGTATTGTTTTACTGCTGTGAGAAACTTATAAACAAAATAGATGAAGGAAGAGAAGACAACCAGATCAACAGGAAAACAGAAGGCATTATGTTATTTTTCTGAGTTTTTTGTCTTCTAGGCTAAATTAAAAAGAAAAAAAAATTATATCAGGAAAAAAAGTTAGTGACACTAAATACAAATTGACTCTTGAAAATAAGGAGGGAAGAAGAAGTCATGAAAATGAGGGAATTAAAGGATAAATTTTAAAGTATTGATGAATATAGTAAAAGAGCCCATTAATCTGGTAGTGAAAACAAGAACAGCATTTTCTGGAATTTCAGAAATTAATCATAGAATACCTCACTGTGGTTTCATTCACTGGTATGATTTATATTAATTGCTAAAACTGCCAATTTTTTTATTAGTACTTATCTTCAGACTGAGATACATTAGTTTACAAAAGAGGTGTTTGCACCTGCATATCATCATGTTATTTAATTGTATAATCACAGATGTTTGGCGCCATTTCACATGCCCAGGGTTGTATGTGATTTTGAAATGTGACAGATAGGTTACACACTTGATAGGTTAAGTTCCTGATTACAAAACATTTGTTTTGCGTGTTTTCCAGCATGAACTTCATCAGATCCGTCATAGAATTGTAGAATCATGGGAAAATGTAATCATAGAATTATGTAATCTTTTAGGTTGGAAGCGATCTTTAAAAACATCTAGTCCCAACCCCAGGGCCATGGCCAGGGACATCTTTTACTAAATCAGGTTGCTCAGAGTCCCATCAAACCTGTCCTGGAACACTTCTGGGAATGAGTCAACCACAATTTTCGGGGTGACTTTTCAAGTCCAATCTAAACCTACTCTCTTTAGATTTCAAACAATTTCCCCTTTTCTGAGCATGACAGACCTCTGTACATAGTCTCTCTCAATCTTTTTATAAGCCTCCTTTATGCATTAGAAGGCCACACTAAGGTGTCTCTGGAGCCTTCTCTTGTCCAGACTGAACATCTCAACTTTCTCAGCCATTTTGCACAGGAGAGACCTTCCAGCCCTGTGATCATTTTCATAGTCCCCTTCTGGAGCTGCTTTGATGGATCCATGTGTTTCTTTTGCTGTGGAGCTCCAGAGGTGGATGAAGTACTACAGCTGTGTTCTCACAGGAACAAAGGGAGAAAAGGGGAATCATAGATGGGGATTGCCCATACGCTTGTGCAGTACTTCATACTTGGCCTTGCTGGACTTTGTGCAGTTTTCATGGTCCCAGTCCTCAAGGCTGTCAAGACCTTTCCACATGATGTCCCTTCCCTTGGGCAAACCAACTGCATTGATTAGCTTGGTGTCTGCCATAGGTAAACTTGCTGAGGGGGCTCACTCCCACTGTCTGTGTCATTCCACTAAGTGGGGTGAATGCATTGGAAGCATTCAATCATTTTGACTATGCCTCTATTACCAGGTTACAAAACCTTAGTTTAGATGCATTAGTTTAGCTATAATCTTTTACAAATCGTGAAGAGTTTAATTAGATGTAGACTGTTGGGTTTTGCTTGTGGTTTTCTAAGTTTTTAAGGATGATATATTGTCAGTAATGTAAAGAAATAGTGAAGCATCATTAACCGTTATTTAATTAAAACTCATTGCACTCTGTCCAGTCTTTTTTATTCTTCAGAACTCAGCAAACTTTTAATATTAATCTGAATTGTCTGCCATTTATCAGTCATGTAATCCTGGCTTTCCTGAAGTCTATTTGAATTAATATTTTCTAAAATGCTTATATTTATTTATTCATTAATTCTAATAAATAACAGAATCAATCCAGGAATAACAGGGCCTTTTGATTACTTTTGTGTTTTAATGTCAGCATCCATTAGTCTGCTGATTAGCTGTTGTGAGCTTAATTTTTTAAGTAACATGATAAAGCACTGAGGTATACAGCTGGTCATTCACATAAATTTAATAGTGAAAGACACATATTTTGACTTAATTTTTTAGTAAGGACTGTTTAGTTCAAAAAATAAAGAACTTCTAAAACAAGGATTCAACCTATAAAAAATTAAGCCCTAAAGCATTCATCTTTTCATTTATGAAAAAATCTCCAAAACTAAACAACAAAACAAACAAAAAACAGACTGAAAACACAACCCCTATCATTAACAATAGTTTTGTCAATTACTTATTTGTAATTAGCCTGGTTGCACTGCACTGTAATTAGTATAATGATCTGCACTACTAAACTTGCCAAACAAACTCCCTCTTCATCATCTGTTACCTCCAACGATTTCCAAAAAGTTTACATGGAATATTAGTAGGCATATTTTTAGCAGCTGAAACCAGATTTTCATACTTTTCTTTTTCACTGAGTAGTATTTTGCAAGAAAATTATTCAATGCCAGATAGAAAAATAGAGTGATTAAAAATGTTTAAACAATTTGTATGGTGTCTGTTGTACAAAGAAATATATCTGAGCAGCAATTTTCTACTTTTTAAAATTCTGCTGACACTGAGGTTCATGGGATTTCTTGGCTAAACCAAAAGAAAATGGATATACAAAGATTGCAGGATACCATTGAATTGTTATGCACGGTAAAAGCTTTTCATTGCAGTATATGAATCCACAAATATTACCTCATATAGAGTTTGATATTGAAAAAAAGCAATATCAGGCATTGCATTCTCATATAAAACCTTATTCATAAAATCTGAATGGGTTTTCCATATATTTAAAAGCTCAGACACTTCAATTAAATTTATAAAAAGGGGGGTTGGTGGGTTGGTTTTGTTTTATTTGTTTAATTCCATGGAGTCAACAACACTGAAAGTATCCACACTGCCAAGTCCACCATTAAACTATATTCTTAGGAACCACATCTCCACCTCTTTTAAATATTTCCAGAGATGGTCACTCAACCATCTGTCTGTTTGACAATCCTTTTGATGATGAAATTTTCCCTAATATCCAATCTAAACCTCTGATGCGAGTTGATGCCATTTCTACTTATCTTGTCAGTTTTAACCTGAGAGAAGAGACTGATCCCCACCTTGCTACACTCTTCTCTCTGGTAGTTGTAGAGAGTACAAAGATTTACCCTGAGCCTCATTTTCTCCCAGCTAAACAGCCCTACCTCTCTCAGTTGCTCCTCACTAGACTTACACTCCAGACCATCTCTGATGCCTTTCTCTGGACATGCTCCAGCACCTCAACATCTTTCTTGAAGTGAGGAGCCCAGAACTGAACATGGGATTTGAGGTGCAGCCTCACCTGTGTTGAGTGCAAGGGGGCAATCACTGCCCTGCTGGCCACACTGTTTCTGATACAGGCCAGGAGGCCATTGGCTTTCTTGGACACCTGGGCACACACTCGCTCAAGTTCAGGTGGCTAGTGACTAACATCCACAAGGCCCTTTATACTGGGCAACTTCCCAGCCACTTTTCCCCAGCACTCCATGGGGTTGTGACCTTTCACTTTACCTTGCTGAACCTTGTGCAATTGGTGTCTGCCCACCAATCTAGTCTGTCCAGATCCCTTTGCAGAGACTCCTTCCCATCAAACAGAAGAACATTCCCGCCCAAAGTGTTGCCATCTTCAAATTAAGGGTGCATTTGATTCTCTCATCTAGGTTATTGGTAAAGATGTTAAACGAGTCTGGTCCCAATACTGAGCCCTAGGGAACACCACTAGTGACTATCTGTCGACTAGATTTAACTCCATTGACCACCACTCTGGGCCCAGCAGTTCAGAGAGTTTTTTAACCAGTGAAGAATCCACCTGTCCCTGACAATGGCAGCCAGTTTCTCCTGGAGAATCTTGTGGAAAATGGTGACTAAGACTTTTCTGCAGTCTAGGTAAGAAAACATCCACAGTAGCACTCAAGATAATCTACCCATAACCTTCCCCAGAGGTCAGACTAAGAGGCATCTTTGCTAGATACTCCTTCCAGAATTTACTGCAGATGCATCTCACATTTGTTAACCTCCAGACCGCCAGGATCTCCCTGGTTAACCAGGACCACTAATAACTGATGGAAAGTGGCTTGGTGAGTTCTTCCACCAGCTCCATCATTAACCTTGGGTGGATCCCCTCTGGTCCCATAAGCCTGTGTATGTTCAAAAGGTATAGAAATAACTAATCATTTTCCCTTGGATTATGGAGGCTTCCTTCTGTTCCTCATTCCTGTCATCCAGTTCAGGGGGCTGGGTAACACAA
Organism: Nesospiza acunhae; assembly: GCA_013398715.1. Classification (NCBI taxonomy): domain Eukaryota; kingdom Metazoa; phylum Chordata; class Aves; order Passeriformes; family Thraupidae; genus Nesospiza; species Nesospiza acunhae. The sequence goes on along the minus strand of VZSU01001552.1, from coordinate 780,595 downwards.
AACCAATTGATCTTACTACTAAAGACTGAGGCAAAGAAGAAATTAAGTACTTCTGTCTTTTCCCCATCCTTTGTCTCTATGTTTCTGATAGCATCCAATGAAGAGTGGAGATTGTCCATAATCCTCCCTTATTTGTTAATACACTTAGAGAAAATAATTTTGTTGTCTTTCATGGCAGTATTTAGATTGAGTTCTAGTTGAGCTTTGCCTCTTCTAATTATGTCCTGGCATAGCCTCACCGTATAGTACTCCTGAGTGGTGTCCCCCTTCTTCCAAAGTTCATAAAGTTTCTTTTTTTCCTGAGCTTGACCAAAATATGCTCAGATAGACAGGTCTTTCCTAATGGTTTGTATTTTGGCAGTCTGCTGCTGCTGTATTTAGGATAAATTTTATTCTGCATGGTAGATTTGGGAAGAATATATATTTATATGGCGTTTTTTTTAGAAGGTGCTGAGCATATAATTTTACTAGGATATAGGCATGCAGGAAAATGTAGAAATTATATCACCTTCTGATGTAATTGGTGTTTCCTGACCTTTCTTAGGGTATTTTGACACTAAGAACTTTGTTGCTAGATGTTTTTTCTGTTTTGTTTTGCATTGTTTTTATAGTATAACTTTCATGCTTAAAATCTTCACTTTAAATGTGATCTGTACATTTACTCAAAAGATGGAAAGCAAGATTTTTTTGTTCATGAATAAAATTCTAGACACACACTGTATCTGCTGATTAGTAGTAAATTGAGGAAAATTTGTTTACCCTTAAAGTGTAATGAAAAAGCAATGGAGATGCCTAAATATCATTGACTAGTGACATTTAAGGTGACACAGGACACACAGCAAAAGCCTAGGGCTGGAGAGTAAGATACAGGACTGTGCAATACTGGGATATTTTTTTCTAGAGCAGCAGCTCAGGGCCAGGAAGGATATCCCACAGTATCCTGTCACTTTTTGCTTAGTCCCCTCAATTCCTTTCCTAGACTGTTTGTGGTTTAGAAGCAGCAGGTCTCTCGCTTCATTTGGATGTTGAGAGTCCAAGGTGGTTTGAAAAAAATATGGGTATACTATATTCCTGCTTCCCAACTTGTGAGCCTTTGCTAGGAGTTACCAGTAAACAGGTATAAATGAGTTTTTAATGCCCCAGTTGGCAACACCTGACCCTTCAGATGGTTGTATAATATGCTTTCAAATAATCCCCGAAGGGCTATGGTTTGAAAGGGAGGTTTACCATGGCAACTTGTGATTTATAAATTTCTCTGGAACAGGATTTACAAGGAAATTGGATATCATTATGAAGCAGCTGTTTTTACCAGGTGACCTAGGTCAGAGTGGCTTCAGAGTGTTAATGATTATGTTTGCCTGTCTCGAGTAAATTGCTTGTGAATGACTTTGTGGGGCAAATTGCTTTAAAATAGAGACTGTTGATAGCATGCTGCAAGTTGTTAGCATGTTTGCTGACCACAAATCATACAAGGAGTTTAATATAATTCCTGAGTGAACACAAGCAAACAATAAAGTTAAAGCTACAAAACACAAAAATCTTTCTATTTTGTATGCATTTTGTAGGAGAAATTGCTATCAATTGTCATGAGACTACCTTTGAGTATTAGACTATTTCATAGTCCAATGTCTAAATAAAAAAATGAACATATGACAACCTCTTCTGATACAGCAGTCAAAAAAATATAATGAGAGTATTTTTCTTTATATCAAAGTTTTCATTTCTGACAAGAGTGTCATGTTTCTAAATATGCAACTCTTATCAGAGAGCATTTTTAAGCATAAAAATTCTAGACTTACACAAAACAGATGAGATTATTTTGGTTTAACATGAATAATTATTTCTATTCTATTTCTTCCAAAATGACATCTAAAATCCTTCTCAATATTTCATTTTTGCATAACCAGATAGATACAGTTCCTGCAAGTCAGTAGAAATTCCAGTGTTCTAACTTTCAAGTCACTGTTGCTTTTATGAGAGGGGTGGAACTTGAAATCACCAGAGCATCAGACACTGGATTTCCATGGGAACTCACCATTTTGCAGCATTACTGTTTCTTCAGTTATTTCTGAATTCTTGAACTTACACGCATTTATACACTGGATGCTTCCTTGAATTAACATTTGGAAACTAAAATGCCAGCAAGGTATAATGAAAATACTGCATATAATGTATTTTATACTCATACTGTGACTTTGGCTAAATTGGGATTTTCTACTGCAAATTTTTCAGCATTTACTCAGTAAGACAGAATCTAAATTAAACTGAAACAAAACAGTTGCTTTAATTTAATCTATTCTCTATTCTATTATCTAATTAGGAAAACACAGCTTTATGTTGCACTGACAGACTTATTTCCAGGAAAATTTATGGAACTCTCTGTTTTCAATATTGGGCCAGNCTGAAACCTTCTGCTACAAACAAAATGAGACATTACTTTGTCCCAAATAATTGGTTCCAGATTATACTTATTTCATGTTTATACTTGCAAATCATAGTAGGTTCCAATAAGTGAATAAATGGTTTTACTTTCTTCAACCTTTGCCTCATAAAAGTAAGTCTAAACTGTATTATGTGAAAAATTGCTTGAACTGACCTAGCTGCAGTTGCTGTTAATTCAATGAGTGGGCAAAAATTCCCATAGAGAATATAAGGGCTTTAATTAAATTTCTTCAAAAAACAAGTTTTTATTAGGTCCCCAAAAGGTTGAGGTTGAGGCATTGTCTAAAGGATTTAAAGTAAATTCACCTTCAACTAAGCATTACTATCCAAATTGCTAATTGCTATTCCTTTTATCATGTATTCTTTCTTTTGCTACCTTTTCACTGTTATATAGGATTATGCCTTCTCTCTCAGGGTATGTGAGTCTCTCTTTACTCGTATTGTCATTTCTAAATAAATACTCCAAATAATAATTTCAAAAGCCTTCTTTGATAATTATGCTCCTCTTCACAATGTACATGTCATATGACTCAAAAGGAAAAGCATGCATCAATCAGAGTTTGCACTCTCTGCAAACTCTCATATTTATGTCCAACAAAGTGGTTGTCTTCATCTCTGTTCTTGACAGTGGGCAGGAGGCAGTGCTTCATACTGAGTGGTTACCACCATCCTTCAGGAAGGGCCTCCATTATTCTTTATTCATGAAGTTTTCAAGCCAAACCTTGTTTTGATTTCCATAACATTTATTCTGTCATGGGAGAATAGAAAATGGTTTCATTTTATTTATATTCTTGTTTTGTCATATTTCTTAGCAGTTGTTGCAAAGAAGCAAGAGAA
>VZSU01001552.1:665175-777265 GCA_013398715.1 Nesospiza acunhae | reverse complement strand
CAGCAGGAGGGCAGAACAGAGTTTAAAAACTAAATGCATGTAACACAGTTTTCAAAATGGCAGGCAAATAAATGTTGGCAATAGCTTGCAAAGATATGGAGCAAAGAGAATATAAAATATTCTTGTTTGTCTCTATTTCTGTGTTATCCTAAAGGACATTCAGGCTGTATAAAGTCTCCTTTATCTCACAAGGGGACAATGCACTGTTACCCTAACATCACAAATAAACTTTGATTACATTTTTTTATTGTTCAAAATTATAGACTTTCCATTTATTGAATCTAAAATCACACATCATCACTGAAGAGGTTTTATTTGAACATTTGCACTTTTTAAACACCATATACAATTTTTTCACTATTTTTAATGGAATTGGTTCCAAAAGTAAAAGAAGACATTGTTGGCCTTTAATGACAAAATATTTTCAACATAAAAGATGTAGACATCTACTTGCAATAAGCTTCCTTGCAGGACAATACAGAACCCTTCATCTCATGCATGAAGGGCAGCCAAGGCAGGGTTGCTGATCTGTCCATATCTCATTCACAGGTCTGTTCTGAAGACACAGTATCAGTAAGTCTTGTCCAAAGTTTAATAATCACACTCTTGTCCAGTGTATGTCTTTTTTCTTTATGTACTTGATTGTGACCTGATAGAAATATAAGAAAATATGTTATTGATGAACGTGTAGTCCAAATAATTTGTGCAATGTCAGTCCCTTATTTTTCCATTTTTTTCCTGTCTTCAAATGTGATTAAGAATACGTCCAATCTGGAGTTTGGTTGATTGGTTGGTTTTGGAGATACAGGGCACAGTGAAAAGCAATATGTTTAAATAAGCAATGTTTCAATTACTTGGAAATTCTTAAACTATTCAATTCCCACATCATCCCCTAAATCACATGCCACATTTAGAAGCTATGCATGAAATAAATTTGTCTATTTTCATATATGAAGGCAGAAGGGCACAAATAATTTGTTTTGGAACGTTGAGTGTCATTGTTTGTTGGGGAATTTTTCTTAGACACATTTAGCTATTAGGTCATACAGATAATTTGTTAAAAATAGGTTTATGATTTTCACAACTCTCGTAAGAGATGTAAAATGTCACAACTCTAAGAGAGTTGTGATATTTTATTTAATTCAGGGATTTACACTGACAAATGTAATGCAAGGGATCATTTTTACTAAGACAATATCTCAAGCTGATTAAATAATTTCTTATCCATTAGACTCACAAGGAAGAGGGCACTCTTATTGATGAAAACCAGTCTGCTTTTAAAATGGCAGTTGAGCAAGACATTTCTTATCAGAGAACATAATACATTATTTTGTGAATGCTTTGCTTTAAACCCAAAAATTAACTAAATTCAACAGAATGAGTAGTACAAAAATTTATTAGTGTAAAAATGTATGCCAAATCATCCCTTTAGATACACAGTATAAGTCTAAACATTTTATTGCTCAATGAAACAGGTTGTAATTTACCTGAAGTTGATTTTGGTCAGAGATCATGAATGCAATGGTTTCTTAAGGAAAAAACCCAGAAAAACTTAATCAGTACTTAGATGTTCAAAGTATTAATGAGATCCTATGAAAAAATTGGCAGTATTAAAATGTTGTCAGTCTTTCTCAGTCTGTCTTATTATTTCTGAATCTTTTAATATATGTATACATTATGAAAATTTAATGTCACGCAATGTCTATTGTCATGCATTGCTAAAGGCAAATATTTGATAGATGTCACATAACTTTTGTGCATAAAATCACACAAAAGTACAAAGAATTTAGTTGTGTCTTTGCCTTTTTTTTCTCTATTTTTTTCTCCATTTTTATTTTCTTTTTGACTAACTGTCAATAATTTAGACTTTTACTGGGTCATGGACAATTAAGATACACTTTCTATGAACTTTCATTTTAGGAAGGAAAGACTGTCAAGAAAAAGAGCACACTATATCTTTTTGATCAAAAATCAGTTTTTTTGCCAACTGAGCCAAATTGTCCATCTGCTTGTACCTTGAATTAATTCAGAATCCTTTGTTTATGAAAGCACAAGCTGTTGCTATTGGAAGCGTAGCATTGTCACATACCTTTCATTTCAACTTCACTGAAGATTCAAGCCAGGAGGAAAAGGTGGGCTAAAATGTCTAAATTTCTTCATCATTATCACCATCATATTTATTAGCACAGATCTATAAGCTGCAGATGTATATAGGTAAATTATACAGGACAACATAAATCATGCAAATGAGATTTTTCTTCCCATGGGAATCTAGTAGAAAAAAAATTGGAAAGGCACTGGTTGTGAAGCAATAGATTCCTTCTTTTCTTGCCATTATATACATTAATATGTAATTTTTTACAGGAATTGCCTCTGGTATATATATATCAAAGTCTTGTTTAGATTTTCAGTGGGGGGGTTGGGTTAGCGATACCTGGGATAAAACAGTCTTAAATTGGTCTTTCTATCATCATCCTGTCAATTGTGGCACCTAAGCCTCTGTGTGCCTCCCCATGGATTTTAATACTTCTTAACTATTAGCACATATCCAGACTTCTTAATCAAAATGTTTTCATGAAGATTGCAAAATCAATTATTTGATTATTTGATTAGTTAAGAAGGAGGGTTGACTAAATACAACAACAAAATTTCAAAAGTGATTAAGATATTTTCCTTTTTTATTTCTTAGCTTCAGAAATCTTGAGGTACCTTTTAAAGATTTAATTCAAGCTTAGTATTAGATGGTAATATTTTTTGCATGGGCACTGCATATTTATCACAACTTTTCTTTGTTGCATCACAATTCTATGTCAATTTTTGCAGCTGTTTCCACCCTGTTTGTCATATGACTTATTCTCAATCACAGAGAGTTATAAAAAACAGGAAACAGAGAGACTTTAGGAATAATATTGATCTTGATTTGTTTGTGCTTAATAAAATCTTGATTATTTCAAGATCCTGATGCATTTGGATCCAGAGAGCAGTTAATGGTTTCAGCCTAACTTCTGTACTCTGCAACACAACAGAGAATCATGGAATCCACCCAATGGTTTCTTGGTCACATCATTCCAGCCTAACATTTTTGTTCAGTTAACTGTTGCTACTTGCATTGTTATTACATTCTGGTCTCCACATTGTGTTATAAGTCTGAAAAACTGCTAAGAGTTCATCTGTACTTCTTTGTTTCTTCCCTGCATGTGTCTAAAGTACTTTTGTGTAACCCCAATAATCTCTGCTTTGTCTTCCCATCAGACAAAAAAAACGGGTTAGACATGGTCATGGTGTCATTTGTGTAGGAGGTGATTTTGGATAGGCTTTAAACCACAATATCACCATATAATTTTAAATTAAGTAAAAAAGATGCCTTATTTTCTCTGATCATCCCTTTTAAAGTCCCCTTTTCTCTTAAGCTTTTTGAAAATCTATGAGGAAAACCAAGGCCCAACATTTTTTGCAGCTGTGACCTATATTTATTGCTTTCTTTTTTGGCCTCTGATTCATATACTCTTTGACCTGTAAAAGAGGTGTAAAATATTTTTTTTAACTAAACACTTAATGAATGTATCTGCTTTTTTAACGACATGCTGCCATATATTTTTTCATTTGAAAAGGAGAGATTTACCCAAAGCCTTAGCATTTGACTAGTATTTCAGCACCCCAGGAATGCTGAGACCCTTGTGCCTGACAATTCTTTCAGCATCCCATTTTTAGAACTCTTCACTGAGGAGTTTACTGGGTCAGAGGTTGATTTGACTTGTTCAGAGTCACACCCAGCAGAGAGACCCCCTCTTGAGTCTCCACATCTTTATCCTCCGTCACTGACTGCCAGTGTCCTTGAAGGACTCACATTAAGAGTTTCCAGAATAGCACTTTATTAATAAAATGGTGATAGGAGTATTGCTGATGATATATCAGACTGCAAGAATGTATTCAAATCAATATGCTAATTCAAAGCAATATACTAACAAGCTGTAATCCCTAAAAAAAGCTAGCTTGAGGTAATCACTCAGCATGGATAGAGTACAGTTCTTGCCCAGTAGATGTCCCCAGAGGGGAGAAGACAGGTTCAGCCCTTTGATTGATCCCAGAATTTACTCCAAAGTCTTCCTTGACTTCTCCCCATTCTAAACTCACTTTTATACTACTTTTTAACATTTAGGTGGTGCTTAAGTGACTTTATTCACACGTCCTACTCAGTGAGGGTGTTTCATACCTTGAGGGTAGGTATCTCAGCAGAGTACCCGAGACAGCCTTGGAGTGGGGGCACGTGTCAGTCCATGGAGAGGTATTTTGCTACAGTTGATTTTGACATAGTCTGGCCCCAATGTCTCCACTGCTTAGGTTGTACTGTGTGTGGAAGGTTGGCTATGCTGACCGCCGTTCATCCAGGGAAGAAGAACTGTATTTTCCCCTATAATTTCTGTCCTGTTATCTTTTAACCCACAGTCAGTTTCCCACACGTCTTTACTTCAGTCAGATTGTTGTAGCAACAAGTGTCATTAGCAACAATATTTTTAAATAGTGTAGAAGCCTTGGAGAAAACCCTTCTATAAAACACCAACAGAGTATACATATATAGCTACACCATGTTAATGTTGTTACTGCTTAATTTTAAACCTGTAACATTTGATCCTTATACTGCAAAATGTAACAAATTCTTTAAAGAACAGCATTTTTTTTAGAGATGTGTTTACAGGTATTTTTAGATAACTTACCAGCATGAAATAAACAAAACAAAAATAATAATCTCTATATGTTTACAAATAAAAATAATTGGAAAGAATGGACTATTCAAACATAATGTGTATTCACATACCTATTTATAGTAAGTGACTGGATTTCAATGAAATAACACTTGAGGTAGTTATAACTGGACCAACTTGGATCCTGATTTCTTAGTTTAGTGAAGGTGGGATGGACCTCAGCACAGGCCATTTTGGTCTTTTTCTTGAAGAATGAAGTGCTGCTGAGGCTGGATTCTAAACAGAACCAAAATTTACCACTGTTTTTTCACATGAAACACTAATAACTAAGTGAAGAAATTAAAAAATAAAAAAAAAATCAAAATACAGCTTTCTCCCAATCTTTAATTCAACATCATTCCAGACATGTAGGGCCATAAGGTGTACGGTGGGAAAATGTGTACAAGTTTGGGTCAGGTGCAGAGACTTATTTATGATTTCCACTCTAGTTATGTTTGAGCCTAGGTCACAATTAATAAAATCATTGTGGGGGTTTAGCCAAATTTTAATAAGGTGTTATTTACATATATTTACATGAATTTTGGTTGCCAAGGAGCACAAGTAGATGCAGTTTGTCCACAACATGATTAAAGCATAACATTTTCTTTTTTCCACAACTTAATTTTTCATTTCAAATAAAATACTATGAATTGTTTCTATAAAACAGTCAGTATCCCCTTCGTCTATGCCTATAACATTTGGTATTGTGTGTCCTTAAGTCTTCTAAGAACCAAATTCTATAATATCTTGTGTTGTCAATGGCGGGGCAAGAGCAGCTTTCAATATGAAAGAACAGCAAGCTTCGTTTATTGATCCGGGCATCAGACTTTTATACAGTAATTAATAAGCTAATGCATATTCTGTAACTTAATCCATCTATTGGTTATTTCGTACATGTCAGGTCCACCCCATGCTTACATTCCTTAGAAATTAAACCTTTTTCTCAGGCTGTTTTTAGTCTCATATCTCTACTCTAAGGACATGACGGCCTTGTTACAATCAAGCTCATTAGCTGAGCTCACCACTTCCCAAGCCTCAGACACCTGGACCAAGTCTGTGTGACCTTGGTCACGTACTAATCCTCAACAATCTTGCTGTATAATTTCTTTAGCTAGCCCTTTTATTTGATCACGCTGTCCCAAAAAAGACAGTCTAAATATCTTGTAATGTTATTCTGCTTGTAAGGACTAGTGGAGCACGCAGTTTATTTTCTTTTTGCCTGGAGAATGTTTCAAACTTCTGTCTAATCACATGCTGTGTACATACATTTTGAAGTGTAGACAAAATTGAGTCCATTGACCTAATTTCTAATACATTAAGATACAGCACTGATGACCAAGGAAATTGCTAGCTGCACAGGTTTGTAGATTTCTGCTGTTAAGATGTGTAAATATCAATTACAGTACCTGAAATAAAGTTTTTAATTATGATTGGTTTTCATTTAGCCAATGTAAGTCAATACACAAAAAAATACTTTATTAGCTTTGTGAAGAAAGAAACCCCCAATTTTTTAATCATGAAATGTTAGACTGAAATACTATCTCAAGGCTTCAACCTTTAATAGAAGAGACAGAGATGACTTATATACAAATGTTATGGTAATTGGAATGTTAATAAATGCATTACAAAGGCAAGAAATTACAATTTAATGGGTTTTTTTACTACTCTTTAACTATATTTTAATGGAAAAATTGTGTTTGTGGAAACAGAATAAAATTAAATATGTTTCAGAAATACTTTCATAATTTAAACTTGTATTTAATATATGAATTTAAAAGGTATTTAGGGAAAAAATCCAATTACAGACATAAGAATCTAGAAATTATTTACCTATATTGTATAGTGAAATAAGGAATTTCCTGCCAGTATCCAAAACGTACAATGAAATGCATTTCTTGAGCAAAAAAGCTCCAACTGCAAATTCTGCCTTTCACTAAGATAAATGGATACCATGGATTCATCTGATCAGATTAATATATATAAAATATAGATTCCTGTATTTGAACTTGTCATGTAAGTAAATTAAGCCAGCTTTACCACAGATAATTCTGAATTGGGTGAATGTAAATTCTGAATGTTCACTTGAGACATCTGTAGTGCTCTTGGTCTGTGCACTCACTAAAGCAGTGATGTTGAAAATGATTTCATGTAATTAAAGAGAGCATCTTAATTCACATAGTCATCTAGCCTTTTTTTGGACACTAATATTTAAGCAGCACAATCCAGCGCTTGAGTATGACAAAGGATTTTGTGGGCATTTTCTTGTTATAGTGATCTTGTCTCTAGTGGGTTTTTTTTGTTTGGTTGGGTTTTTTTGGTTTTTTTTTTTTTTTTTTTCTTTTCTTTCTATTTATAAGACAGTCTGCACTGGAAATGTTCCTTCAGGAAACAAACAAGCCTAGGAGTTAATCATCTCCCTTTAAACTGAAAAAAATGAGCAAAACAAGACAAGTTAAATAGAAACAGATTAGGACAATAACATCTATTACAACAGAAAATCTTGTTGAATCATCTCTTTGCTCTTCTTCACACTTAAATGAAAGAAAAAATCAAGAACGTCAGTGTACCAGTATGTTTTAGAAATGTTACAAGTACAATGTATTACAATCAAATGTAATTGAAAAATACAGTTTCTTTATGTATAATTTTATTTTAAATATATTTAATTTTTTAAAGTTAAATACACATTAAAAATATTTAAATATGTATGTATAGAATTATTAAGTATTATTACATTGCTATATTAAATAGAAAATAAAGTACTTATACATATTATATATGTATGTCATAGATTATTCATAACTATATTTGATATACATTATTTATAGATTAAATTGTACTAAAGGAGTTTGCCTGGGAATGCACTAGTTTATACTGGCTTTGTTTTTCTTTGGGGGTTTTTGGTTTGGCAATTTTTTTTCTGTATTAAACTGTCTTTATTTCCACCCATGACTTTTCATACTTTTACTCTTTTACTCTTCTGATTCTGTCCTCCATTTCTGGGGTTGGGTGAGAGCAAGCAGGTGTGTGGTGCTTAGCTGATGACCCCAACACCAATATACCCTTAAGACAGTTTTCTATGAAAGCATTATCAGAAAGAAATTACTAAGTTTTGCAAAGTAAAACCCAGAAAACTCTTTTTCCTCCAGGGAAAAAGCTAAGTAATGAGCACATGAATTGCCCATTACCATATGTGTTATCTTACTGTTTCCACAATACACACAGTTGGTGGAGTTGTGTATTTTAAGTGGCTAAATCTTTTTTACAGTACTTTGCCTCCAGATTAATGACTCAAATGCAGCCCAAAGTGGTAAGGAGTTGTCATCACCTGACACCTCTTTAATAACATATGTGGAACAAGGTAAGGCTAATCACTGTCATCTCTTTCACTGGAAATAATTTCCTATAAATTTCTATCATACATGAGGGACTGGAAATATACTGACCTTGCTTACCTTATCAAAAGCTTTTGGATTTTTCATTCTGATTTTCAGATGGAAGGACAACTTAATTCACCTTAACAACTGGAGTGTTTTTGATTTAACGATAGGGAAAAAAACACTGAAAGCTGAGAAAGAAAATGTCAATGAGTCTGAAATAATTTTGGTTCAGAACAGTGTGGATGTTTATGATTAGAAGTGTTTTTTGATTCTTCTGCCCCTCCCAAGAAAGTTCAGGTTTGCAGAATTTTTTGGGGTTGTGCAAAAAATAAGCTACTTTTAACTTTTCTTTTGGAATAATAAATTACTCTGCTTGGTAGCATATTTGTAGACTATTATATGTCTGCATTTGTCTATATAACAACTTATTGCATGTGCTAAAGAGCAGACTTACTCCGCACTGGGTATAAATACCATATGGTCTTCTCTGCTGACAGAATGGATGCAATTACATAGCTACATACAGAGTTAGGCAATGTAATCTCTTTATTCAACTATGTTACTTCAAGGCTGTCCACAGATACATGTATCTTTGGTCATCAAAGACAATTTTTGCCTTTTAAGGTAAGGCATAAACCCCACATTATCAGTACTAATCTATTTTCAGGCAGACAAAACATCTCCAAATATTTGAGTTCCCATATGCTTAGCGCAGATTTACTCAATAGCACTGAAGGAAGTTAGATGGAAATGCTGGTCAGGGTTTGATCCAGCATGGGTGCCACCCACAGGCCATGTATCAGGATAGGTGCTGCTGAGAACTGATTTGGTATTATTTCTTTAATAATTTTAAGTAATAATATAGGTTGCATCAAACAAGGGCTTATTAATCTCTTAACATAGATTTTCAATTCTGTACCTATACTAACTGATCCGCTGTCCCAAAATGTTGTGATAACATTTGAACTGCATTGTATTTTCTGGGCAGAAGGCACTAAATGTTTTCAGAGCCATGAATCAACTGTCAGGTTTCAGTACCACGTCTGCTTCTGTGAAAAATTGGTGTCACATAAGGCTCTCCCTTGTGATAAGGTTCACCTCGCTTTGTAGTCTCTAAATGCTAAAGGTTTCATATTTTTTAACAATGAGGAAATTTTGACACATGAATTATCAAAAGAAGAAAAAAGCTTATCAGACTTATCCCTAGTATTAATATAGGACTGATTTATTTTACAAAACATTGCCTTATAGCATGAATTTAGATTCCACAAAGTATCTGAAACATCCTGTGGGCCTGGCAGGTATGACAGGGGACTTGAAAGAGACTTGCACAGCTACAGAATGACAGCTGAAGGAGAATATTAGATTATTATAAATGTTGATTGGAAGGGACTTCTGGAGGTCATCAAGTCTGACGCTAACCTCAAAGTACAGCTATTGCCAAAACTGAATGAAAGCAGACACAGCTTCTGTGGCTATTCTAGATTAGTTTGTTTTGTTTTGTTTTGTTCCTCATGACCGGTTTGAATTTCTTAGATGCAGTTTGTCACTATTATCTCTTATATTTTGTCTAGCTGGAAGAGAGAAAATTCTTCATCCTGCAGGAAGGAGTCAACAGTCATTCAAGTTCATTGCTCACTATTCAGAGTACCAGCTCCATATACCAGATCCTGAACTTTTTCAAGTGAACAGCTGCAGCTACCACAGATGGAGCATTTTTACTGCTGCCAAAAATTCTTATATTCTTTTTCCTGGGAGCTTTTGCCTTGTTATGATCCTTAGATAGCCTTAGCCATGCTAGCTCATCTACAGGCAGTGGATAATAGGTCTTCCTTCTGCAGGTTATCTGTGAAGATCCTTTCAAACTCTTATCATTCCTCATGAAGCAAAGCCCATATCTGCCTTTCTGCATTTCACCTCATCTAACCTGAATGAATTATAGTCCAGAATTTTTAAAAGACACTAAACTAAAACTTCCAGTATGATATCCAGATTAAGGCATATGTTTTTCAAAATTTTCAGTGCCTTTTTTTCTATTGAGATTCCCACATGCAAACTTTTCCTTTGAATCATGCACCAAAATCCTATATCACTTTAGGCAGATATTTTAGGAATTAGAGTGCTTATTGTTATTAATGAAAGCACTCTACTGAGGCCTAGGCTTCAAGTTCAGAATTACAAGAATCTGAGACTCATTTCCCAAATACTGTAAAGTTCCAAAAGCAATTGTAACCCCCAAGATGGTTTTGGTTATTTTTTTGTGTGTGACAACATTTTGTATCATTGATCAATGCCTCCATCTTTTCATTTTTCCTGTGTAGCAGTGGATACTGCTTTCTAAATAAGGCTTTCTATGAGCAAGGCAAAGAATTGCAATGACTATTCTGAAACTTGAAAATATTAGCTTGATGCCTCAGGGACATCATGTTGAACTAGCTCTCATTAGTTGCAGGACTGCCAGCAATCTAGCAGTGTTGTGAATGTTAGCCAACAACAGCAGTGAGTTCTGCCAGGTAATGTGACAAAACAAGTTGTATTTCTGTAAGTAGCTTTGGCTCCTAACAAAGATTTGGGAACTCTACAGATCCCCATCAACCTACTCATAAAAATATGAAACATTGTAACCTTTATCCAAATTACTCTGAAACGGAAAGGTGTTTTTTATAGCTTTGATTTGGTTGGGTTTATTTTCTTCTGAATTTGTGGTTTTGGTTTATTGTAGTGATTTCCTGAAAAACAAAACAGAACAACTTCCTTTGTATCAATCCTATGTCCTATTTATACTGTTCTAGATTATCTCTATGATATTTGGATTCTTTCCAGATTTAGGGGAGAAAGCAGGACATTATGTATTTCTATATTTTGAATGATATTCTAGTTATGTTCACAGTCAAATAAGTCAATGGTTGAGAAACTTCTTTTTGAAATCATCAAGCTCCAAGTATGATGTCGAAACACTGATAACCAATCTCTTAAGTAGTTCCTAGACAGCTGTTTTTGGGAAAATTTGTTTTATATATGTCTTATATATGTAGTTTTCTAACTAAAAGATATTCTAGGTATTTTATTGATAAGAAAGTGTACACATCCTTCAGAACTGATTAATTACTCAGTATTTTTGTTCTCTTGTCACAATGAGTGAAGATTTATGCGGACATGTGATTATCTTGTGCCACTGTTTTACCCTCACCAGGTAGAAAATAACTTTTGCTATAAGGAGTTCAGTTTTCACGCTTGATGGATTGGACTTTTCCAGTGGAAGCTATATCTGGTTGTGATCTTCTCAAGATAAGAGTCAGACTCTGCCCTTGAGAACCATTTTCAGTACAATGAAACCTTTCTATACTAACTAGAAATTGAAGAAGAACTTTGTCAGAAAGCACTCAAACCATTCATTGGTGGATGCAAAGGTGAAGAAGAAAAATAAAAACCTCTATAATGAGCAGGAAAAGAAATGAGTCACTGTCATCAGTGAGCCATCAGAATAAAAGAATGATACTAAATGAAAACTGTTTTCTAAATTATGTATAATATGAGGAACAAGAAAAGAATAAAAATACATTCTGAAATTGAAATAAATAGATACACAATTAAGCCAGATACTGAGGTAGTAGAAAAGAGAATTTTCTCTACAAAAATAATGAAAACATACCCTTTTTAAATGCAGGTTGAAAAACAAATGAAAATTCCAAGTCAAGCATATTTACAAATAAATGAAAAGGTGGCTCATTCGTTAACATTTTGAAGCAACTTAGAACTAATCTTATGAAAAGGAATAACTAGAGGGCCTGGGAAACTACAGATTAGCTAATTTTGCACTTGCACTAATTACTGTTTTCTATATAAATACATTAAGGACAAAGAGGGAGGACAGGACACCTTATAAAATATTTACCTTTTGTACCCTCTCTCTTACAGTGGTGTTTGAATGCAGACTCTGGTTCATACCTAATCTGTAAAGAAGCAGACTGTATGCCATTGCTTGGGTTTTTTTTTTCTTTTCTGTCTTGATATTCACTGAAATCCCTGATGAAAAGCTAAGGAAGAAAAATTAGTATCCAAAGGGAAAGAAGTTCACAAAACTAACTGACTTAAAAAAAAAAAAAAAACCAAAATACTATTAACAGCTGCAGTGATTGGAAAAGCCCCATGAGAAATGAGATATGTTCACCCTTAGAGATAAGTGATAGCACTATCAAAGGGCCTTACTGAAATAAATGAATTAGAACAGGTGTGAATCTATTCCACATAAGATTGCTAATAACAATGAAAATGAGCAATATTGCTGCCTGTGATAACACTATTCAAGAAGATAGGGAAAATGCAGAAAAATCTACTGGTTTTTTTAATAGAAAATTTAATTCTAAGACCATACAATTACTTTTTATCTTTTTAAAAAGGGAATAAAAAATTGACTGAAACAGATAGTATCAGAATGGGCGACTGGAACACAGTGATTTCATAGAGATGCCTTGTTGATGTCCTAGTTGATATCCGTTTTAGTGCTGTATTGTGAACTGAGAAGAGATCTCTATGTTGAAGTTCAGCATGATTTACAATTCCCCTGTAGTGCTGCTTTAATCTTCCCATTGTTAATTATGTAATTAGTATTTTTTGGGAAAGCATTATGTCTGTATAATTCTAAGCTTCTTTCCTCCAAAACATTTCCTACTGCTACGTTTAAGAATACCAATTTTTATTTTCTTAAGTTTAACAATATTTTTGTTTTTCTCTTTATTAGTATGATCATTTTTGGATTTTTATTGCCTAAAATAACTCTTTTAAGTTTATCCCTGCTCAGTATGTCAATGTTATTTTGTACCTGATGTGCTATGATATGCTGTTGAGGTTTTAAATTATTTTCTTAAGATTTTGAATGAAAATATTTGCATCAGGACAATAATAGTACTAGAAGATAAATTTGCCTTAATGCTTTTTTTTTTTTAATTTTTATTTTTTGGTAGTAGGCTATATCTTCTTCCTTTAGATTGCCATGTTAAATGTCTAATGAAATCATGACAGTGATGCAACTTACATGTGCAGAAAATTACATTGAAATTTAATGGTAAAAATGTTAGGTGTTTGAACTTTGTGATTATTATAAAGAAAAAAAGTAAAAACAAACTGATTTTCAAAATATAACTTTTTTCTCTATATTTCAAAACGTTTCTTTCTTGGTTCAATCAAAACTGAGCTCGTAGATCTTCATTATACTTTTATCTTTTTTTAAAGAAAATAATTTAAGATACAGAGGTAGAAATTCAATAAAGAGAATTTATCTGTGCAATGACAAGTTAAGTGCTGGAAAAGAATTTAAAGATGCTTCTTCTTTCACCATGGAATTTTCTTTGTTTGGAGCTGTTTAATATTCTCTTTTGGATTTCTCAAGCTAAATCAGTCTTCTACATGTGAGAAAGTCCCAGACAAATGATATCTTCCACACGTTCTACATCTATGGGACTCCAGAGATATATACCAATATTATGTGCAGAGAAAATACTATTGTACTCCATCAGATAATCAGTTAACCTGGAATTTTAATCTAAAAGATAGAATAAATGGTACAGTACAATCAGAACTGGAAATCTGGTAAAGCAACATCTAGTACAGAAAAATGTAGGTCAATATTGGACTGAACTAAAGCTATTTAATTCAGTTTAGGAAAAAAAAATTGCTATTTTTCTCATTTTTCTGGGAAGAAATCAAAATATTATTTTAGTCATCCAAGAGGATTATACTAAATAATAATAATAATAATAATAATAATAATAATAGTAGTAGTAAAATAGTAAATTATTAATTACCTTCCTCTGGACTTACTCCAACAGTCTATGTCCTTATGTCCTTCATGTGCTAGGGACCCCAGAGCTGTCCAGTACTCCAGGTAGGATCATAACTCATGTCAGTTGATGCCATCCTCTGGTTTCATTTTAATAACATGATATTGTTTCAAAGAGGCAAAGAACTTTAGTGGGTTTTGTGTCATTACAATTAACTCCAAGTTTATTAAAAATTTGAATAGTCCTGGACATCTAAGTTTAAGCTGAATAAAGATCCACCAATGGTATTGATAAGATTTCTGTTAACCATTAGAGGAAATCCTGTGAACAGCTAGGAATCCACTTGGTTGTCTAAAGGCACTCACCAGGTGCCTTTGAAGATAATTCATCCAAACACAGCTGTGTGTTATTTCTCTCATCCTCTCTTAATTATCACTGGATACCTCAAATGTTGCACCAGTCAGGCCCTCTGGTCTTTGTGACTGTATCAGAATTTTACCCTTATTACCAACATTTTTACACCATGAGATTTCTATATATTAAAACACAATTTTGAAAGGGTTGCCCTGCATCTTTTGGTTACTCACAGTGCTCTATCTGGAATACATAGTGGCATCCATGAGGTAGCGGTACCACACTGGGTGCAAACCTCATTTTGTCTTGAGCCCAAAGAAAGGGTCTGCTGATGTCATGTTGTAGTCCTCCTGCTAAAGTTACACCTTCTTGCAAATGAGAAATTAAAGTCCAATAATTAATTTTTCTGAGTGTCTACTACAATATTATATGTACTGTACACATTTTGAGTTAATATTTTTTTCTATATGTTTTGAAATTAATACCTGTATCCCAATATTTAAAAAATTTATGTTTTGAACTTCCAGGTCATCTTGCATGTTAAAGCCTGTTTGTGAATGTGTTGTTTTCATAGGCATTAGTTTTGATTGCTTTTATGAAAAACAAACATGTAAATCTTATTTTCCTTATCATCATCATCAACAATAAAAAAATGCTGTGACTTTACAATAGTGATATGCATTCTAATCAAAAAAATCTCTCACTGAGATTTTTCTAGGACAGTGTTACAGTCCTCAGCTTCTTCCTGAATCCCACAAAATGAAAGGTGACAAAATGTTTGCTTCAGAGCTGTAAAAATGTCCCAGAGTCATGAGTTCTCTGGGGTAAAACAATCATTGTTCTATGAACGCTTTTGTAAAATCTTTCCAATTAAATGTTAAGTATTCTTTAAACTTCCCAGACTGCAAATATTTCCTTCTCCTTTACAGGTTACAAATGTTTTGTGGATGATTAGTCAAAATGACAGTAGAAACTATCTAAATGGAATTATTTGCTTTTTTATTTTTTTTCTTTTTCCTTGTTTATGCTTCTGATGTTATAAATGTCATGTCAAAAATGACTTACTGCTAAGAAGAATTGCACATTAAATTACTTCTGCACCATATGCCACTCACACAATAGCAAAACATCAGCAGTCATCTTTACTTAGGAGGATTTTTGGCATCTAGGTTAAGCTAAATTCTTTGTGTAAAAATTTGGTTTTGCAACTATTAATTATTCATTTTTTATTTCAAGATAAGAAAAAGACCTACTGATGTGCTATTTTAATTTACTAATAATTTTAAATTACTCCATTATAATATGTATTTTTTTAAATTCATGCTAAGTTAGTCACAATCTTAATAAATTTTTATACACGTCATTTATAGTGTTTGCTAGGATTTCAGCATTCATGCCACTTTAATAGTCATAATCCTGTCCCCAGGGTACTAGCCACATCTCTTCTTGATAGTTTTGGTGAGGTAAGGGTTTGTCCATGCAACCATAATAACCACCTTGTACAGGATGTTAACAGGTTTACTTGCAGAGATTTTAATCTGCATTGATAATTCCACTCATTTAAAGGACCATGAAAGATTAAATACCACTTGTTTCTGGCTTTTATATTTGATGGAAAAGGGTCCAATTTTCTAAATCTGTGGAGATGAGATTCAAAGAGTCTTATCAAGAGCCTTGGAGGTAGTGGGATGGATTTTGAGGTTTTAAGTTTTGCTCTGCCAATATACATCATCACAGTTACAACTGTGGACTCATCATATCTCCATATGCACAGTTTCCCTTTCCATACTCACTGTAATGCTCACTAAACAGCTGCTGGCCTTGTAACATCTATTTCACTTCTGAAGGAGGTATCTTGAAAACTAATTAATTTCCCTGTTGTTGCTTAGAGACTGTGTTTCACATATAATCGTATTTCCCTCTATCAAATTCATGTTATTAGGCAGAAATCCTAAATTTGTACAATTACACTTTGCTTCATTAGCAATTTTAAGATAAATGCATTTGGGATTAAGAGTGGTGATGACCTGTACCATACTTCTCATCACAGGTAAGCAAAGTGGGGGTTTCCACTCAGAGGATTGGGCTTGTTGATTTATGTGCCCAATTTGGTTCATTCTGGTGCTGATTTCTTCTACGGGAAGGGTAAGCAGTCCTTCAGAGGCTAATTTGATCATCAGTGGAGATGTGTTGGCATCACTCCTGGGTAAATAATACAAGTCTCAGGGGGTTTTGATCAGGCTGATTCCCTGTTAAAAAGAAGGAAAAATCCACCCAGCACTATCCCTTATGCTTTGTGCCACTGCCACTAATAGATTCTCAAGCAGTCCAAGAGGTTTAGTGAGACTCATAGGCACCGCTCTTATTTTTGCTAAATTTACCACATAACCGGCTGGCTACAATGCTATAGGGTGTTTCCCTTCAATGGAAGGTGGAACACCTGATTCAGGTTTTGCAAAGAATACTTGGTGGGCCCATACCAAATATTTAGTGGGTTAAGTACCCTGGAAGGTCAAGTGTCCTACTGGGTCATGTGTGGCTAAAGGCTCTTTTTCAATAAGTAATTAGCCCTTTTTCTAAGGGCTTCTACATTTTTGTCATGGTAATATGGGGTGTGGAATACACAGTGAATTCCTTCCAGCAGGACCCATTCTTGTACCTCCTTTTATGAGAAATGTCACCCACTACAATTTTCTATGGTATTAGGAAGGAGTAGGATCAGCCTTGAGAACCATGATCACCCTTTGGACCTTCAGTTGCCATTAGCTGCCCAGATGTTACTTCTACATCTGTGAGGGTGTATCAGTATCTTGCAAAGGGTCTGAGTGGCCTGGTAAAATAAATTTGCCAGGTAGTCCATAAGGTTTTCCCTTTATGGTTCTGAGGGATTGACTTTAGCATGGTGATCTAATTGTAATTTTATTCTACACTGAGGGCATTCCTTAAGAATAGTTTCACAACTTTTCCTGTTTAGGGGCCAGCCTTTGCCCTGTGCAGTAAAATAAAGTGCTTTCTTGCCAGTGTGACCTTATGTGGCTGAGCAACAATAGAAAATCCAGGTATATTTTTTTTTCCAGTAGAGTCCCCATTAAGTGTTTTAATTATTTCTTAGGTTGGAGTGTCTGTATTCATTCTGTTTTTCTTAAAGTATCTAGAGGAACTACTGTGCTGCCTGTTATCCACCAAATACCCAAAAATTTTACTTTTTTACTTACTCAGTTTCAGGTGGAATTTCAAATTCTGCTTTATTTAATGCTTCTCATACTGCTTCTATTACTTCCCTTACCTTTTTGTGGGAATCTCCTCCATTTAGAATATCACCTATATTTTGGTAGTTTCACATTTGATGTGAGTGAGAACATCAGTGAAAATGCAGCAAGTGCAGCAATGAGCAATCATGGGTGAATACTTGCACTTCTGAGGTGGCCTGTTAAAGGTATGTCAGATTTCTCACTATGTAATGGCAAACTGTACTTCATCCTTTTCAAGTAAAGGACTCGTGAAAAATATGTCCTTAAAATCCAGAGCAGGCATCCAAGCATGAGCAGCTTTCTGTATCAGTGTCACTGTCTCAGCAATATTTGGAACTGCAGCAGTTAAAGTTGCATTAACATGTAATTGCTGGTAATCAACTGTAAAATGCCACTGCCCAGTTGGCTTTTTACTGGCCACACTGGTAAATTATAGGATGAATGAGTCCTTTTAATGATGGCTCTTTTTTTTCCCAATCTGTCAGTCCCTGTAAGTGCTGCTCTTCGCAGGAGTTATTGTTTTACTCTAGTAACTTTAGTAGAAGACAATGATATTGATGTCTCTGATAGATTTATAAAAATTGTCCCACATTCTTTCACATTCTATTTGTATCCCTGGCAACCTAGTGCCTCTCACTCCATAAGGTTCCATTTGGGAGTTTCCCTGTCTGCCCACAAAGTAAATTAAATCCTAAAAGGCTTGTATGGGCAGCCCCCACAAGCATTTCAACCTTAATAAACCATTTTTCCTCTGAAAGTCTGATTTTGCTGTGAAAAAAATTTTGCTGTGGGATGCTCAGGAGCTTTAACAATAACAATCCAATCCATCCCATCCAGCACCCATAAGTCACTCCTTCCTACACAAATCCACTCCAGGTAGCTACATCCATTGGCTGCACACATCCCTCTTGCTGCTTAGCATCTTGTGGTGTTTTGGACATGAACCTCCAATATTCCATCCTAAAAGTTTGCGACAAAAGTCTTGAGACTGTCTGGAAGACCCTGAATAAGCAGGTTTCATCTGGCTTGATTTATAGGTGCTAATGTAAGAGACTGTAAAGCTACCCCTCCCATACACAGTGTGAGTACAAGCTGCTTTCTGCACGGAATCCGCGAGATCAGAGAATGCAGTAGTTTTACTAACCAGCAGGTCTCCCCTGTCCTGCAGATATCTTCCTCCTGCCTAGTGTACCACCCGCACAGCTAATGAATAGTCATGATCTCTGCGACTTGTGGGTAAACATGCCAAGACCCCAATAACCTGCTTCTTCTTCACTCCATGAAATTCAATCTCCCCTGGCCGGGGAGACTCACCACATATATTCCATTTCAGATTCTTCTGAATGCCTGGAAAACTTGCAATTTCACTAACTCTGAAGGAGAGCAGGGAATTGTACACACTGCTGTATGAATTTCTTTCTCTCCCCATTACCAACTTCAGTGTTAATTAATGGTTGTAAAGGGAAAGCATAAGGAAGAGGGGCAGAGGCCACAATAAAATTTTTTTCACTCTCATTCCAAATGTTCCCATACCAAGTTTTAGAATACTCATAATGGGTTATCTGTGGACTTGACTAGCCATTCTTGGAGAGGGCAATTGACTTATTAACAGATGTAATGTTTCTTGCAGACACTTGCCAAGTTTTTCTGCTGTAGATAATTGATATTTTAAAATTCCAGTTTCAGCTACAAGACAATCTATGCAAATTTCCATTTTTTCCATAATTCCTTTTTTAAAAGCCAATGAGGCTTTTTTCATATCACTTTTTGATAGAATCACTACATTTTTTCTATAGGTAGAGATTCTTAGGCTCTGCATGGTCAACAAATGTCTAATACAACACAGATGATTTTCTCTTTTCCAGTTTTTAGTTTCTGTTTTGTTAAACACTACTCAATATAGTCTATGATCTTACCTTTCCAAGACTTTTTAACAGCCTTTCCAAAAATGTGGTACTCAAAATCATTGTCCTTTTGTTTTTGAAAAGCTTTTCAAAAAGACTTGAGCTTCAGCATATTCTCTACCAGCTCTGTCGACAAATTCTACTAGTAGCTTTTACTGTATCAAAGTTATATAAATATTTGTAAAATCTGTATCTACTATTTAAAGAGTAGGCTAAATTTTATTGTTAAAATTTTCTTTGAAATGTTTTGGTAGTTTGAATGAGTTTTCTTTCCTTGTCACTCCACAATCAGATGTAAAAAATAATCACACAAATGTGGCAAACAGAGCAAGATTTATTCGTAATATGGGTAAGGATAGTTACTTAATAAAGCATTGTTCTTCTCACACAGTCTCCAGTTGCTAAAACACAATTCCTTTTTAAGACTCTGTTGCATCTGGGACTGAAAAATCATATTTAAAATCAATGAAATGGTGTTTAGGACAGCATCTAAAGGATTTTCCTAAAAAGAGGTTTGGTAAATGAATGCACTAACATTGACTGAGGAGCAAGAGCCAAAACTCCCAGAAGCAGCAAGTAAAATGATCTTCCTGTCCCTAGTATGATAGCAGATTTTTTTTATTTCCTTAACAAAATGGTCTGTGTCTCCCAAGGACCATTTCTTTTGAAAAAACTCATAAGTACTTAATTTTAACTGCTTTCTTTTATGCTCTATTCTTTTCTTTCCCCCCTTCTGAGCAAGTGTCCAGATAAAGCAGGAGGTGTGCAAAAGGCATTGCTCAAAACACAGTGCTCATTTCTCGGTTTAGGATTTGGATTCTTTTTGAGAGACGACTCAGATTCCATAGCAACTGATGGTGACTTAAAATACCACGACCCCTGTTCTCTTTGAGATGGAGCTCCATCTCTGGGCTGTGCACACAGAAATTTCCCTGGGGCCCAGCTGCGCCCATCCACCAAGTGTCTGACAGTGAAAAAGATGCTGCCTGGAGTCAGGCACGTGTTCAGGTGTTCCCCTGCATGCTTCCTATCTGTCCCTCATGAAACTGCATCACAGGGTCACTAACCCTCGTCTGTAATTAAAGGAGAGAGATGGTTATATCGTAGTAATTCTGTACTGCACACTGGACACACTCCAGATGCCAACATCTTTTAAGCTCCTTTATAGGCAATCCCATCATGTATCTCAGGTATTTTGAGCCAATGGTCTAACATTAGTTATAATGCCCAGGTTAAATATAACCCTAGGGAAAGATTTGAGGACAGTGATGTACACCAGCTCAAATACAAGGTGTTCTTCATATTCCCAGTGTAATATCAGAGTCTGATGTCTTGTTTAGAGCTGTTCAGAGTCTCTTCTAGACAGGTAAGAATCTGAATCAATTGGAATAGCAGAAGTTAGTACAGGCCAATAAAGCACTGGAAATTTTGGTTCAGTTCTATCACCCTAGTTGAAATAAGCATAGACAATTACAAATTTCTCTCTACTTTACAAAGTAAAATAATATTTAAGGTGTTTTTACAGTACTGCCTGCTTGCTGTACTTTAGAATTATTTTATTCTAATAGGAAAAAATGATGTAACTAATATTTAACAATAATTTTTACATTATTCCACTTTAAAATTATTTTAATGTTTGAATGTACACTAAAATGTTATCAAAATTGTCAAGTGCAACCCATTGATGGCTACAAATAATTTAGGAATTTCTTTAACTAATTTAATTTGTTAAAAAGTATGGTCTGACCTGCAATAATTTTTGAAAAATATGTCTCTAATTCAAAATTAAAAAGCTTTTAAATGAGACTCCTATCTGATTTTTAAAAATTACTTTATATAATCAAATCCTCTTGTCAGTGACGTTTGATTTAAGCAGGCAGAATATCTTCAGTTAGGTATTAACTGAGCTTCCTCAGCATGCTAAAATATCATGGGTCCTCTTGAAGTCAATTTTCCAAGTACTTTACCTCTTATGAAGGTGAGATTGCTCCCTTACTTTTCAGATGATAAAATTAAATTAGACTTATTTGAGGAGGAGATTCTCTTTGTTATTATGGAAAATATTATAGAAACATTTTATACTTTTAAATGGATTCTACCCTCTTCATTTTCCCATCTCATTGGAAAAGCATAACAGTAGGAATATTACTGTTGAAGCGTTTGGCATTTGTCTTGCAAACAATAGCAGGTGTTTAATTATGCATTTCAAAAAGACCATTGAAACTTTCTCAGCAGTGGTGAGCAGGTCATACCATTAGAAAGATGCTTTTAGGGAAACCTGCACATATTGTTTTTTCTTTTCTGACTCACTGCATTATACTTTCTGAAGGAAAAAAAAGGAAAAAAGGAAATATAAAGTCAACTATATAAAAACTAAAAGCAAATAATTGAAAATATTTTCTTTCTGCAAAATGTTCAGCAGAAAAATTTGTTATTCATAGAATTCTGAATTTTTCATTAGAAGTCATCTGATTTGAATAGAACTATATAAATGTAAATTTAATAGTTACTTTTAAATGAAAGAGACCTTCCCTTGTTGAAATGTAATGTACTAACCATACAGAAACTTTTAGGAAGGTACAGGAGCAGCCGATTTGGCTCAGAAGCAGCACAGAGTAGATATTAAGAAATTATTAAAGGCAGATTTCATGAACTGTCATAATAACCTCAAAAAATACAGAGAATAATATGATCTTTCACAGTTAATATGGATATATTAACAAAAAAGAAAACTATGAAATATCAAAAGTAACTATGCTATTTTGGATACAACATAGTAAACATATTTTCCTTTTAAATGTGATATAAATGTTTTTAAGCCTCTGAGCACTTTGCAGAGCACTGTCTACATGTGCTGAAGTTCAGCATGGTGTCATATCACAACTGGTGCCCTTCCCAGCTAGTTAGGCAAGTACTCATCTGACTATGAAATGTACTTCTCTTCTTCAGAGTCTCGAGATGAGAAAAATTGAAATGTTCTTGATATTTGATTGTTGAAGTTGCTATTTAAAATAATGACTCAATTTGTAATACTGTTATCTATAAGGTAGGTACACGTTCAGCAAACTTATATTAGTATACTGATGGTTCCTTCTTTGACACACGTCAGGTAAGAAAGAGTTTTGTTTCTTTTTTAAAGAAACCTTTGTGGTTCCTTGGGTTTGGTCCTAAAAGTTAGAACTTGAGAATTTTAAAAAAAACACACAGGGTGTCAAGTTCTATTTTCACAGAGTGAAGAAAGTATTCATAATACTTGAAGTTCTCATTGTAAAATAATAGCCTACAGAAAGATTTCATAACTGAGAGCTAATGAATTTTCAGTTATCGCAGGGATGGGTCTCAAGCTCTATGTTCAGGAAGCAGAGAAGGCTATAGAAATTCAAAGCAGCAAGAAGCAAGTAAAGGGATGTATTATTTTTTTCCAGGTTACAGCAGGTAGCAAACAGCAGACTCAAAAGACTGAGAAAAAAATACTAAAACCCTGAAAACAAAAGCCATTTTTCATAGCTTAGAGGTATGATAATGAAGTCAAGACAATTTTGGCTTTTGATTTAATTCAATTTTTCTTTCTGCTGCACTTTTAGATATTTGACGTTCAGGTAAAATTCATAGAAAATCATACTAAAGCATATATAAATCTAATTTAGTTCAAACATATGTTTGCTTGTATGATATTTGAAATTAAATATCGATGAAAAAGTTGTATCTTATTGGGAAATTGTGAAAAATTTATTTTTTAATTGTGCTTCTCTTGGCCAGAACATTAAAAGTCATCTAACCAAAATCTGCTACGTGGTCTTAACTGGAAATTGACTGTAGGTTATTTGTGGTGCTTTAATTTTATTACAGATTTTAAAGAAAAAAATCAATCGGTGGATGAATGCCCCGCAGCCAGTACAGTCTCTGCTGCTTTTTTTTTCCAAGTTTATCAGAATAAAAATATTTCTGAGTAACATTATGTGCAGTATTTGGCAAGCATCTATTTGAAACAAGTTTCATTACAGCATTGATATAATTAAGTGCACCTTCATGGAGTGCATAGTAAATATTAATCAACAAGAGCCATTAAAAATGATGCAACATATGTCAGTTATAGTTGCTGTGAAAACTATGCTTGCATCACATTATAGTATATTTCTTCAAAACTTTTTTTCCCTCTTTTATTTGTTATTTTTTTCTCAAACTTGAATTTTGTTTCTCTTAATGTTTTTTGACCTCTTTTTGAACAACAATTTCCTTCAATTTTTTCCTCTCATGCAGTGCAACTTACTCCTTTCTGGATAGTTGCTCTTTGGGTAAGATTTTGTGTAGGTGTAGATTCACCTAAAAATGAGTATATTTCTGCTAAAGAAGAATGGAGGATATTTTCAATTGGCTTTTGACATTATCAAAAGAGCATTTGGATGCAAATTGAAAAAAACCTGCATCTTCATAGACTCAATTTTGAAAAATTGTCTCAAATTTATTATGAATATGAATACCAGACATTTAGATCAGCAAGTCAACAACAAAGTTAAGCTAATAAAAATATTTTGAAGTATTTTCAAAACTGAGAAGTCCTGAAAAAATTCTTCCATACCCCACTGAAATTAGAGCTTTGACAAAGAATTTTGTATGAAATTGTGTTGATAGTCTAACTCCTTTTAGACATAAGTATAAAAAAATTGGTTATGTTTACAATGTTGAAGACCTAATGGATACGGTTTAATTCTAGCCCCAAAATCCTATTCATATTTATTGAGGTTAAAATTAGTAGTATGTGGAAAACACTCATTTATACACACAGAAAAATTTAAATGTAAGTCTACTATTTTAATTTCTGCCAGTTCAGATGCTGGAAAGCATTGTCCATGGAAAGCCCTTTAAATTAGATTTTTTCATCTTCTGACCAGTAACACAGACATATAGGCACCCTCTAAAACCTTTTGCTTTGAGAAGATAAAAGGATGTGATTTCTTTCATATAGACATACAGTCTGTGATATAGAGACTTGATTCAGGAAACTAAACTGGATATTGACTTCTGGACTTTGTTAAAAACTAGGTTTTGCATTAGAGAAGCTACAAACCAAAGGGATCTCTTGAAGGAAAAGTCATGCAGGTAAAACAGAGTAACCAGCAAAGAGGTGGAATCTGTTCTTAAAAACCTCTGTGGAGGCAAGGGTGGGAGTGGGGCAGAATTCATACCTTTTTACCATCTTACAGGTTTGCATTATCTTACCGGGTGTATGTTCAAACTTGTTAGCTTTTTTTTATAATCTTTTTTTCCTTTTTTTTATACTAAGATCATAATGTAAAAGATGCACTTGAAAACTTACATGTTATTCATAGCAAGAGTTTTCTTTATTGTTGCCAAATCCAATAATTATCCTTAAAAGCCACACAATGCAGAGAATCATATTCTTGAATACTACATAGCATTAAGCATATAGAAGGCAGAGTGACAGATATTCAGAGACAAGTTAATAATGATAACGGCAACAATAGCATTCATAATAAATTACTCTGAAAACAAAACCATGGCCTATGTAAAAAATTTCCTATGGAAATCAGCTAGTATGACACTGAAGTCAAATAGTTCCTCTTAATGCAACAGATCTGTGAAAATTTTATCAGCATTATCTGACAAAGATAAACAGTGCAACCTAATAGTAAAATGGAGAACATATTTCTCATTTTGTTTAACCATCCAAATCTGCAGACAGTTAGTATTTGTAAACATTTAATTTTGTTTAAAAAGTATAATATAATTTCCCATCTGAGAATTTACACATCTCTTAAATCTTCTCTGACTAATAACATGAGGATATTAAGAAAACTATAATGCTGGTGAACTTTCTTTAGGATAGAATGCCAAAAAAAGCAGATCTGATTTCTTCACTGTAAAGTGATGGTTGATTGACTTCAAATTACCCTTCTTTTTTACAATGGATTGGCACTGGTGGAGAGTGACAGCCTTTCTGAACATTCAGTTCTAATTGATACAGTATCAGAATCTGCTGAGAAGCCAAATTTCAAGGCATTTTCTCTTTTAAGTTCACTGCTTGCTGTTGGGCACTAATATCCATATTTTTTTAAATTTTTCTTTGTTTTTTTTTAATTTTTTTTTTTTGCTTTAATTTTTTTTATAGAAGGGTAAGCCAGCTGAAAAAAATAATAAAAAATAAAAATAAGTTGATAAGTCCAAAAGAATGTTCCTACTTTTACACAAAATCCGTGCTATTACATCAGTCTGATTCATGCCTTCCTAGGCAACTCATCCGTCATTTGCATCACATTTTACTGGGTGCTTACTTGCTTATATTAATGGCCTACAGCTCTACCTTTATGAGCTTCTCAGGCTCTAAAAGTACTGCTTTCACAGCCAGCTTACATTACTCTGAAAATCTATGAAAAAAAAATACTTTTCCATTTATCTACTGTTGTAAATTTACACAGTGCTTTCAAGGGAGACATAATCTTCCATCTTAGGTTCCTATAGGCAAGAGCTTGGTCTGTACTTACAAGATTTTACTTCTATGACTATGTTAGATAGTGCAATCTTTTTTTAATCATTACAACTACAGTAATAAAAGACCTTGTGTGATGGCACGTATCCTAGTGAAACAACTCTTGAAACAATATTTGTGGAAACACACGAACCTGAACCCTTGGATGACTATCTGTTATCAAAATGAATCAACTAGGTGTCTAAATACTTTAGATGGCAGGACTTATTTAACAATACATTTCCCCTGAATGATGGTCCTAAATATCAGTGGATTTTCTGCCAAAGTTTTATCTCTGGAAGCATATGAAACAAAGCTGCACAAAAAAAGAAATCGAAGATTGTAGAGGACTAATAGCAGAAGAAAATGCACACTGACATATTAAAAAAAAAACTAAAGGGAACTTCTGTTTGGCTTTCAGTCTTGTATGATGTTCTTCCATTCCCTTTTTAAACATACTCTTTCCAGTGCACTGAAAGTTGGTATTCCAGGCCTATTTTGTCCTGCACTTCCATTTACTCACTATACTTCACATGCTTTATCAGCACTCCTTCTTATTCAACTGCTGCCTCATTCTGAAAGTTCTTGAATTTTCAGCCACCATCACCTCCCCTTCATAACCTGGCCCTAAAATGCACACTAAATGTAGCAAAATTGTGCTGAAACTACAGTGTAAAAGCAGCATTTGAGTTGTTTGTCCACCTACATTTATGACAAAAATGACCAGCCATTTACTTGCATCTCTACTGTCTGACATGTGCTTATTACCATCTTTTCCACTACCATTTGTGGACAGACCACTGCCATCATAGGGAGTGGTGAAAACAAGTGGCTCTAAGTGATTGAGGGGAAGAGTACCTGCCTTTTAGTCTTTTCTGCATGTGCAGTCCCGCAGATTCCACAGCACAGAGTTGGCAGGCAGTGTAAACTGGCTACATCCTACCTCCCACAGCTCAGTAGGGTTTATCCAGAGCATGGTGATTTTGTCAGCCCCGTGACAGACATTGTGGGGAAAAAAGTACATAGCAACAGATGGATATTTGTATCAATTCAAGTCCTTCCTTAGAGTAGAAGGTTGGTGGGGATGTAGTGACATAGGAAAATATATTATTCCCCCAGAAACTCTCCAAGCATAAATAAAAAGTATTCAAAATTTATCAGAACATGTGCTTAATTACATAGTACTGTCTTAACCTCTGATGTTTTAGTATCCAAGGAAAGCATCACTTCTCCTTTCATATTTTGTGTGAAGCATCTACAGGAGTACCGTGAAATCATAAAAATAACTAATTCCTTTCAACAATTGGATAAGAATATATTGTTATTTGCTATTCTGTGTAATGAGGTATTCAGTACTATGCCAATATCTAGCGTTATTCATCATTTATGTACTTGATATTTAGAAGATCTTCATGCCTCCTCTGAGAACAGAAGTGTAGTTGCCATATTTGAAATTTAAGAGCTTTATTTTAATAATGATAATATTTTGCATGTCTACATGCTCCAGGAGGTATATTATGTTCTTAAAATATGTTTAAACAGCAGCTTAGACTCACTTGTAGAAGGAACTGGGCAAACTGTTCACAGTGTATAATGCACTTGGCATATATAATCTTTTATTTGTGAATTGTGTCTGAGCAGCATTTGAGTTATTTCCATATTCAGAATTGCTCAACTATAGCTTGACCCACTGCCAGCTTCTGAATTACTCTTATAAAATCTGTATAATTTTCTTTTATGCATGACGTAATCCCTCCCCAGATCACACTGCATTATTTCCTTTCCCTCAGTAATTAGCCACAGCCAATTAAAAAAAAAAATAGTTTTATCTATATAACAAAGAGGCTAGATTCACCAGAATCACAGAAGAGCAGCTTGTCAGAGGTTGGAAAAGATGTTAGCAGGACAACTTGTCCAGTCCTCTTCTTCATGCAGGACCACCTGTAACCAATTACAAAGTTGCAACATTTTTTTATGTGTGGTATCTTTTAGTTCATTGTCTAGGTTCAATAATTCTTTTCCCTAAGTATTAATCATTTGCAGTAGGGCTTTATGAATGAAAATGCTGAAAAAGTTGCTATTTTATATTTGGCTTTATTATAAGCTTAAATTTTTCTTTGGTTTGTAATCATTAGTTTACATGTTTTAGGAAACAAAAGTATTTAATAACAGAAAGGACAAATGTATTTTTCTTAATATTATATAAATTTTATTTAGAAGATTTCCATTGTGATTTAAGAAATGTAGGATTATTTTATATTTTTTTCTTTATACTCCCCAATTTAGCTGTTTCAAAACCAGAAGACTATTTTTAATCAATTTGAAACAAATTACACAGTATTTCTTGTGTGTTGGACTAATAATTAAATAAAGAGACATAAAAACAATCTAGTTATTCTACATTATTTTTGCACAGTTGTTTTCTCTATCTGAAAATTTTTAATTAGCTGTACATTTAAGGAATGTGTCTTGAGGCAAAAATTCCTGAATGTGGTTACACAACTAAATAAAATATAATTTCCTATAACTACATCATCACAAGGTGAAGACTTGTATCTCTTTATTAGTCATGGGAGATTTTAGGTTTTTGTTTTCCTTGAGTTGTTAATGCTTGTCTTTTCCTCTAGTTGTTACTGCTTGCCTTTTCCTCAGGCTTAATAAAGAGACATAGGTGACTTGAGATCATTCTTTTCTTCTGAACTTCACAATAAAATAATCTTTGGGGAGAAAAAAATCTAATAAAATCACACAATTCTACTTTGAGTGGATACTATTTTCAAAATTAAAAAAAAAAAAATAGAAGCTTTTTAATTTTTTAAAGCTAATCTTTTCCAAACTCTGAAAACATTCCTTCTGTTAAATATTCAAGCACCGAAGGAAAGTTAGCTCTTAGTTAAATAATCTTACAGCATTTTGGAGCCAACAAGGTAGAGTTGCTTGGAAGTCATGGGTTAGAGAGTCAGTTTGATTGATCTGGCAGTGTTTCTGGATATATTTTTAAATTAATAAAAATGAAATGTCTCTGACTTACAGTATATTTGAAATGAAGTTTTCCTGTAGCAGCAGCTGCCCTTGTGTATGCCACTTACTCTGCTTTAATGGGGCTTTTTTATGTAGCTGACAGGTTGAGAAATGGGGGGCTTATTTCTGCTGTTCTATGTTTCTGCTTTCATTTGTTGTTTATATAATTCTGGAAGAAACAGCTTAGTGTTTGTATTCCTTCTATAATGCTAAAAAGCCATTCACTCTTACTTCCCAAGTTTCAGAAGGCTGCCCATTAAAGAAAAATCAAAGACTGTGGAAAAGGTCAGTCTTTCAAAATGTAAATGCAGGTGCAAACCTCGTGCTGTTAGCCATCAGTCATATTGATTTCAAAAATTCAGTTCACTTTCAGTGTTGTGCTTTAATAAATTTGACTTTGACAGACAGTTGAGATTGATTTAATGTAGTTATTCACCACATACAAGGCAGACTACAACCATGTTTGTTTGCTCTTGATATAGCAGTTTTTTGATATGAGCTGATGTAATCATGCTGCCAACTCCAAGTCTTCTGCTTGTTGCCTTGGCAGCCAAAAAATAGATTGATAAGACACCTAAGGTTTCTTACAATTAGCAAATTCTACCAGTCTAATCTCTAAGTCGGTAAGGTGGAAAAACTAATTAATTTCTTATGGTATTCTTAATAAATAAAGCTTACCGAGGGAGTGCAAGCTTGTGGAAAGATAAATAAAACTCTCAACTGAAAAACATTAGGACAGAACACCACCTACCACCTTTTAGACTACAATAAAACAATCTAGAATATATAATTAGTATCTTAACTTTCCACCCACAACTTTGATATTTCTTGACTTTGGCCTTGCACTGAGTCATGATTCAGAAGATATATAAAACATAGAAAAGTTTCTTTAGGAAAGACCTCTTGTATCTACTTCAGCTTTGTTAAAATGTCTTCAGTAGCAGAAACACCACATAACTTTTAATTGTTCATTTTCCTTAATTTCTGCAGCACTTCTTTGAAATCCAAAACAATAAATTGACCCTGAAAAATGCACTACCATCAACATTAGAAAAAAATGGGAATACAGTGGTTAGAATTTAATAATTTAAAGTGTATTTATTTTCTGCACATTTTGTCCGTTTTAAGTACAATGCCTCAAGAGGGTTTTCCCATTGTGTGAAGTACAGGAATTCAAATAACTCGACTTTAGCCTTTGAAGATTTGTTTCAACTAAAGTTAGGAATTTTTGGTGTAGACACTTGGGTTTTGGTTAGTCGCTCAGAGGTTTCTTATGAGGATAAGCACAGAAGCATTAACTCTGACAGCAGACTTTATCTGATTTATGCTAAACACTAACTATAAAGTTAGATGGCTCTCAGGTTCTGCCGAAATATAAGGCAGCCCTTTTTCACCCAGACTTGTCTTGCAGGGCGGCTTCATTCCCTGGTCTGATGAGATTTCCTAATGAGTCATCTCAGGTAAGTGTATATTAAGTGATGTCCCCTTCCTTTTCTAGATCTTCATGACATCATAGAAACACAAAATCATAGAATGGTCTCCTTTGGAAGTGACCTTAGAGATCATCTAGCTCCAATCATGCTGCCATGGGCAGGAACACCCTTCAGTAGACCAGATTTCTCAAAGCCCCATCCAACCTTGCCTTGAACACTTTTAGGGGTGGGACACCCACAACTTAACTAATTCTTCTGTAGAGAGTTCTCAGTATCTTCATGTTTCTTTGTGTTGTAAACTCTTGAATTCAACTAGATTGGTTCAGTTGGCCATCAGAACAGAACCCTAGAAGGTTCTCCAAAGGGACAAATAATCTGAGCCTTATGATGTGTGCTCCTATTACTCTATACCAATAGCTTTTCCCAGAAAACTCTAGGGGCATGCTCTTCTTCTCATCCAGTAGCAATTGGGGAAACACAATGATATTGAAAAATTTGAATGCAACTGATATTTAGATCATAATCTTGAGGTTCCCTCTAACATTCTTCATAAAAACAACTTTGTAACTAGAGTATGTCATTCATAAACTCAATCAGCACAAACCAAAGTGTTAATTTTGGTCCATCAGCTTTTCTCAGCTCTTAAATGTAAATATATGACTGTTAATTAAATTCTACTATTATTAATGCTACTATATTTAGGTAAGGTATAAATAGATTACAAAAAGATTTCATTTTAATGTATATTTTTAAAGGTTAAATAAAGAAAAAATACATTCAATATCTCATTATTGGAATGGTGGAAAAATTGTATTTCCCTGTTTTAGATGCATTAGCCTTCAGACCTTTCTTCTTTCTTTTTCTCAGTAGCCCATTATTTTAAACTGTGCTACCTTCAGGATTCTTATCAGGAGAGATCTCTAACGTCTTGCTATCTTCTGCCAATGAAGAGTAACAGTCTGTTCAGTGTCTGTAGTGGAAAAATATCCCAGTGGAAAAATAGATAAGATTGCAAGAGAAATACAAAACAGGAGGAAGCACTTAGAAAGTTTATGTGGCAAGAAAGTTCAGGAGAGAATCTTACCTTGCATTATCCATCCTAATTTTGGGTGGATTTCTGGTCACAAAACATGTTTTCAAATATTGCCTTTGGTTACAAAGTGAAATAAAGATAATTTCAGGCTATTTTAAATTAATATTGTGTATTTTTTTACTTGTTATGGTTTAATCCTGGTGGGCAGCTTAGCACCACCCAGACACTCACTTGCTTCTGATGGAATAGGGAAAATAATCAGAAGGGGTAAAACAAAAATCCTTGGGTATTAAGATAAGGGTAGGTTAATAGGTAAACCAAAAAGCTGTCCAAACAATGCCAAACAAGGAACTCATTCACTGCTTCCCATCCATGGAGATGTTTGCCCATCTCCAGGAAAGTTGGGCTCTATCACACACAGGAGTTACTTAGAAAGACAAATGCCATGAAGTGTGCACCCCATTTTCTTTCTCCATTTTGTAATGATGAGCACAATGTTGTATGGTATGGAAAATCCTTTTGGTCACTTGAGTAAAGGGTTCCTCCTCTGTGTGTCCCCAGTCTACTCATTGGCAGGGCATCATGAGAGTCAAGAAAGAATCATAGAATTATAGAATGCTTTGGGTTGGAAGGGACCTTAAAGATCATCTAGCTCCAATTTCCCTACCAAGGGCAAGGAGGCCTTCCACTAGACCAGACTGCCCAGAACTCCAAGCTGGCCTTGAACCCTGCTAGGGATGAGGTATCCACACGTTCTCTGGGAAACCTGTTCCAGCATGTCACCATGCTCACAGTAAAGAATTTCTTTCTTATCTCTAATCTAAGACTGCCCTCTTTCAATTTAAATCCATCACACCTTTTTCTCTCATTGTATACCCTTACAAAAAGTCAGTCTTCAACTGTCTTGCAGCCTCCTTTAGGTATTGAAAAAATTATTGTCAAAAGGCCTCCCTGGACTCTTCTCTTCTCCAGGCTGAAAGACCTCAACACTGTGCAAGAACTTTCCAGCAGTAGCTAAATCATCCCAATGCTGTCAATGATGTTTTCATCACAAACACGCAACATACCGTCCTCTGTGCAGAAGCTGAACTCTATTCCAGACAGGACCAGATTAGGAGTTGTTGTTTTGTTTTTTTTTTTTTTTTTAAATAAATTAGGCCTTCTGGTAAAATGGCACATGTAAAGTTATCTTAAACCAGACAGCACTGTGTTGAGGAGTAGGAAATATATTTCTAGTAGCCAGGCTATTCCCTTAGAAAAACCCAAGAAGAGAAAACATAGCAAAAATAACAAACCAAAACATAACCAAGAAAAGTTAAGCATCTCAAAAAAACCTCAGCCAAACAAACTGAACCAAACAAAAAAAAACACCCCAAAACCCCACAAAAAACAAAAAACCAAAAAAACCCACAAAAGAAACAGAAACCCCCCACATAATTAAAAAACAAAACCAAAAACAAAACAAAAACAAAAAAAGTCCACTGAACAGAAGAAATAAAAAGAAAAAGGAGAAAACCCCAATATTCGCATTCCCAATCACAGAGACCTACTTTAGGCTCTTATGAATTTCTGGTATTTTGTTGACTTCAACAGACTTTGCATAGCTTATTTGCAGATAATTCTTGAAACAGCCCTCTAAAATCAAACATTAGTTTTTTGCATACCTAATCACAGAATTATCTCCTGAAAGGTAAAAAAGAAAATACAATCACAGAAGTCCTAAACTCTGACACTTTAATTCATGAGAAGATTAATCTTTTTCGCTCTTATTCCAATATCTATCTAGCTTTCAAAGCAAATAATGATGGAATGAACATAATGATGGAACAGAAATGCCAGAGAAATAAACTGCTACTGTCATGCTAACTCTACTGAAAAATATTTCTAGAGACACAAAGGCCATAGTTTTATCTATGACATAATGGAATTCATCTATTTAGATAGCCCCTAAAGGGAAAAAACCCAAATGAACAAGCAAAAAAAAATCTCACCAAAAGCAAAAGTTATTTGTCTAGTGCATTATGCAAAGTGCTAGGCACTCACAGAAATGTAGTTTGGCTTTGTTATCCTTTTACAAGACAGTCAAGTGCAATTTTTTGTGTTTTTTGAACTTGTGTTCAACTTCCAGCCAAAAATCAAAAAAACTTTGTGAAGTATTGTCATGATTCGGGTACAACTGGTAGCTTTGACCCTTTTGCTTCCTCCTCACACAATCACTTTAGCTGGAGGACAGTTTTGGTTGGCTTCTAGTAAGAAATTATATTGATAAAAAAAAAGAACATATGGTTAAATTGTGTAGTAAAAAGGAGAATCTCTAACAAAGTCTAAATTAAACCTAGTCAAAGTGTTCTGGAACTAACTACAGCAATATGAAAGCAGGAGTATTTTTCAGCAAGGACCCAAAATATATATGACTACAGATAATACAGAATTGCTTCAGAAGTAATTTGATGCAGTGAAATAAACATTTACATGTTTCGTGTACATTATGAATCCTAACTGCCTTGTTCCAACAAAAGTGTTGATGATGAAAATACTTTTTACTGTCTGGAAGTGTGGATTACTAAAACAATTTTACCTGGTCTACTTAAAATGCCTAGTTAAGGAAGAGACAAAATTCAGCTTTGGAAATTAAATTTTTTTCTTCTTTTTATCAATGCAATGTAATTAACAAGATATCTGGAAGTTAGTAGATGCTCTATTTGGTGAGATAAATCTTATGGTCTTCTTGAATTTCAGTGTTTTAGGAGAGCACGTTCCATATAGGATCATGTGGAAATTGATATCAAAGAGAGCACTTTGAAAGCAGCACTTGTTTTAAAAAGGTTGCAATTTCTGATGGTTTTTTAGAGTAAATAATACAAAATCTGATCTTTAAATTTGAAGGGAGAATACTTAGGAGAGTTTCACATTAACTGAGATGAAAACCACACATTCATGGCAGAGTTACTTCAGCATAAATTAAGCAAGTCATGGCATTAAACAGATAATTATCTGTAGCTAACCAGAGAAATGAAAAGACAGACAGACAGACAGACAGACAGAGACACAGGAACAAACTACAAAACTGCCTGGGTTTTTTGTGATGTGGAATGGGAAATTTTATCCTAGAGCGAATGTACAGCAACACACAGAGTCAAATCTCAATATTATTAATTATATATACTAGGCAATAGTGAAACTGGATCTGCAAATCTATGTTTTTTCTTATTACCACATATTCCAGAAAGTCTGAAATGCCTACAGAGAAATCCAGTAAAAGTAGTCACTGAAAAAATAGGAAAAGAAATACAAAAGGACATCAGATTTTACATCAGAGAAATGATAGTGGAGAGGCAATATGATATCTCTCATCTGAAACACCAAGAATGGGAAAAAATAAATTACTTGAAATTAAAATTGGAGTAGATGTGGAGGACTTATTCATGATCCAGGAACAAGTGGAAAATTATTTAGCAGATGTTTAACAAATTTAAGCTTGCAACTAAACTTTTAATCTTTAGTGTGTTTAATACCACTCCATACAGGAAAAGTGTAGCCATAACGGTGGCGTTTAAAATAGGTTTATGACAGGAATTTAATTTTTTTTTATCTTTTGCAATACAAAATACTGTATAAGAATTATTTACTGAATAAAGAAAAGAAATGAAAGCTCCATAGAATCTCCAAGATTTTCTTATGAAATCTCAGTTATTTTCTTTCAGCTTATACTGGCAGTTGTAATATATTTTCTCCTTTTTCAAATAACTCTAAAGATAAAAATTGTAATTACATTGGGGCACTAGAAGTGATGCAGAAGGTAGGAAAATGTATATTAACAGTCACTAAACACAGAGAAGCAGTAAGACAATACTTTGAATGAATGTATAACAGTTTTACAGGACTAATTTGAATATGTATATTGATAATAGTGTTCCAGAGACTCAAAGCAGCTCCTAGACTGAGGACAATTACTTTAAGTTGGGTGTTACTAATTTTATTTAATTAAATTTTAGTTTATTAGCTTTTCAGGTTGTTCAGTTATCTAGTTAATTTTTACCCTGCTTTCATCTGATAGAAACTTAGGTTTCAATATCTAAAACATGTCCAATTAAAATCATATAAACACAAGCACACATTCATCATTTGCACATTCACAGCTTACCCGCACTCTATAAACTTAAAATGATTTTTCAGAATTTTAAAATAGCTTCCAGCTAAGAATATAAGCAGGTAATTTTTTTGCAATTAGTGCGATATAAAGTAGGCAACATTCTAGAGGTATTAAGACCCTCAGTTTCCTTTTATACTCCATGTAAAAATTTAGGAGCCATCTATTTTAATATTTTAAACTAACTACTTGAGTCATTCCACTGAGATAATGAGAATTGTCTACAAAAGAAGAGACCATTCAATGTACCTCATGATGGCAAAATCCCTAAGTGTATGGGAACGGAATTTTATAAAATAAGTGTCATATCACTCATCTTTCATTTGTTGGGAATTATGTGGTAGTACAGCAGGAGAAATATGTAAAGGTTTTTCTTCATTCACTATTGTATTGATTTCAAATTAATTGATGTAAAGAACTGATCTAACATATAAAAAAATGAAGGTGTGAATTGTAAGTAATGTACATGATATTTTGCTATTGCTGAATTCTTATTTCACTTAATAAACCAGAAGTGGTCAGCAGTCCATAAGTGAAAAGTGCTTATTGCCTCAGCTCATGTACACAGTGCTCAGTGCAGCTCTTGGGAAAGCTCTGTCAGTGAAGAGTGGAAAGTGAAGAATGGTGGGTATGTAGACATTTACATGCAAAGCGAGTAGCTAAAGGTAAGCCAGGCAGCTAATCAAACATCTTTAAAGCCTGCATTTTATCTGATTGAGTCAACATTCATAGAAAAGAGTTTGGCAGGTGAAAATTAGGGAGAATAGCTAGCTGTCCAAAGAAAATTGCTTTTTCAATTCCCTGTAAATTGTTGTGCTCTAGAACAGTATTAGAAGAAGACAACCAGGCTGAATATAAAGGAGGTTTGAGTCTTTAAGAAAGGGCAAGAAAGTGAGTGGGAAAAGAAGGAGTCTTCATATACTATTGTATCTACTGATTCTCAAGAAAAACACTTCAGAAATAAGATATATAATATACATGGATTATACCAATTGTACAACTGTGAGTACTATAACATGTAGGTCTCTTCTTTAAAATAAATGTTTTTTTAAAATAAATGTTTCATATTACTGCTTATGCCTACTTGTACCCTTATTTGCACAATCCAGATGGTTAAGTGTTCACTGACAGATTTTACTGCATGAATGCATTTCTGTGAAGTTTGTTAGATAATACATACCTCTCCAAATTTTTGTGCTTTGCCTTCAGGTACAGAAATCACCAAAGATTCAGTAAGTAAATGGAGGCGTAAGGGTTTGTATTGACTGACTATCTAACTTCATCATACACCTAGATTGAGAATACTCTGAGGAAAGGGCTTGAGAAACCCTTTCTTTTTCTTTTCTTAGCTCTGGAACACCAGGTAAAGGTCAAAGACAAAATAAGAAATTGAACATAGAAACTGCTATGCCGTAACTGTAATGAGTCAGTAGTTCAGAAGTCAGCGATGTAGCTAAGTGTGTATTGGACAGCCTTCTGAAATTTTAGCCAAAATGAACATGTAGCTACTTACAGCTTGACAGTTCTGTGGAGAATTTCTGTCAGAAAAGAGAGTTGTGACAATTGCTCTTCCATCTACCAATATAATCAAAACTTTGAAAACAGTTACAAATGTCTGGCTATACATTTTGCTTCATCAAAATTGAAATGACAGACAAGAAATAATAGAAAATTTAAAGTAATTGTCTCCCATCTATAAACGATATATTGAGTCCGTGCACTGACACAAATAGATAAATTTGGACCTGTGTCAATGACGATGGTCATCTGACTGATAGAGTTGAAAAAGAAGTGGAGGCATTCAATGCTCTTTTTGCCTCAGTCTTTATAGTGATAGATGAGTATAGCTCCACTGTGAGCAAGCATCAGCGTTACTCCTGTGGGCACTGAAATTGTAAGGGAACAGCTTTATCAGCTGAACCTTCACAATGCCATAGGGCCCAATGGGATTCATCCCACAGTACTTGAGCATGTGGAGCTATTGGGTGTTATGGCTAAAGCCCTCTCAATCATCTACCAAAGCTCCTGGGACTCTGCGGAGGTTCCTGCTAACTGGAAGACTGTCAGTGTTATTCCAGTACACAAAAAAAAAAGCATAAGGGAAGCACCAGATAACTATAGACCTGTTATTTTAGCTTTATTTTCTGGAAAATTTTATGGAATGTATGATACAGGGTGTTACTGAAAGCCATTGAGAGAATAATGCAATCACCAGGCACAGTTAATGTGGGTCCCAAAAGGAAAGTCCTTTTTAAATAATTTGAGATCCTTCTATGATAAAGTCACCCACCTATTGGACAGAGGGAATCCAGGGATTTCTGTGGATTTTAGTAAGATTTTTGATACTGTTCCTTTCAGCATCCTTCTCGAGAAGT
Organism: Nesospiza acunhae; assembly: GCA_013398715.1. Lineage (NCBI taxonomy): Eukaryota > Metazoa > Chordata > Aves > Passeriformes > Thraupidae > Nesospiza > Nesospiza acunhae. The sequence continues at coordinate 739,355 of VZSU01001552.1, read as the reverse complement.
TATCCAACAGTGGGTTGAGCAGGTTCACCATGCACTGAGGGAAGACTGGTGGAAGGTCAGGGCTCAAGGGATTATAGTGCATGGGGCCACATGTGGCTGATCTAATGAAAAGTCCCTGCTCCTTGTGACAGGGGAGTTGGAATTAGATGATCTTTAGGGTCCTTTCCAACACAAGACACTGTATAATTCTATGACAATTCTACTTTCACCATATTCTACTAGATGAGGTTGGATGTGAAAGTTTCATTTGTAGAACACAGTGTTCCTTTGCATGCAGGCCAGAGGAGACAGCTCTCGATGATTTTCAAGCGATTCTACCATTCTTGATCTGAATCCCAATTTTAAAATTAATTTAATCTTAGCTAATTTTCTCTTATGCTCATTTAAGTAGTTCTCTGAGGTTTGGTTTCATTGGTTTGGGGGTATTTTTCTATTTGTTTATTTGTTTGTGGTATTTTGCTTCTTACTTAGTCTGCTTTACATCCGATGTATTACCACACATTAGCTTTTCACAGTCTTTTTTTGTCTCAATTCTAATTTTCTCTTTTTGCAGTGTTTCGGTGGTTAGGGTTTCCTTACTCTGTTTTCAGCAACAAGGAATCAAATGCAATTTTTTTCCTTGTTTTTCTCTGTCTTTTATTTATTTCAGTATCTTCCAGTTAATATAAAAGAAAGGCATGTCAGAACACATGCAAACCAGATCAAATATCTTATTGCAGCACTTGGTTGAAATATCAGCTAATTGGAAGAGTTGCTCAGCTCGAGGACAGTGTGAGAAAAAATAAATAATGGATGTATCCATTTTGTCTTTTCAGGAAAACTCAGTGCAATTCAGTACATATACCAGAGTCCCTGCACCTTTTGTACCTCAAAGACTGTCGAAGGGTTTCACTCCATATTTAATACCAGAAATTCACAGTCATCTTGTGAATTCTGTACACTGAAGGGTGGTGAATGAAGTCTAAGATCTCTTCACAGATATCTCTGTCAAAGGATGCAAAATTTGTCCTCTGTCTGCTCACAAAGTAGCATTCCGCTCAAGATAAAAGATATAGCAGTGCAATAATGAGGTGAATGACTCCTTGCACAAGGAATGAGAAAGGGTTAATTCAACCTAGCTGAAAATAGAAAATAGGAAGAAAAAATTATAAAGGAAAGCAGTAAAACTATTTAACCTTAAAAACAGCTGAGAGAGAGCTTTATTCTCTTATTATGTTTTTAAAGCACTACAGTGGTAATATGTTATAAGAGTATCAGGGCTGCTAGATCATCACTTACCACTCACTATTATACATGGAATTTCAATTTTTTTTTTTTTATTTATTGTTTTATAGAAATTAATTGCAAATGTAGCAAGAGGTTTAGATGATTAAATTATCAAATTAAAGCAGGAGTGAACTGAGCTTAAGAAAGTTTTGATAGATTCTTCTGACAAGCCTGAGGTTTCCTAGAGCTGACACAGAAGGCACAATATGCATATATGTAAGTCCACATATAACATGTACACTCTGTTCAAACTCCAAAACACTTCCCATCTTGTAAATATCCTAAGAATATGCAGATTAAATTTAATAATTAAGTTCAGGCATGGTACAGAGACCAAATAATTGCTATATAATTGTGTGCAGAAAATACTCAGTAATTTTATGCTAATTTCAAGATCAACTCTTAGTAGATTTTTGAGGCTAGGTTTACTCTTAAAATTAAATGATCATACCTCAAAATATTTTACTGTCTAACATAATATTTCGAAGTTTCTATGTTCTCCAAGATGACCATACATCAATTAGGACACAGAAGCTGAACTATATTGCATTAATATTACATTTATAATTCCAAGATAAGTAGCTGTTGATGCATTTAAAGTTCTACAGAGGTGTTGTAGACATTCTCAAGCCTCATTTTAACTTGAATTTTCCAAGGTCTCTCTTCCTACATGGAAGGAATTGTCCTCATCACAGGGCAACAGTCCTTGTTCTTCCATTCTTATTGTGAAGGGAAAAATAACAAACAAAAATGCCCCAAAACAAACCACAGAAAATAACTCTTTGTATTTTAAATTGTTATTACATTTGTAGATACTTATATTCAGGCCAATGAGCTCCATTTCATTCAAACATCTGGACATTTAAATCTACACTTGCCCTATTTCTAACTTTTACATATTTTGCGTATTTTCTAACACTTGCAGACTGTTTAGACCCCCCCCCCCCCAATCTGATTAAATAAGAAAAAAAAATACATTTAGAAGAATTTAAAAAATCAATTTAGTCCCCTGAAAAGCATGAGATGCCAATTCATGAATTAAAAAAATAACAACAATATATCAATGGTATAACTGGCTTCCTTTTTGCATACAGTATTTACCTATCTTCTTAAAGAAAATAGTTTTGGGGTTTTTTTCTCCTACAATCAAAATTTCACTGTTAAAGAGAATAAAAACAGGCAAAAAAAGCCCTTTTTATTAGATTACTCCAAAACTTTGAAATTTGCTAGCTAAAATGATGCCATTTTAATCAAATCCAATTGCCTCTTTGCCTATAAAGACTACATGGCTTTTGAGATCCTTAGAGTGTCCAAAGTATTAGATTGAGAAGTTTTTCTGGGACACTGAAAGAGCAGTTATTCTTGTGTTGACTGAAACTTGGTTTGGACCACTTTTTGGCAGTGGTCTAACTATTCATGCCACATTTTAGATTCAAACTTTTTCAAACACAGAGTGAATTAAATAACATAGAGTTTCATAACAGTTTGCATTTTGAGAGTCTTTTCTTGTATCTTTGTACACCCAGATAAGGCCATCCAGGAAAAAAAAATAATAAAAGAGCAAAAGAAAAAGGAAAAAAAAATAAAAAGAAAATTTTGAAACGAAAAGACATGGGGAAAAGAAAAGAAGAAGAGAGGAGGGGAAAGGGAAATAAAGGGCTTGCAGAAAAGCAGCTGTGTTTAATAACTTGAGAAATAGTACTTGTTTAAAATACATGGAATCATCCTTCAAAAATCCAGTTTTAGAAAACAGTAAAACTTCATTACAATTTTAATTTAGTCTAAACTTTGCCACACAAAATATTTTGAGGTCTAAGACAGAGTTCTCAGGGGACACTGAGTTTATTCCTGAGGTAGCAAGATAGTTATACATTTGTGCTCACAAGCTGAAGTGAGAAAGATGAGAGGAAGAATGTTTGATGAAGACCTGCTCACAAACAATTTGAATTATTATTTAGTAGCAGCATGAAATTTGATGGTAGCATTGCACCTCGCAGATAACTCTGTCCACTGAATTAATGTTATTTTCTCAATATAATGCATCATGCATAAAAAAGAAGTAGAGATGCAGAGAAGAAAGGTCTGTTTATTTGTAGAGAATTCCCTTAGGCATTTCCTTCCAATAGGAATTCTTTCCAAATTTATAGCTATAGTATACTGCAAGAGATAAAATCCTCAGGGTATCTCATATTAATTACTCCAGTTCATAAAAAGAGCTCCAGTTCTCAAGTAAATAGATGCCTCAAACCCATTAACCAATAGCAAATCGGCCTAGAGATCAACTTTGAAAACAGTAAAATTAATATGATTATTTGTTAATTTTGAAACAAACTGGTTCCTGACTAAGAAAACAATGAATAAATCTGTGTCTAAAATCCATAATTGGGAATATGTTATATAGAAATATATCACCAGATCATTTATGTTAGTGGAAGCCAGAGTTATTTGGAGCTTAAGGGCTCTTGTGGCTGAAAGCACATGAAGAACCTTGTGGTTATAGCTTATCAAGAAATTTGCTATCAGGGTTTCCCCTAAAGGATTATATCCTGGATTTCTGCCCAGGGAGACATCAGAGCTGTTCCTGACAGCATGTAGCCAACACATAGAAGATGAGCTCATTAACTGCATCTCTGGAACACCTTGCATCCCAAATCTCCTGCATGCTTCTTGTCAAAGACTTGCATTTTCCTAAATTGTGAGGATTCAGAAAGATTGGAGCATTGGTATTCTGACTCGTCCTTGGCATTGTTGATGTCTTATCTGTTGCTGAGCAGTGCTCACCTTAAATCAAGGACTTTTCAGTTTCCCATGTTCTGCCAGTATAAAATTGCTGAAAAACCCAGAGGGGAGCATGGGCAGGACAGATGACCTGGACTGACCAAAGAGAGTTATTTCTGTGAGAATGAGAAGTATATTAAAAATGAAACTTTTCAAGCATAGAATTAGTTTTAGAATATAAAATAGATTAAATCTCATTTTTCACTAATGTAACTTTCAAGGAGTTAACCGAAGTGTAAGTTTCACAGAAGTTCAACTACATTATAATTTTTTAAGGGTTTTTTTTTTGGTTGGGTGGTATTTTTCAACATAGATTATATATGATTCTATTGCTGCACAATCATCTTGCTTGAGCTTTTCTTTGTTTTTCATTAATTATTTTAAAAGTTTTCACACAGAACAAACTGCAGTTACTTTAGTCAGAGTTCTACCTAGAATCTTCAGCTGAAATATGACATCTGTTTGAGTTGTTGTAGTTTTGTTTGGGTATTTTAATTTTGTTTACATACTTGGGCATTGAATTCATGTTAGTGGCAAGTTCCTTCCAGTGTATGCCTATATAGTCATACAAATTACATTGATCTATTAGATTAATTAAGTTCTAAACAAGAGATAAATACTTCTAAAGTAAGATAACAGCACAGAAATTTTTCTTTGCACATCTTTTTTATTAAATTAAGCTGCTGTAAATGAACACCTTTCAACCAAATGAAAAAGACACAGATATAATCCACAAAGTTTATAACAAGTAGACTATTTGCAGGGTTTTCATATGGCTTGAAATGACATGAGCAGAGTACTAAGCAAGAAAAAAAGAATTTATGACCACAATTATGCATAGTCTAGAAGTCTTAGAAAGAAAAGTCTTAGAATGAACCAATACTCGGACATCATGCATTCATTTTATTTTTTAAAGCAATTATATTCATTTATTCTAAATTCATAGTGACAGAAGTAGACTTTATATTTTAGCATAATTGAATACCAGGTGGGAAATCACACAAATAAAATAAGGAACACTAAAAGAGAGAACTTCGGTATTTTCCATTTCTGCTGAAAGTGGGACTTCTTTCTTGAGATACAGATTGTGTTCTGAAAAAAAGCCCCAATCTATGTTTTCTTTTTTCTTTTATTTTAAATATTTTTCTGATGTTTAGAAAGAGATTGACTTCCTCATCTTATGAGAAACAATATTTCTTCTTTTTTGTTTTCTCCTTCTCAAAGACAGCAGTTTGCAAAGAAGAATATCATTGTATAATTCAATTAAAATATACTATTTTTCTTAACTGTTGTGGTTTTTAGCAATGACACCATTCTTTTTTCTCAGTAGCCATGAGGGTATGGAGCCTGGAGCCCTGTGGATGTGTCCGTGTTTTTATTCTACATCATCTACTGGAGGAAGAAATAAGGGATACTCACATCTGGGAAGGAGGGGGCCATGGCTTCAGAAGAAAAGTGGCACCATTAAGCGTTCGTTCATCATTTCGTTCATTGTCTCATGTCAGTTTAGGCTTGGTGAGCAATATTTGTATGTAAATCACCCCAATTTTGTATACTTTTGTTATTGATATTGTTGCTGTTACTGGATTGGTTTTTTTTTTGTTTTTTTTTAATCTCGTTGTTACCAGTAAATTGTTTTATCTCAACCCAAAACCTCTCTCCTTTTTTTTTTACTCACATTAGGGTGTAGGAGGAGGAGAGAGAAGTGTCATTCTTACACTATAATAAGAATTTTGTGGGGTTTTCCCATCTCTGTATCGGTGATATTTTTATCCATTTCCTGGAGCACTCCTAGGGGTTAACTACCCAAGTCTTTTTCCTCTCAATATTTAGTTTCTACAAACATCATTTGGCTGTAGAATAAAGGGAGAACCATGGCTTCCTGCAACACCTGAGAGTAAAAGAATAAAACTGTCAAGATCCTCCATGTTCAGGAACCGCAATATCAAGTTTTTGATCTAAAATATTAGAAATTCTGAGCAGACAGAATTTAAATGGATATTTCACAAAATTAAAAAAAAAAAAGAAATTCTCACAAAAATTCCAACTTAGTGTAGCACAAGTTTAGAAGTTCTCTACAGAACCTGGAATTATGTCAGAGGCTTGCCTGCATCAAGTCCTGCTCTCATGTTGCTGTATGAATTGCATCCCTTTGGTGACTTAAGCATGTGTTTTAACGTGCACAAGAATATACCAATAGTAGTGTTGCAAGGGTAGATTTCTCTCTAGTAGATTCCAATGCAAATTAGTCAGTATGTAAAAATACAAACTTTGAAGACTTTACTCTCTAGAATTAGTATGTAGTTGTAGACAGAGTAGACACATCTCAATAGTCTGATTTCAGAGAAAACAATTGAGATTGTCACATGATTAAGTGCAACTTTCAGAAAACAATCATCAAGGAAAAATAATAATTTTGTATTTTTAAATTTAAAAATATTTTTTATTTAGAATAGGGTAAAGAAAAGGGAATCTTTATAAAATAAATATGCAAATGGCTTTCAGAATGAATTTTTAGAATGTTACTGAATCTACCCTTGGGATTTTCTTAGAAATAAATGCTTCAGGTTCTCATATATACTGACTTGCTGGAATATACTGTAGGTAATTAGATATCCATTCTCTCTGTCAATGGGTATACCACCTATTATCCGTTTCCATGCAATGTGAAATGTATAAAGTCTGAATTAATCTTGGAACTAATTTTAAATAGCTACATTTTAATTACATATTCTGTGCCACTAAGAAAACTAATCCCATTAGAAACTGAAGAGTGTAAGAAATTTTTAATGGCTAAGTGACTCAAACATTAAGAGCAGTCACTGAAATTTGCTCACTGCTGTTTTTCATAGGTACATATATTTGTATGCTTTCTGAGCTAATCATGTTTGGTCTCATTTGTTAGCAAACATCTGTAGAATAGATATTAATAGAAATAACTAAAATCAATCTGAGATTAGTTTTTCTTGAAAATTTATTATGAGATCAATGTATAGTTCCATCTACAGTAACTATTATTTTTAGAGTAGCTAATCATAGAATCACTGAATATTATGAGTTGAAAGGAACCCAGGAGGATCATTGAATCCCAGCACTGTGCAGGACCATTCCCAAGAATCACACTACATGCTTAACAGTATTGTCTAAACACTTGTTGAACTCTGATGGACTGGTGCCGTGACCACTTCCCTGAGGATATTGTTCCAGTGCTCAAAAACCCTCTGGGTGAAGACCTTTTTTTCTAATACCCCTTCTAAATCTACCCTGATACAAATCCAGACCATTCCCTAGGGTTAATGTGACCTTAAAGATCTTACATTATTTTCCTGCGTGCTCTACTTGATGATACTATTCTTCTTTGCCTTAGATAAAAAAATTAGAGTAAAAATATTTTTAAGTAAGTGAAAAAAGTAAAAGAACAAAGTCAAACATTATGTTAGAAAAAACTTAAAAAGCTCAGAAGTACCTTAATATGCTGCTTAGTGATACTTACATATTGAATATTTTGCTGGTACAATGATAGGCTGTTTTTTTGGCATTGACTGAGTTTCTATCTGCACATTTCTGTGCAGAGGAAGAACTTGGTATAGAGAGTCAAAAGCCATGGCTTAAATGTACTTTTTTCCTAAGATACATCATATTGACCATAAAGCATAAAGCTTTCTTTTAAGGAAATTTTGTAATTATATGGTGCTAAGGGGATCAATATGTTCTAAAGTAGTTTCTTTGTGTTTCCAGGTGTTTCTCTGCCTTGATGAATTAAGGGTATTAATTTTTCTTTTTTAACAAATTAAAATTCTTTTGCATATTTAAAACTCCATAGGAGTAATGTTTTTATATGGATGAACTCCTTTGCAATTGAATATAGTACCTAATTTATATTACAAAACGAAAAAGTTATGTATCATAAAACTTTTCTATTTCTCTTAATTATTTTTGTTTTATTTCTGAGTTTAAGGAGTCTGCGGATATGAATTTAGAATATTAACATAACTGTGCTATTCCCTGCAAAACTGGTGGCTAAAGTCTTACTTAAAGTATTTAATTTAGAGCTCATAATTGAGTAGATCACCCTAATTACTTTGATGTCTCACTTAAATATATGTCAAATTATCTGAGCCATGAGTAAGCTTCTGAAAATAGATATTTTCTCTGGTTTTTCACACATGTAGTGTTTTTTTTCTGGAAGAAACAGTAACAGAAGCCCAGAGCTTCCAGGCAAGAAGACAGTGTGTGATGCCTTACTGTGCCAAAAGCACATTCTAATGAAAGGATCTAAATAGAAACAATAAAAACAACCAAAACAAAAATGACCAAACAAACAAGAAACCCCCCCAAAGGAAACAAAAAATAAAACAATAGAAAAAACAAGTTTTTTTGAGATTTAAATGTTAGTTGTTTACACAGTTTTGAATGAAGTAATTTGCCTCTTGCTGTCTCCATCTAGAGGAAAAAAAAAAAAGTTGCAGTCTGCTAAGGGCAATTTAGTTTTCTCCTCCTGGTAGCTGATGAAGCCAAATAAAAAGGGGGTCTCAATTTATATAACTTGGCAGCATTCTTTAGACATCAACAGCAGATGGTGATATTTTCTCATTTCAAAAATTTCTCTTCTAGTGACGGTCATATTAAAAGATATTCAGGCTTTAATAAGAATTACTGTGCCATCAAATTTTTTTTTTCTTCCTTCAGGTTGACAGATTAGAATCTTAATTGTTACTAAAATTACTAACTTAAATAATTACATTAGCCTTATCTCTGGAGGAAGTACATAAGATTGGATGTATCAAACAATGAGATTTTGTAGTAATATTTTGTAGTCCTATTTTGTAGTAATCTTCCTTCACTAAAGCCCAGCAGGAAAGTCCTATTTCATCCTATACAATAAAGATGGCAGACTCCCAGATGTCAAGAAAGTATTTGATTACTGACTTGCTAGTAGCACAATAAGTCCTGGTGACAAATTCACAGTATTATGGACACTCTTTAATTTTTCCTTAAGGCTTGTTAGAACACTGCCAATAACTGAGAAAAAGTGAGTTGGGTTGAGCTATTGAGAAGAAAATTTAACAGGATGTTGCCACACTGTTTGCAACACTAAATATTTGAGTAAACATCTCACCCTGAGATCAGGTAGGAAAAAACAAAATCAATAAGAATTAATTATCAGCTGCTTATCATCATAAATTCACACACAGATTATCCATTGCTTCCTAGCAGCTTGAATGGTTGTCACAAAGGTGCACATGCAGACAGTGAAAGCATGTTATGGCACCTCACAGAAGAAGTGGTCAGCAGTGAATATAATGGTAAACTGCAACTCCTGTATAAATTTTCATTCAGCTGATGCATCCAACAAGTGAGAAGAATTATATTAAGCTAGCATATGCATTTTAGGAATACAAAATCAACAAAGGAGTATAGCGAAAGAAAAAAAACTATGTATAAAATCCAAAAAGGCCATTGGAAATTATTAAGACAAGTTCATAGACACTATTTATGGACCTGATATTCTTCTATGACAACATGACTGTCCTTAGTGGATGGAGGGAAAATCTGTGCACGTTGTATATCTAGATTCCAGTAAAGCATTTGACACCATCTCCCGCAGATGTGTCATGGAGATTCTCATGGAGATACTAGCTGCTCATGGCTTGGATGGGTGCACTCCTTCTCTGGGTAAAAATGTCTGGATGACTGCACCCAGAGAGTGGTGCTGAGTGGAGTTACATCCAACTGGCAGACAGTCATGAGTGCTGTCCTCCAGGGCTCAGTATTGAGGTCAATCCTGTTTAACATCTTTATGAATGGTCTGGATGAGGGTATTGAATGTCCCCCTCAGTAAGTTTGCCACCAACACCAAGTCAGAAAAGGATTACTGTCTCAAAACAACTGAAGCATGTGTGTGTGTGCATGCGTGTGAGTGTGTGTGTGTGACCCCCTCTTTCTCCCCAAATATTTCAGTTGTTTTGAGACAGTAACCATTTTCTCCAGGCTCTCACAGGGTGGGGGTATTTATCTGCAGGAGGGAACGAAGGCGCTGCAGAGGAATATCACCAATCCAGATCCGTGGGCTAAAGCCAATTGCAAGAGGTTCAACAAGGTGCCGTGCCAGGTCCTGCGCTTGGGACACAACAACCCATGAGGCCCTACAGGCTGGCGGCAGAGGACCTGGAATGCTACTCAGAGGAAAGGGATCTGCTGGCTGAACATGATCCAGACTATGCACAGGTGGCCAGGAAGGCCAGTGGCCTCCTGACTTGTGTCAGAAATATTGTGGCCAGCAGGACCAGGGCGGTAATTGTTCCCTTGTACTGAGCACTGGTAAGGCCATACCTTGAGTGCTGTCCTCACTTCTGGACCATTCTCTACAAGGAAGATATTTAGGTGCTGGAATGTGTCCAGAAAAGGACAAAAGGCTTGTGCTTCCACAGAGAAAATGAACAAGCTATAAAAAAGTATCAGAATTGAAAAAAATGTCATGGAGTTGATTTTCTTGGATACTTTAGAACATGTTGAGATGAATACATATGCATTTGGTCCAGCTTTGTGATATATCATGCATTTAAAATCACTGTGGATGCAAAATAATTTTTAAGCAGATTTTTATATCTGGCTGTTTGTCTCTTTGAAGCGGTTTCCTGACTCAGTGGTATAAATTAATTAATTAATAAAAAATGAAAAAGGTCTTGAAAACTTAATACATTGCTAACCAGGGTTGACTATATTTTTTTCTTTCTCATTTACATTGCAGATACTCTGATCTAAATCTTGATTTGCCTTCAGCATATTATTTTGCAGGAAATGGTATGTAATTGACATTCAAATCATTCTCCTTATACTGCTAGTAGTGTGTTCCTTCCAGAAGGGAAAATTGTCTTTAGATTAATTTAAAAAATCCAGCATGTTTTCTTATAAGTCAGTGGTTCTTTTCTGACATAATTTAAATTTAAAAGAGTAAAATAAATTCCACATCTACTCAATAACAAGGCTGTGTTTAGAAAATAAATGATACTGTGTTAAAGTAAAAACAACATACTCCATCACAACAATTTGCATATATTATCGATCATTGGAGTACACTTAATTTGGTATTCTATGAGATAGCTTTGAATAGAACAGAACAGAACAGAACAGAACAGAATGTCCTCTTCACTCTCATAATTTCTTTCTTTTTTTTTTTAACCATTTAGTGTTACGGAAATCTTCAATATTGAAATCAGAACCATTTTTTTTTCTGTCATAATCAGATGATTAAATATATAGAGACTTAAGATGATGCTGTAGTGCATAAATGAACTGCAGTACATAAATGATGAGATTTGAAAATGTGTATTGAATGTATTTTCAAAGAGGTATAATGCTAGAACTGCAAGCAACTACTTTGTTGACTAGGTTTTAGACAACTGAAGAAGATGTTGAAAAAGAGAGAACAGAGAGAGAAGAGAAAATGCTGATCATATTTGTGCTGAATAACAAAGTGATGAAAGTTGCAGATAGCACCATCAGGGAGGGCTGGATCTCCAGTCCAAAGGGAAGTTATGAGAAACAGCCAGATCCCATACAAAAATGGAGAGGAGCACAGGGGAACCTTTGCAGGGTATGATCTTGCAAAGAAGGCAGAGCCTAGGCAACTATATCAGTAACATTTTGCAAGGCTGAGACTGTCTGCACAGTGGTATAAAAATGGGTTGTACTACCATTTGGAGGCACCTTTCCAGCTTGGACAAATGGGCAAGGAGGCATCTCAGAAATTTCATCAAGAGGGATGTGCTAAGTCCTGCAGCTGGGAAGGAATAACTCTGTGTGCCAATACATGCTGGGAGTNTTCCTGCTGCACACCAAACTGAATATGACCCTGTAGTGCACACTTGCAGATTAAAAAAAAATGGATACAAAAGAAAATACAGAAAATTACATTCAAACATAAGAAGACAATTCGGCTGGGACAGGGCTCAAACACTGGAATAAGCTGCACAAAGAGTAAACATCTCATTCTGAGATGATGCAAGTTTCTCCGTCCTTGGAGATATTCACAACATGATTGGATCAGCCCTGAGCAACCTGTTCTAGCTGACTAGGTGGGATTACAGGACCTTCAGAGGGGTATTCAAAACTTAACTATTCCATGGTCCTGTAAGTTTATGAAATACCAAATTTCCATACAGATGTAACAAAACTTGTGACAAATGGGGAAAATCAATACAGACTGAATGTTTATCTGGAAGGACAGTAGGACTGAGAAAAGGAGGTTAGCAAGTAGGAGGGCTGTTGGGGGGTAAGAGCTGCAGATTGAGTGGTTTGTGCTTCCAGGCTGCCTGGAGTCACTTGCCTGGGTCACCCTGGCTGGGGCCAGATAATAAATCTAACCCATTACTGTTGGAACTTTATAGGAGAGGGGCTGGCTTGAAAACAAGTGGAAGACTTTTTTGAAAAGAGAAAAGGAGAAAACTATTTTCTGACATGGAAGAACTGAGGCACTTTTTGTATCTCAAAGCCCCAAAGGATTATATTTTAAGAAAACTTTATTTTTGTATTTTAAGATTACTTGCAAAGGCTTATCCAAAAAAGAGAAGTAGATGAGAGCAGTAGAAGAATCAGTAGGTTGTGCAGCAAGTCCCACTGTTTTTCTGGTGAGACAGAATCCACCTGTATCAAAAGGATTGTACAGGAAAGTTGCAGCAGCAGCTGGACATGAATAAAACTTCCTACCAGGCTACCCCAGGGATGGAAGCATCTGTGTTTTTTGATTTTGGTTTATGGGGTTTTTTGTGGGGGGTTTTGTTTTGTGGGGATTTTTTTGGAGTTGTTTTTTTTTGGTTGTTGTTGTTTTGAGTTTGTTGTTGTTGTTTTTTAATTTTTTCTCTAAGAAACATCAAACCTAAGATAAGTAGTTAATCCTTCCTGAAAATGTCTTAATTAAGACTTCAGACTTCTTCTGTTTCTTCAGGAATTCTCCAGTCAACACTAAAGATGTTGCACAGAACCAGTTAAAGAGCTGTTAGAAAAGAAAATTGATTCATACATGAAGTCTGGACAGTCAGGAAGCCTTGCAGGGTCAGATTACCTAATTAAGAGCTGAAGAGATTTTTGATCTCACTACTCTTTTATAAAGTGATAAAATCAAAAAATATAGGTGTTTCCCAAGTGTTTGTGACTTTGTGAACCTTGTAAAACTCCATTACTTCAAGGACAGCTGGGCTTTGATGAATTCCTAATAAGATTTAGGAAGAGTCTGTGTTTTGTGCTCATCCCTGAACTGTAATTATTGAGTCATGGGGTACGTTGGGATGAACTCTTGGGCTCTCTGGGTTGGTTGCATGTTATTTTTGCTTTTGCAACTTTCTATAATCCTAGAGTTACAAAAAAGTATTCAGCTAAGCAGAAGATTATTACTAAGAGACTGAACAATGTCCTCAGTTATTCAGATTCAGTTTAGGTGACTGGAAGCTTTATTTAGAATATTCATTTGCAGAGCTGAGATGGCTGTATTATAAGCAGCCTTTTGTGTATGCCTGTGTCTACCTACACAGTTTATTGAAGATAAATGAAAGGAATTAAAAGAGAGGCTCAAAGAGTTTATTGGTGTTGTCAGATGTGAATTTTAAGCAAGGACAAATGCTCTTGAAAATTAAGACATTAAAATAGATCAAACTGAGAAAAAGGCCACAGGAAAGCTAAGTAAATTTTATGCAAATTGATAGACCCAATTAAAACCATCAGACTTCATAATAATTGTGCAAGCACAGGTTACAGCTTCTCTATCTATACAGGGATATTAGCTATGTAACTCGATTCTTTGCTATGTAGATAGAATCAACAGTTCCTTAGAGAAAACCTACCAATTCTGGAAAACATTAGCGTAAAGGGATATTTTGGCAAAAAAGTTCAGTAACAAAAATTTATTATTTGCAAGTTATATACATATACACTCTTTATACATGTACAAAAATGAATTAGCAAACACATACATAATAAAATAAGTAGTAATAAAACTTATTGTTTATTAGATAGTTCGAATGTGAACTTTTTATACTCGAAAGCATTTTTTTTTACCTAAAGAGCAGAAATGGAAATGAATTATAGCTTGCCTGCTTGATTTGCCTAGAAAACTGTGTCTTTTATAGAAAATACATGTAGTTTTAAAATTTCCAAATTGGTCACCTGGACTCAGTAGAAGACCACCAATTCAGAAAGAGGATCAGCTTTAAATCTCCATCTTGACACTGCCAAATTCCAATTTTATGAGAGAAAAGACTGTGTCTTGCTTGTTTGATGTCAATGCCTTTGCGCTTCGCTCAGGTAAGGCACATGCTCCCCAGGGCCTCCACTGAGTTGTGTACACCTTCAGCCATCAGCCAGAACCTGGGACTGGGCCGCACGTTTTTAAGGGATGACATTGGAGTTGACATTTACTTGAGTTATTTAATTTACGCTGATGCCGTATGGCTGATATGACTAGATCCAAGAGATCAATGAAGACCTGAATAGCTTTTACTTTATTATCATTCTCCTGGAAAAGATCAAACTATTCATCAATTTGGGGTTGTATATACCTAGGCCTTGTGAAAAATCCCAGTATACTACAGCCACATATATTATAATGAGTAACAAGTACTTATTAGATACCAATCACAGCAAAACTCAGTTATGCATAATTAGTCAAATCAAGCTATTTTTTAACTCCTTTAGTACTTGGCAGAATTTTTCTCCTAATAGTGCTTCATAGTACTAGTAATAGTTCCTTAAATCCAGCTGCTAATTCTTATGACTGTCAAGTGACTGTCAAATGACTGTCATGTTATAGAGCAACATGGAAAGTTTTGCATTTTATTAGCTTCAAAGAAACACTCACTATGTACAGCACCAGTGGGTGTTTTTTTCCTCTTAGTTGTAGTATAAAGAATTTGGCTGTACCTGTTTGCTTTAATGGATACATCTGTTCCTTTTTGGCCTATAAATTTCAATGTCATCTTAATGTCAAATTCAGATTCAAGCCGTCTTTTAAAGTGATAGTGCATGACAAGTTTATGTAATTTAACAGCAGATTGCATTCTTTATAACCGCTTTTGAGAAAATTGTTTTTGTCATGGTGACACATCAAATACTGTTTAGTTCTTCTGGTTTTAACCCTGTTAAAACCTTACAATTTTAAAGATGATTTCATCTTTCAACTAAGTAAAAATACTCCATTCAAGAGATCGTTCTCCCATCATGTAGTAGAATCTTTTGAAGATGTCTGCTAAGGAGTGTTATCCAATAACAAAGAATATATTTTATTTTACTTATAAAAAT
The DNA here is from genome assembly GCA_013398715.1 of Nesospiza acunhae. NCBI lineage: Eukaryota > Metazoa > Chordata > Aves > Passeriformes > Thraupidae > Nesospiza > Nesospiza acunhae. The sequence continues at coordinate 724,019 of VZSU01001552.1, read as the reverse complement.
TGATGATTTTACATCACATTCACCCAATTATTTTGTCCTACATATTTATGTTCCTCTAATAAGACAACACATTTTTATCCTTGGAAGAATACTCTCCTTCAGTTATGGAGTTTAGTGCTGGAATTTAAAGTAATCAGAGAGAAGAATGTTACATGGTAAGAGTGCTTCCACATTTTCACAGTCCAAATAAGGGCTCATCTTTCAAATCAGGTCATAGACTCATAGCCCAGGCTTGGATATTGAAGTCTGAGGAAGACTACCGACTACTTCTTTTCATAATTTCACTCCTTAAATGTATTATCAAGATTACCAGTGAATATACCTAAAGCCCCATACTTTTTCAGTTTGTTTTTAGATAGATGAAAACCCAATTGAGTAATTTTTAAATGTTTTTCAAATTTTGTAATTGTAGAAGGGATTAATATAGCTATAGGAATACAGGGAATTCTAGTGTTCATGAAAAAAAATTAAAAAGAAACACCAGGGTCTATACAGGAGTGGTCCTGCGCAGGGCCAGGAGTTGGACTTTGATGATTCTTATGGTCCCTTCCAAGTCAGCATGTTCTATATTTTTGTTATACTTTTTATATGGGTTATAAGTTCACTTGTGCCTGTTTATGTGATTACAGAAATCCCTAAAAAAGGATTAAGTGACAAAAAAAAACTTGAAAGGTGCTCATCTAAGTCACCCATTAAATGATTCTAAACCGTCTTTTATACCTCTTATATGCTTTATAATTCTTCTAGTTCCTGTTTTAGGTTAAACAAGTTTTACTAGCACCATGTATTTCTTATAGCAGTTTTTTTACCTTTAAACCCACTTGCATTTAAAGAAAACCTCTGGTTTTTTTTTTTGTTTGTTTGTTTGTTTTTGTTGTTGGTTTTTTGGTTTTGTTTTTTTTTCTCTTGTTCTTTATAAAACAATTTTTATTGAATGGTTTCTGGAATTCCTGTTATTTTTCTGTGTACATGCAAATTACTGTATTTTGAATTGAAACAGATATAATAGATGTATAAGAAAAAAAAGTAAATGTTTTTACAGATAAATAATAGAGCAGTTTACAAAGCACAAAATTCTTATGATGTTATACAACATGCTATATCTTTTATGCATAGATTTGTGATGGAGTTTTAGAATTGTATACTCAGATATTTCATGTATAGCAAAATTCCATAGGGATAATACAAAACTGTGAGAGTTTTCCAGGAAGAGTATGTTGTTTTTTATTTTTTAAATAACCAAATCATTAATTTGATATGTTGATTTTAAGAAGAGGCATTTTCCTGGTAAATCTGAAATTGCAAGGTAAGGATTTTTTTTTCTTTTCCTGCCATGTGCCTTACAAGGATAAATAAACACTGAAGCAATTAATATATTGCACTGTCATATAAAACTAGGGTAACGTGATATGGAGCTCATTATGCTAGGATGACGGGATTCTATTTAGTTACTCTCCTAGTAAATTCAATGAGCTTCTTGCAGGTGTTTACTTTTAGACTAACTGGGTCCAAGGTTTTCTGTAAATTAAAAATAGTTCTCTATGGGGTGGGCTTTAGATTTCCAGCTTCTAAATCCACTTCTGCTGCCTTTGTTTGTGCTGAAAGACACAATTAGAATTCCTGTGCCATAAAATGCTTCTCAGTATTCCTGATAAAGATCCATCTATTTCAGTCATAAAAACATAAATAAATAACTAGACCCTGTATTTGCATGTGTTTGTAGAGATTCAATTTGACTTTTAGATATCTTGGTTGAGATGTTCAATATTAATAGGTACTCAATTTAAAGATTAAGCTCTGAGCTCCAGCAAACAATGGGGGATGGGGGCAGGAGTGGGTGACTGGATAACACTTAGTTGCCGCTTGGGGTTATACCATGTGGTATGGAAAGGAATTTCTTGAATCATTTTCTAAGCAAGGTGTTAAATAAATTTACAGACCACTTAATATCCTGAATTTACTTGCTTTCCAATCCTGAAAAACGTTTATACATATTCAAAAGGAGTAGTCTCTATTTATTACACTAAGATGGGTACTTGCAAATTCAGTGAAATTCACAGGATCACAGTTTCAACTCCCAAAAACCATTTCCCTGTCCCCCACCCCGCACCAAATTGTTCAGGTGAAAGGAAGGTATACTTTCCTTCTCATTCCCTGGCTTCCACTGGGAATTGATGGCTAGGTAGTGCAAACCCAGCAAGCTCCTTTTCCCTGTTTGAAAAGAAATTCCCTTCTGGGACTTACGGTACTGAAAATGGCAGCATGGGACACTGCTTTCTACTTCCCACTGTAGACTCCTTAGTGAAAATTAAAGCCACACAAAAAACTAGCAATTCTCTCTCTTTCACAACCTTCAAATGGAGATATTTCAACATACTTTTTTTTTTTTCCTGGGTAAAAGATGTAGCTCTGCATACAAAGAAGCAATATAGTCCTTTGTTATTGAAGCCGCATGCCTTTTAGTTACGCATTCACTGTATGGTCAGTCCACAGAACTATTTCCTAAGTAATTCAGAGGGTGAGTTAATAGCTTCTTTTTTCCTAAAAGGTATGTGTTGTGCTGCAGAGATACAAGGACATATTATAGCTTCTTGTAAGCCTTTCTATCATGAAAAGCAGTGTTAGATAACTTTGTATTCCACTAAAGATATTGTTAAGGTTGTAATGAGAAGTGACGCCACACTTAATTGAGTGAATCCTGATATTTTAAAAAAAGAAGTAATTTTCCTTCCCCTTTCTTGTCCATGAAACAAATACTAAAATATTCAGCAAAAATAATACATACTTTCTTATTAAAAACTTCATAGGATTTGCATTTTACTAGCTCAGTTTAATGCCTTTGAATAGCTTGGAAAATGAATTGATGAATATACTTAAATGCCAAACTTATCACTAGGCCTGTCAGTTCCTGAAAGAAGCACCTACAGCGTACAAACTGGTATGACGAGAAAGATTTTCCAATTCACCTTGGATATGTCCTCTTATGTTGATACTTACATGAATAGCCAACAGCACTTTTATGTGGATGATATATGACTTACATATAAAACTGTGCCAGCTGTGTGTCTTCTACCTACTATGAATGAAATATTAGGCAAGTCTTCAAGATGTTGCTTTTTTTTCATTTGAACATTCATAAAACTATTTTACTGACAACTGAAAGTGCAGTCACGCTATAAAAGCAAACTTGCATTTATCACAGATACAGAGGTTTTATCAGTTCAAGGTCATATTAAAAAGTTACTCATCTTCTTTTATCATATTTCAGAGTGCATGAAGGCTAATATGATTAAATGTTAATGAAGAATTATATTTGTAGGTAAAACAGTAGCAGGCATTACATAACAAACTTTGTATCCAGAATGGTGCCGTTTTTTAGACATGGATATATATGTGAAAATGAGATACTGAAATTTCTCCCTACCTCCAAAATTTGATTTTTGGCCAGAACTCATCTTCTTTTCAAAATCTTCTTTGCGTGAATAAAATACAGTCCAATACATTCTTACTTAATCTCTCAAAAAAATACTAATTAATCTAAAATTTCATAGAACTTTAAGTGTGTAAATTAAATTCTAACATTTCCTGAAACCTCTTCATAACTTTAGTTATCATTTATCTCTATGAGTTTAGGCAGTCATCTCAAAAATCTATCTTAGACTAATTTCTAAAACCATGGAGATATATAATGTCATCATGCGAGACTTTTATATGCTAAAACCCTGAAACCCTATTTACAGCGTTAAGCTTATCTCAGTAGAAGTTCCATGTGGCAGCCTAGATTTATTTAAATAAGGAAAGACAACATTAGGAAAGCATTTAGATCAAGTAATTCATGAGAAGAAGCAGCATGCTTCTATGCAGAGGCTTTTGAAATGTGAACAATTATTGTGGTGCCATATGCTTCAGAACATGCTCATTTTCTGGTCAGTTGAATAATGTTGTCTATACCAGCAAAAATCAGTGAATGAAAAGATAAATATATAACAAAAGGACTCCACTATGGGGAAATTACCTTAAGAAGTTAAAAATCCTAGATATTTCACAAAGTGATGCACGACATTTGTTTTAACAGCAATTTTGTGTTAGGACTGGGTATCAGAGGGAAAAGTTGAGACGTGCAAATAAATTGGAAATAAAACTGATGCTACTGCTCACCAGGTTAAGATCATCATCATCGTCCTAAGTAGAGAATAATATAGTTTATAATTTTAGAAACAAAGCATATCTACAGATTGCCCCAATATAATGTTGTTGATATATTACTGCTAGTTGTCTCAAATGAAGTGAAGGCGTAACATAGGTTTTTTTGATAAAAACAAGTTAAAAAAGAGTAGGTAATATTTACCTTGCTAATCTGATAATTCATTCTCCATTGGTTAGCCTCAGGCCATAATAATAATTTCCTATCAGAAATGAATATTTTCTGAGCAGAAAGGACAATTTCCTGCTTGAAAATAAGTCAGCAGTTCAGTAAAGGATCCTACTGCTTTCAAGTCAGACTCTTAGGCTGAACTTTGTATTTTTAAAGAGGTTTCCTTTTCAAGCAGTCCTGATGAATTGAGTTTGTTTCTTTTTCTTTTCTTCTTCTACTATTTTGATTTCAGGAACATAATAAACTAAAAAACATGGCTTTTAATTCAAAACACATACATGGAAGAAAAGGCTATCTGATTTTTTTACATCAAACTCACAGTGTTTTTCCTTTCTTTTTACCACAGGATTCTTATGTTACTTGAACTTTACCTACTTTATATCTTTTCATCATATATTAAAGAAGCCTGGGAAGAAAATGGCAATTCAAAAAATATGTTCCTGTCACAAATAGAGAAATTCACTGTAATTTAAGGCTAACTAAATTTCAAGTGGTAATTACAGAGAAAGGTCAACATATCTGAACACTACTAAACAAATCCCAGCAGCACAACAACAACATAAACAAGTATTTGATTCTTCCACAATAGTGTTCTAGAAGTCAGGTAACATTTAAAAATATCTGAATTTTGAAAGGAAATTATTACCACCAAAAAGTTTCCATGAAACACTCTAGAATAGGGCCAGGTGTTGGAAGAATGTGAGAAGGTCATTGATGCAGCTCTTTGTAAATTGCAAGGACAGTCACTCAAACTGGGACAAACTTGATTAACATGGAGTTTGTCAAAATTGGATATATAAACAAATTTGAACTGTCAGTGGTAGTAACTGATAAGATCTCAGATTATTAAACTGGAAAGCTCTACTTATGTTCCAGATAATTTTTTACAAAATTTTGACTACATTCAAATGATTTGTGGTATTGAAACTACCACTTATTTCTTTGATACAAGGTGAAAAAAAACCTGAAAACTTTTTTTTTTCCTTTTTTTTAAAAAAAGGAGTCAGCATAAATTTATATTGGAAAGTATTTTTTTTTGTTATTTTCTCTCTTTTTTCCCAGTTTGGTATATTTATTTTGGTAAACGTGTTTAATAATTACTCTTTTATTATCCAAGGTGTGATATCTTTTGAAATGTGTAAGATTTTACAATGAATGTTAATGCATATCTTCCTGAGAACATATAGGAAGATCTCTTGTGGTATCCCAGTAATGGAGATTTTGAGACATGGCTTCTTTTTGCAAAATATTCTCTGCTTTATCTTTCTGAAAATTAGAGTAAGGACATCACCAGTTCCATCTTCCAAGTCTTTTAACATCAGATGCTTATCTTGCAACAGCCTTTGACTGTGCTCAGCTCAGTCACATCCAATCATCAGCTTTTATCATCAGAGCTTCAACGCATCTGACATGGACCTTGATTTCCCAGGTGATGCTCAAGACACTGCAAGATTTCAAATAAACAGAAAATAAGCTGCAACAGCATGTGAATGAGAAAGCTAGCTCCCTTGACAAAGACTCATGAATACTTCAGAGAACAAAAAGTGCAGGGTGTTATTATATTTTTCTTTCTCAAGCATAATTATTTTAATAAATTGACAGTTTGGAAAAGAGGTTTTTTCTCATTCTGCAATGGCATAGGGAAATATAAACTGAATTTCTGCAGGGGTGTATAAGCCAGGTGCAATGCACTGGGCTATAATGAAGAAGCTTCATTTTCAATTCATTGGATGCCTTCATCCAAGGAAATCTTCTTTTAGCAAATTCAGTAAATATGCAGATTCATATTCAGTGCAGTAGTAATTCATATTTTAATATTAATTCATAGTGTTTTTACTCATCAACAATGTTGGAATATATTTACCAGAGATGCCCCTAAAAAGATAAGCTTGTTGTATAACTTTGCAGCTACAGAGGTTATCTTTCTGGAAAGTGTATCTTCTCATTTGGTTATATATCTTATGAAAGAAAAGAAAAAGGGGGATATGTTCCCAGAATTTTGCTTTATGTAAAGGTTGTTTTGAATTTCTTCAGTGATTATCATCTAAATTTTGGTTTATTTGGCTTCATAATCTAGCATTGTGTAAGTAAGGGATGGATTTCCCATAAGAATTAACAATGTCTGCACTTGCAAACACATGCAAGTAGGCAGCTTGCAAGGCAAGGTACTGCAGGAACTTATATCATTACTATCTCAGTGCAGAAACCCATACTCGACTATTCTATTTTAAATGAAAAACATATGACAGAAGAGTATTCTGAGCTTGAAACACTAATGAGGAATTTTAATCCTTCAGGTTGTTAAGTAACTAAAGTATGCTAGATTATTTTATTATTTTAATGTCTCTTACTCACACTTCCTTCCACAGTTATTCAAAACCTTTCACAAAATATAAGAAAAATACATTGAACTAAAAATTAAACTACATCGAAATGTTTCAAGTAAAAAAAAAAAATGGAGCCATTAGGAAAATTAAATTGTTAACAAAATCCCCCCAACTGTTTCAAACCATTTTTAAACTCCAAGACACAATATTATGGATTAGATTCACAGAATAAGCTCAGGCAAGGAATATTTCCTTATTCTGAAACTTTGTACTCCACTTAATTCTCAGTTTTCACCTGCAAAAGTCATACTTGGACAAAGACTCTCATGCAGAAAAAATATAGGGCTTTTTATCTATGAAAGTCTTTTTAAATAGATATTAATATTGTTTTTTTCTTACAGACACTGTTTAACGATAATATAAGCCTGGAGAAAAGGAAATACAGAGGTGACCTTATCACTCTCTAAACTCCCGGAAAGGTGGTTGTAGTCAGGTGGGGTTGGTCTCCTTCTCCAGGCACCGACAGAACCAGAGGACGCAGTCTCAAGCTGCATCAAGGTAAATATAAGTTGGATATTAGGAAAAAGTTTTTACAGAAAGGGTGATAAAGTTCTGTAATGGTCTGCCCAGGGAGGTGGTGGAGTCACCATCCCTGGATGTGTTTTAAAAAAAGACTGGATGTGGCGCTCGGTGCCATGGTTTAGTTGAGGTTTTAGTGCATGGATTGGACTCAATGATCTTTAAGGTTTCTTCCAACCTTGTGAATTCTGTGAATTCTGTGGAAGTATGGATCTAGGTAGATTATGAAGGAGTGAAGATTCCTATCAGTGTGGAAGAGCTCAGAAATGAAATGTTGATGAAATTAGACACAAAAACGACGTAAAAACAATTAACAGGGGATATAATATTCTTATTTTTATGCATCTGATAATGTCTTTAACCAGCCAAATACTTTTATTGAATGATATCCTGAAGTTATCAAAGAGCATTCTATGAAAATACATCAAATTGTCATATAATTGTAAAAAAAAGAGCTACACTAAGGAATTATTGACAAAATTTGTTAAAAATTAGCAGAAATAATGAAACAAGATATAAAACTATATTATGTGGCCTCCATTTGAATATGTTAACCACATATTCAATATGTGGTTATATATTGTATATATTCCATCTGAGCCAGGTACAGACAAAGAGTTAAACAGTTAAAGATAGAATCACTTTAAGGGAATAGTTAAATTAAAAACATTCTCCAGCATTTAGTTAGAGAAGATATGATAAGCATAAGAGCGTGTATATCATTAAGAAACCGACCACTTACAATTGATCACTTTCTCCTCAAATGCAGAATTCTTCAAAGACATTGTCAGGCTGCAGTTTCAAAATAGGAAGCCCCTCACAGAACACAGAGTTAAACTGTGAGTAGCATGACAAAGTCATTACAGAGTTCCAGAATCCATATTCTTGGTGTCGAAAACTCTGCTAACTACACCATATAGAATATCAATCCCGACAGGGATATTGCATGGAAATATCAAAACAAATAATGTTGTCTCAAGAGGCTCACAGCAGGATCTTGCTGTAAACTCGTTAATATCCTCATAAAAAGAAAAAAAAAAAAAAAAAAAAAAAAAAAAAAAAAAAAAGAAGTTGTTTTTCCTCTCCTCTCCTATTCTTTCTTAGTCCTTTAATATTGGACTGACACTGTTGGGCTGGGTTAATCTTGTATCTAACCCAGTACGTTCATTTTTACATCTCATGGAAATTAAAATAAAAAAATCAATTACTTAATTTTATGTTTTGCATTTGACAAAAGAAGATGAGCTGCACTTCTCCATTCTGCCCAATTTTATAAAAGGGTTTTCTTCAGCGGTTCCTTAAAGGAGAAATGTGAATAAAAGATAAATTATATAATTTTTCCTAATAGGTCGTTCCTTCAAATTTTATTTTATAAAATGCAGAAAGCAGTTTATGAAATGTACTAGATATGCATTTGGTTTTGCCTGTTCTACACAGAGTACCTGGACAAGTGAAGATTTTCTGGAAGTATAGAAGTGACAAAGGTAACCTGATTCTCAAAGTTTACGGATGTTTCTTAGTCATAGATTTATTGAGCTGTAGGAGGACAAAAGAATTTGGTATATTGTTTTTCCTGCTCTGCAATTATTCTGTCTGTTCTACTGGAAAATGAGGGAAATTCCCTAGGTTTTTAAAATTTGCTCATTTTTCACAGAGAAAAATAAAGAAATGTAAGTGCATGTATCTGCTATGATCCATCAACATTGTCTGTAGAGATTTCCTAAAATTAGCAGTAAACGTTGAGCCTTGAAAATTTTCTACTTTTTTCCTATTATTCATAACTAATCAGCTTTAAATTATTTTAGTTATATTTTAAAAATATTTTAGTTATACATCTAATTAAGACAATGTTCTAAACACATGGTAGCACAAGTGGCAGCACAAGTGGAATTTCTATGCAATTCTAATTTATGCACATCTTAAAATATTTAATTTTAGTTTTTTTTTCTTGCTTTATTATCTTATATATCATTCTTGTAACATATAGAAAACAGTAATGTTTTTTCAAGACTCTTCTCAAGTATGTCCATGAATAACTTAATATACTTGACTACACAGACAAGTAAATGATGCACTTAATTTAGTCTTGCAAAAGGGCTAATGCTCTTATAGGTCCAAAATAACCCAAAATAGCCCAGTGCTCTGAGGGAAAATCTGGGCCTTACTATCCCTGTCCAGCACACGCAGAGCTTCTCCCCACTTGTGCTCAAGGCCCAGGACTCCATTCCAGCCCAGCCAAACATCCCTTTCCCCAGGAATATTTTAGGAAAGTTGGTCTTGGTCTCCAGTCCCATCGCCTCTTGTCCCCAGCTGGCCCCAGGCCTTGAATCATCACTTGCTGTGCCTGGGGACATCAATGCCCCTTTTACCAGCAGCCAGCTCTGCCTGCTTTTGGTTTCATTTTGAAGGTTTGGTATTAACCACTGAGATTAGCTCAGAGAATGAGAGCATGGTGCTAACAGTGTCATCATTGCCAGATGGACTTTTTTTTCCAGTGACTAATTAGCCTGGTATTACACAAGACTGAAATAAAGCAAGTATTTTCCTATGGTATTCTTATAATGGTTGTCAGGTCATACAATGGAAGGCAAAAGCTCTAAGTAATAAAGTTTCATAAAATATTGGTTCCCTTTCAGAATTTTGGGTAATATTTTGAATGAATGATTGAAACATTGAAATATCACGTTGGTTTTTGTTATATTGTTTTTTCAACTACAAAAGTCTCAGAGAATCAACACTAGTACCTACAATGTATCATTACACACTTATTCTCATTTTAGAAAAAAAAGAGAAAGTATTTTTCAATATTGTCATATATCTAGCTTGTCAAATATATAATATATATTATATATATGTCAAATATGTAATATATAATATTTTTAAAATTTATCTTAATTAATATTTACATATGTAGAGAGTAGAGGATCTAATCCAAAGCTCATCAGAATTGTTTCGTCAAGGACTATAAATAGTTTTGAAGGTATTTTTCCCAAAATTAGAATGCACTTGCAAAAAACTGATTCTCAGTCTCCATAAGACTTTATCAAGGGTAGTAAAACGGTTTTGAAAAAATGAGGTGGTGTAAAGTTTATGGCCACATATCTGAAATCTGGTCTCTAATAGTCATAGACTAACAAGGTTTATTAGCTGATCAAAATGCATTTTACTTTTATGTATTTTTTAGACTAAAAAAAATCTTTTGGGATACAATATAATCTTTACTAGAAGCCTAGTGACTGATTTTTTTAATGTTTCATATTATTAGTTTGAAGCATCACTGATTGAATTGAAAATGATTTGGCCAAAATCTGTTTAGAAACACGTAAATGTAGGGCTTAAATGGCACTTTATAATACCAAGAGAAATGCAAGCATTTATTAATCTGAAAGATAATGCTGAGTATTGCTGAATGCTGCTGTCAGAAGACAATCAACCTAATGGAACATTCTTGTTGAAATAACAAATTGCTATATGAGTGAAATATTTACAAAGAATGGTTAAATTCTTACAGTTGAATCATAGTGTAGATATCACTGCTAAATCATGAAAAAATGCCTGTAAAAACAGCCATTCAGATCTGTCAAGTAAATAGATTGACTGCTACTTCTAAAAATTACTCCTTTCAAGCCTTGTGAAGCAATATTTTAGGGGAGGATTTCTTTCTCCTATTGGTGCACAGAAAAACCAAAAACATTGTGCACAGCATCTATCAACTCATTCAATGCCTGATGAACTATCAACTCATTAACATTACAAAACAAACAATTATACTTCCATTTTCCATGGGGAGTATTTGCAGTGTTCAGTCTGCAACAGCTGGTTTCCACAGCAGCTACCCCAAGATCCCAATCTGCCCTGTTGGTAGCACCAGGGTCATGTGGACCTCTAAGACTGCAACTCCACTCCAGTTGTTCTTGTCACACACACTTACAAACAGAAACAACAGTCTCTGGGAGCTGCTCCTGACCTACAGTCTCCCCAGAAGCTGAGACTCAGGCTCACATTCCTGAGGCTGCAGCTCTGTCCTGTGATCTCTGCTGTGTCTGACTTGCAGGGCCTTTGTCTCCATATCATTTCCCTCCAGACTTCTAGTCTCCCCTATCGCTGGAATTCAGAGCTCTTGTGCCAGCTGCTACTGCTTGAAATTTGTTTATGAATGGCACATGCATACACGCACACACAGAAAATTAAGGTAACCCAAGGAAAAATACACACACCCCAGTATCTCCTGGTATCAGCACCCAGCTCCTGGCTTAGGCACTCAGCACAGTGGCAAAGTAGGTGTTCATCCTTCTTGCATAGGCATGACAAACAGGAAATTCTTGCCCATGAAACCCTCCTTAAAAGGGCTTATTTTTTATTAAGGAGAGGTTGCACTGGCTGGTATAGACACAGCTGGACACAAGGCTTGACCACCCCCTTTTCACACCTTACCAGCCTCTTTGTTCTCTTTCCCCTGTTTCCTTCCTTTCATTGCATTTGCTTCTGTAATATCCCTAGAAATATTCCATTCATTTTGCACAGTCCCAAAATACTTTTTGCCAACCTCACCTAGCATGCCCTGTACACTGCTAGGTAATAATCTAAAGCCTGAAAGAGATTTTGGGGAGGATTTGTCTGACCCTTCCAAGTAGATTTCATAGTTGGGCCCAGGGCTTTTTTTTCCTCCTTTGACAGCTGCAGGAGTGGCCAAGTCAGGGTGGTCTGTTTGCACAACTCATGTTATTGGAGCTCCTCTTCTGCCTTGACTTTTCCATACCTTTGTCGTTATGGTGAATAGGCTTATTGTATATAACCTAGGAGCAGCCTAAGAGAATGCAGTTTTTGAACCACAGGTCTTGAGTACCTCAAAATTTCTTAAATCAATTTTTTCTTCTTTCAGCACCTGCCTGGGGTGTTGGGCATCACTGTGGGGGGTGGGGTGCCTTCCCAGTCTTGCTGAGGATGTCCAGATGGATAGACCCTGGAAAAACACCAATGTCCAGATGGATAGACCCCAGTAAAACACCAATGTCAGTCCTGACTAAGTCAGCATCTGTGTACCACTTCCTAGCAAAGACCATAGACCATTCAGTCTACCAGAACAGGATCTTACCTTCCTAACCTAAGCACTTCATGTCAGCTAAACTGTCAGTACCGTAGAAAGCACACTTTACAGGAAGTGCCCAGGTATCCTGTTGGAGGGAATGGGACAGGGAGACTCCTTTGATAGCACCAAGGGTAGGCTTTTCTGCCTGAGATAGTTTCTGGTTGCTGAAGGCAGTTTGGTATTCTACTGCACAGCCTTGAAGGTAATAAGAAGTTGCAGACTACTTCCTCATTTAAATGTTTTTTATGAATAAATACTCTTCTACTTGTAGATGAAAAACTATGCTTTTCCTACCTTTAACAGACCTTGATCATATCTCTTTCCTTTGTGCGTGGCTTTGTTTTAAGTTTTTTTTTGTTGTTGTTGTTGTTAAATATTTAATCTATTTTATATAAACACTTTTCTGTTGAACATGATTTACTGTGTTCTTAAAGCTTGTAAAAATATGATTTCTCTGAATAAAGATATTTGCATAAAGATATTTAAAATATTTGCTAAAATAACATTGTTGTTTCAAGCACTGTAGTGGGCCTAGTGATCATTAAATCAGGAGAAATTAAATTAAAAAATAAAAGCAGTCCGGGGTATTAAATTTTGAGCTTAAAGGACCAGGAATAAGTGTTTGCAGAAAGGCATGGAAAGTATATTAGAAAGTAATTGCAGGTCTTAAAAGTTACCGTATAAATAACAATGAAAAAGAGTTTGAATCTGAAGAAACACTTCTACCAAATAATGAAAAAAAGTATTTTTGGTGTTTATTCCATGCCATTTCTGACTGGAAAGTAAATTCTGTGTGGCGATATTTCAAAATATCTGCGGGGGTTTTAATCAGTCAAGAAAATTGATATGATATTGTATAATTGGAGTATAAACATGGGTCTAGGCCCACAGTGGGATGTCACTATCACATTGTGTGATTATACTCAGAAAAGTCAGTTTAGTACAGAGATCAGACAGCAGGAGCAATAAGCTGTTTTTTCTTCTAAGAAACATGAAGAAGAAACAGCAAACAATATTTTCTGTAATATGGTAGGAAAAAAATTCAAGTGTGACATACAGCTAATAAAATAATCAAAAGAAATTAGAGGAAAACATCCTCTTCCACTTTCCTTAATCAAATGTTCAAATTAGTTCAATGATACAAGAAGTATCCTAATTCTTTGAAATAAGTGAAGAAGGAAGAAATAGAAAGATATGAAAACACAAATTCTATGGGAAGTAACAGAAGTGTAAATGTGCTAACCTTTACTGAAATCAAATGTTCTATAGAGGATTTGTACAAATGGGATAAGGAAAAATAGACATGAGACCTTTGCAAAATCACTAAGTTTTACTTTCAGATTTAAACAGGTTTCCACGAAGCTTAAACCTCTGAGAGTTGGAAAATACTAGTTTTCATTTTCAAAATACTAAAACCCCCTCATAAATAATTAAAAATAACTTATCTCTTTTTTCTTTCTCCCCAATTTCCCCCACTTTTTGCCCCTTCTTTTTGCATATTCTAAATGCAATATAGACCTATTTAAATAAAATACCAAAGTTTCCTGATTTGATGTACTAGTTATGTCACAGCCAGCCTGGTCAAGCTGTGTTGAGGTACACAGACAAGAGATTCACATTGGATTTCAACCACAGAATGAAGATAAATGACTTGGTGCATTTGAGAAGGAATGTCCTGTGGGACGTGAATGTGAAATGCACTGGTAATGAGTATAGTTATGGCCTGTGGTCAATACAAAAAATGATGAAAAATAAATCTTCGTGCTGGCTTTCTTAAGGACACATGATATAGGCTGTGTGATATCAGACCAACTGAAAATGAAGAATTCTCTGGAATGTGAGCTGTCTAAAGTTATTCTTTTCAGGCAAGACCAAAAATCATGATGCTATACCCTGCCATAAGTGAATAATAAATCAAATATAATTATATAATCAATATAACTGGGAAAAAAATCTATTATTATTTTTGCATGAGATGCTGATATAGCAAATTCTGTCACAGATGCCATGTGCTGAAACACAGGTTCTTTGTTACAATCAGAGAATGCTCTTAGTTCATACTGTCTTTATACCTGTGTCTGTTGTGAATTGCTGAGTGGGAATAGGAAAATAAGCACCAAATTTTCCTTTCTAATAGAATCTCCACATAGTTTTTATTTTGTTACAATGCTGTTTTGTGGAGTTTTATAAGAATATGTGTTGGAAATAAAGATCTTGAAAGGAAATGCTATACAACATGAATTATGATTGTGTATATAAAACTACACTATGCAGAATGACTTTCAAGACGTCAAAGATCTTAAAAATATTTTTTTTTAAATTAATACTCCTACCTTTTATCCATGAGTCGTAGACAGTCTTCTGCAATTCCTAAATTATGCCTCTTCAATTAATAGAATGGTTTTGGTTTACATTATACACAACTCATGATACACTACAAGCAGCACTGCTCAGTAAGATCTTGTACTTATATTATCATGAAATAGAGGGTTTAAAATAATTACTTGCTTAAAAAAAAGGCTGAATAAATAGCAGAATAACCTCTCTTTCTTATACAAGACCAAATAACTTGATTGCAGCTCTGCGAAAAATTAATTTCATTAGGGATTTCCTTTAAGTAAATTTTTAATTAAGTGCATACAATAATAAATCTACAGTATATCTTGCACAGTATCAGAGAAAATATAATTTCACATGACAGGTAAATTCATATATGTTCTAGGTTTTTGCCTTCATACTGTGTTTAAAGTCTTGTTTTTCTATTGTCAATTTTTTTTCTTTCTTTGATTATTCATTTTTAAAACATATTTGTTCAGATTGAACTATGACACCTGGAAAGACCTGTCAGATAAACCAACAGCTATTTATTTTCCTGATATATCCAAGACTCTACAAATGGAAAGAATTGGCACAGCTTCCAGAAAAGTTATTGTACGTCATGGTTCACAAACAGTGTGGTTACCAGAAAAAGATTTGGATTAGATTTCGATTCTAAAGAAGCATTTTGAAAGTTCTTTTGAAGATATGAACCGCAGAATGATCTACAGTATTTGACTGATCAATTTCATTTTAGATACATATGATATTATATCTATGAAACTGTACCAAATCTTTTCTCACTCCTAACTTAATTATTTTCTATTCCTGTTTTATTTCATATGCACATAATTCTTGACCTAAGTATTTATTTTCTGTTTTATTTTCTAAAACCCTCAGTGGAAAAAAAGTAAAACAGAACAAGCCTTAACCTGGGGCAAAGTGTGCAGGAAAGTTCTCAAGAAATCATATCAGAAATCATATCTGCTATATATCTTTCTAAACTCTTTGACAAAATACATTAATAGCAGAAAAATTCTCACTCGAGATTTTTATCAGTCAAAGAAAGTGACGTAGAATCATTCATCGGGGGAGAAAGATGAAATTTAACCTTCATTCCAATCAGGTGTGCTTTTACTGCTTTATTTCTACTCTTGTGTTCCTCTGCAATATTTGCCCTTTTTGACTTTTGATCATGAGGCTTCTCTCTGTGACTGTAAGTTTTCCTAGATAAAGAATAATGCCTTAAAATCATAACTCTAATTTGTGTTTCCCTAAGCTAGCCTAAGGTGGAATCACCCTTCCAGAGCTAAAATTTGAACACCTGATATGCCCCACATAAGTAACATTTCCACATTCCAGTGCTGGCAATGCAGAGACTGACATCTGAAATTTCAATTTTCCATGCTTTTAGCTCCATACTCCTACTTTCATCTAAACCATATTAATTTACAGCATGTTTGTCTAAAATTTGGCAGTAAACTGATGCACCAGGTTCAACAGTTTATTGAATATTTGCAGTTTGTTGATATTCAAATTACTGTCTTTGGCAGATTAATAACTGCAGGTAAGCATGACAGTATTACTTCTATAATCTGCAATTGATATACTGTATGAAAAAAAGGTATTTTCTTTAATCATTGAAACTGTCCAGACAATAAGACTGTTTGTTCACTTTTCAAACTTGCGTTTTTCTGTATCTTATCCAATTCAGTGACACAGCTTAAAATACAAAACTTTCTTTTTTTGTTTTCTATAAAGTGACCTGAAAACATGCGAATATGTAAGTACTTAAGGACATGCAACAACGAGATAGTAGACTTAATTCAATAACCACTCTCAATCAAATGAAGCCATCTTTTTACAGCATATAAATCACAGCAAAAGAATTTAGAAAATTGTTCTGAATGTCTCAGTGAGAATATGTTGAAATCCTTATATTTTGGTTTCCTGATCCTTTCCAGTTGAAATACACTTCTGTGTTTAAAAGGACCTGCACAGTAGTATTGCTTGTATCAATCTTTGAGATTCATCTGAGGGAATGGTATTGCAAAACAGTTACTTTAACTGGCCTACAGAATTCCATTCCCCTGTAAAACAGCTGCTCCTGTTTTACAAAGTTAACTTTTGCTCTTTGAGGAAATTTTGGAAGGATGACAATACAAACAGTAAAAAAGCAGGCTAATATTGCTGCTAAAACATGAACAATACGGTGAATACATCCCACACCACCCTGAAATACCAGCAGCTATAAAGAGTGATGAAAGAACAACTGGTATTCCAGCTAGAGATCTTTCACCAGAGACCCAAGTCGCACATAAAATGGAATTCACTTCATTATTTTCTTCTGCAGGGTAATGACAGACCATGTCCTAAGAATGACAATGATGTGTAGTAGTGCCAATGTATGGAAATGCTGCCTTTTTAATAATTTTCTCTATGTATTTTGGGATACAGATCAAGAGATTGCTTATTGGAGGCTGAGAGTTCAAATTTTGACAATTACGTGGAAGGGAGTCTCCAATGACTCTTCAGCTCAGAGAATAAGAAAAGTTAGCAAAATGAAAGCACAAGAGAAACATTTTAATTTTATTTTTAAAGTTATTTAATACCATTTTTATTATTATTTACTATTAATTAAATAGTTTAAGATCACAGTTTAGAGTAAAGAAAAGGAAAAAAGATCTTTATGTGGATAATGTGGAATTTTGCATTGCAAAACAGAAAGTACCATATGTCTTTCCAAAAAGAACCTAGACTTGTTCAGCATATAGCATCTCACAAGAAAACAAAATTAAAGTTAGATGGGGAAATGGAAGTTTGAATTTTGCTTGTTTCTGTACATTTTTTTCCTCTATAAAAAGATTTTATATATAAAACCACTGGTAGGTTTTTGCCTTTGGGGTCATATCAAGGGAAATTTTCTTCCTACAGTTATGATATAATACTTGAACATATAATCTCCTTGGTCAAATTTCATCATAGGAAAGAAGGACGGCCATTATAAGTTTAAGAAAGCACAAAATTTATCCAAATTATTATTCTATGATTTAGTATTGGTAACAATTGGAATCACTATTAATCACATGCAATTTAAAATTTGTTCTTCAAAGCAAGAGTTGTAACATAAATATAATTTCATTGAAAATGTCTTTTAAATGATTCAGTGATTAATTTTAATAGTCAAAGTGAACAACTCCAGTTTAAAATTGTTGAGAAGTGAACACATTTTATTTGGGAAGGATAGGTAAGAGATATGTGACTGCAGAACTGTTTTAGGAAAATGAACTGTGAAGTTTAAATTCTCATAGGAATTAATGTATTTAATATATAGTTGAAATAAATGAAAAAAATGGAAAATTATGCCGTCATAGCTTAGAAAAATCAGGAGGTTAAGATAATATGCAAAGAGATTTTAATCTATTTTTTCTATCCTAATTTTTAATTGTTATGGAAAAATATTCAATAAGTTATTTTAAGTCACTATCTGAATTTCTGGTATTCCTATCAATGCATTAGGCTGAGATCAGTTGGGAAAGGTATATTTCTAGAGTCATGAAAGAGACTGAGTGTGCAAGCTTTCACCCTCTATATTATTATACTACACTCATAAAACTGCATAATATGATCTACCTTGTTCTTCAGGGTCTTTAGAAGCTGGAGGATGAAATTCCTTGAGCACACATATTAGATATGCAATCATTTCTGATGTCTTTATCCAAAGGTGCTAGGTGAAAATGAGATCTGGTTTGTAAATTTTGCAGCTGAAATGACATGCTATAAATAACATTTTGAACTAACCACAATCTACAATAGAGTTTATATTTTCTTTTGATATCTGACAGAATTTTATAAAGATATAGATATATATGCATATATATATTTATATTCCCATATATGTACTACATATATACACTTATAATTTTTATTTTACCAGTATGGCCAGAACCGACATGCAGAAAGGAAGGAAAAAATTCCTTTACAAAGACCTTTCCATTTTTTATTTCTCTTACTGTTCCCTTAGTTAAAACAAAGCTTGTATCTCAACCCATGGATATTAGTTGTTAGTTTCTTTTATTCTCCTCCCAATTTTTTTGTGGTGTGGGGTGTAGTGAGTGGGTATTTGTATGGTACTTACTTGCCAGCTGGGGTTAAACCATGAGAAGTTCTTATATTTTGAAGACTCAACCTTCTGCAGAGAATCCCTATAATCAAATATTTCTCAACATTCTCCCCTGTATTGAAAGCTATTTTCAGAAATAGGATGAGCACTTGAGGGGAACAGTAGAGGCTGCCTTGACTAAATGAAGTTTGAAGTGGAAGCAGGTGTTAAAGGAAGTCATTTTAGTGAAAGCTTCAGCTTGAATAGATTTTTAACCACTGAGTGTTGTTAATCTTGAACACCTATGGAGTACTTAACCTCTAAACCAGGTCTACTCTATTATCAGGACTTGACTTGTATCTACCTTGTTGACTATGGAAATATTCAGTTGACACACTTGTAGCTATGAAGGATTCTCTACCCCTTAAACTCACTTTTTCAGCTGGAGACAAGGTATTTCTTTCATCTTCACAAGAATATTTTATACTCATAATGTCTGGGCATGCTGTAAAAATAATTCTAAACTTTTGGTCTCATCATCTTCATTCAATTCCCACTGTTCAGAGGGAAAAATATGTTTAGGCAGAATCAATGTATCCCAAAAATTAAAACAAAATAGTTTAAATTCCATGAATTTTGAAATTTTTGAATTCCCAAGTCTCCTAGAGTTTTGTTTCCTCTACTTTTAAGCTCATAAACTAGAATTTCTTGTTGGTTCTACGAGTGTAAAGTATTTTAACGGTCTTTAGTTTAAATTTCATTGCACAGCACAATTTTCTGTTCCTAGAATTGGAAGGCCATTATTTCTGCTGTTTGGGTCTTCTATGTGAAATAGAGACATATTTCTGTGTGGTTTCTCCATGTCTTGATTGACCTATCAGATCTTAAAATTCTTACTGTGTGTTTTCCCTTTACCAAAAGATTTATACTTTTTACCTACAGTAATTCTTTTTGCAGAAATAGATCTACTTGTTGTCTTCCTCCAGAAATAGCTCATAGGTTTGCAATAAAAACCTCACTTGGAAAGTGAAAAGTGTGATTTTTAAGTCCCTTCAGTCTGAGAGCACCCTGGTTACAAAACCCTGAGGAACTTTGTGTTTGCTGTTACTGTTAATAATCGCTTTTTATAGTCAGGCATCTGATATTTATTATGTCTATATTTAAGGATCAGATAATGGATGTTATGCCATATTCTTTCACAACGTATGTGTTCTTTAGATGTAGACTCAAAAGAAGATAATTCTACAAAGATAGTTTGGAAAATATACTCTAAGTAAACTACTTTGTTATAATTTGCAAATATCATCAGAACACTTTTAAGCAAGAGCAAAATTTGCTTTAAAAATATTTTCTTTATGGTTTTTCCAATGCTAAATATAATGCTATATAGATCAAGAAAAATATATTTTTCAAGTAGAGACTATAACTAATTTATATATGATACATTAAAAATATTATCATTCTATGTTTTATTTAATAGGATTTGTTTAACAACACTTATTAAAGAGCATTTGCTCCATGGATGGAAATAACAAAGAGCATGGGATAAAGTGAGAAGCATTTTCATTTCTAAAGGTATTTGCCAAAGTTTTTGAGGAATCTGATGTAATCATCTGGAAATTAATTTCCATTTCCAGATAGAATTTTTCTTATTTTTATTTGTTTGAAATGAAGTATTTTATATGCTTATATTAAAGATTTATGGAATTTTTAGTATTAGTAATATCAGTATCCTGCTAATAGTTGCATATTAAAAATTAAATTATTAGCACACATACTTACAGACCTAGAGAATGGTAGCAGATTATCTTTTGCATAATTTTCAAGGGTGACAATAGAGTGTAGTTCAATTTGTATTGGATCAGATTTTGTTAAGTGGGCTTATGGCTTGCAGGAGGAGTAAGATCAGTATAGTTAAAGAAGACACAAACTTGTCTCTTCCTTTTAAATATACAATCTATTTACATGAGACTAAGTTTCTTTCTGAGGGAGGAATTAATCATTGACTAAAACTGAATCATTTTTCCTGACAGAGGTTATAGAAAGATTCAGCTGTTGAGTTCCAACTTCCATTTGACTGGCCTAATATAAATATCTTAAAATATTGTTATAGGGTATTTTAAAACTTTATTAAGGTGATCATTAGTTAGTGTTGGAGTTGTATTAGTGCATTCCATGCTATCAGAGCTGCATAACTGCTCAAGATTAATGCATACAGTATTTTCAGTAGTGTTATAAGACATATAGATCAGATCCATATCTTATAAAAAGACAATTCTTATCTTTCCCTGCTTCTAAAAATGGAGGATGTTTTCTCCATCTAATAGTTTAAACCTAAAGAAAAATCTTGTTGTGCATCTGAAGCAAACAAGCTTTTCCTTTGATATAGAACAGCTGTAGCATACAGTTTGCTGTCACAAAATGAAACACAACAGGATTGTAAACTACAAAAGAATATTGTTTATATTTACATTAAAATATTTTCAGATTCCTTTTACAAAATGCATCATTTATTTCTATAACTCATTACCTTAATAAGTAAAGTCCAGGCTCACTAAAAGTCATTTTGTCAAAATCCTACTGGATATTTTTTCCCTTCTTGCAAATTCATACAACCATGCAATTTTTCTTGTCATGGAGTATGAACAGCAAATGAATACCTACAAGAAATGCTCTCAGGAGCAGCAGAGTATGGGAATGGCAGGAAAATAATGTATCAAGAAAAAATTTCATGTCATAAAATTTTTCATATGTAACTGAGCTGTACGATTTTAGAGCAAGCTCAGCTAGACAAGTTACTTTACATATTGAGAGTAGGACCTAAATTACAGAATCATAGAATTTGTAATGTTGAGAGGGACCACTAGTGGAGACATCTGGTTAAATAAGATGATGTTCAGATTGTTCTTCAACATCTCTAGTGAGGTTACAACCCCTCTGGGCAACCTGTTCTAGCATATGGTCACATGTACCTTAAGGAAGTTGTTCTTTATATTCAGGTGAGACTTTCTGTGCATCAATTTCTGCCCATTGCCTCTTATCCTACTATTTGGTACCAGCATTACTTAGCAAAGGTCTGATTTCTTCATTTTTTTTGTTTCAATGAGTAGGTGAAACTTCTATTTAAACAGATATCACCAATTAATTTATCAAACAGCCTATAAAAGTGACTTGCCTGTAGAATTACTCTTTGCCCTCTTCCACTCTCAAGTGCCCCCAAAACCCTTTTCTGTAAGTTTTCTTGTTGAAGTTTCTTGCCTGAAGAACTCATCTTTTTTATTTTTTCCCTCTGTGACCTACAGCTCCTTTTCCTCTTCTCTTTTGTTTATAAATCCACTGCTTTGTCACAAAAAGGACAGTATGAAATTTACCATGAATTACGCTGTTTGTTGTGTTTTCACATTTTTTTTGCTAAACAAGATTGATTCAAGCTTTTGAACACTTTCCTCTGTATGCTCAAGAAACTGCTAGATTTAACAGCTTGTAGTCATACAGCAGACTACATAACAAGCCAACAGATGAACAAAATCTTAATTGCTGCATATATCTAACTTGGCAAAATGAACAACATGTATCATTCAGTTACAAGAATTTTTTTTCTACTTTTAGACTGAACATATTTTATAAACACCAATTATCTGTATTAAATACATTTATTCCCAAGACTTGTAAAAGACTACCTTCTGAGGTCCTGAGTGATGTACTTCAATTGTGTTATTATATTATTTTCTGCTACAGCTTACCTACTTCCTCCATCCTATTAATTCAATCAAGTTTTCAGAAAAGTGCACTGAGGAAAGAATCCTTCCTTGAGATTAAAATTAGTTATGACTTAATGATGAAGCACTTAAAGAGATCAGCTTCCTAAATCTTAGAATTAAATACAGTCTTTCATGGTGTTCAGATATTTCTCTAAAATGAAGCATATCCTTAAAACTAGAAATTATTCTTGATCAATTCTATTGACCATATTTCTTGATGATTTTATTCGGTTTTCTCCCTTTCATTTATCTTTTTGCATATAGAATTAGAATCTCAGAAGAAAAAGACTGATGATTAAGTCCGAATGTCAAGGTTAAGATGCGAACTTTTTTTCCCCTGCATTTGAATAAAGTTTCTTTGACAACCGCTATTTGAAACTGTCTATAATGTACTAGAGAATATAAATAACACCATGCCTCATTTTCCTAAGCATATATTAGAAATTTACTCTGACTTTCATATGGAGAGGCAAGCTTTCCTAACATATCCTATGATATATGAGGTCCCCATGACCATATGACATACACTCTATGTAAACAATTCTCTAAAATAATTTGAATTTTGAAAAATTGTTGGAGACTACAAAAATATTGAACCATTTTGGCACTCATTTAGTGGTATTGGATTTAGGTGACAAGGTTTTCAAGTGGAGGACCTTCAGGAGGTGGCTTCTGTGTGGCTTCTTGACCTGTGTCTGACGGAGCCAATCCCAGCTGTCTCTAAGATGTACTTTCTACTGGTCAAAGCCAAGCCCTTCAGCAATGGTGGGAGCACCTCTGGGATAATGTAGTTATGAAGGTGGTAAAAATACTGCACAACACAAGCAGGGAGAAAGGAGTGAAGACTATATGAGAGAAAGTGCCCAGCCTACACTGAGGCCAGCAAGGAAGGAGGGGCAGGAGGTGCTCCAGGTGCCAGAGCAGAGACCCCCTTCAGCCCATGGTACAGACAGCCCCTGGGGAGGTCCACAGTGGAGCAGAGATCTGCTGCAGCCTGTGTAGGACCCCATGCTGGAGCTGGTGGATGCCCAAAGGAGGCTGGAACCCCATGGAAAGTCCACACTGGCATAAGAAATGCCTAAAATCTAAAACATGTGCCACTAGAATCCTGAAAGAATTAAGATGCAGCTTCATATGACAAATTCTGGGTCCTGAAACCTAAGTTCTGTTTAATAGTATATCCCCAAATTTCAAAGGCGCATATGACAATGCCTAAGCATCTAAATATGGTGGCAAACTGACAATTTCTGTGGCTCCTGGAAAAGTAATAATTCTGAAATTATATAATTTTTTTTATTTCTTTATTAAGCAGAGCAGAGGTAATATTTTTAAGAGACAGTAATATGTTCTGTGTGACCTGGAGGAAGAGTATATGTTACACAAGAGTAGATTGCAGATTTTCCATCATTATTTACTTGCTCCATCACCCTGAAATAACAACCTTCACCTTGGTTCTTCAGCATTTGTGAGCGGTGCTCTGTCTGAACTAAAATTCAGTGCCAAGAACAGCAGATTAGCTATTATTAGTTGAGAAAAAGACTTTGCTCGCATAGAGCATTACAATGCTTTTTGTATGGGGGAAGACAAATTAAATTATAATGGAGTACAACTGCTAAGGGCGAATTTCCTTGCATGTTAGTTTCTGAAATGCAAATTTTGGTTATAATTGACAACAGCATAACTGCTCAACTATTGTTCTCCCTTTAGCATAGTTTCAGATTACATTGTTTTTTTTTTAAACTTGGTTGCTTCATCCTTTGCTACATATGCTGCATGAATTCCTGTCACTAAATTAATGAGTCATTTGTAATCTCAGCTAGAGACAAGAGGCTACAAAGTCAAGTGGAATCTTGTGAAGAAAAATCTCATGATGCTCGGGCAACACTTTCAAGTCCTGCCTTTCTTGAATCCTTGAATTAGTGATTAAAAAGTTGGTCATGGCATCATTTATTACAAAACCCATATGCGCACACACATATATGCACATACAATTCTCACTCAAAAATGTCAAATTGTTCTTTAATGTTTCAGTTTTCCAATTTGTTTCCTATTAAAGTTCTATAAACTGAACAAATTTGTACTAAGAAAAATGTCGAAAATAGAAATTTTATACACAGGATTTTTCCCCTTAATTTTTATTGCTGCTTTACCTAGAAATTTGTATGTATACTATCGAATTTTGGGAGCAGGACAAGTTTTGGTATATTCACATGTATATGAAATTCTTCTAAAAAAACATGCACAAAACACTTTATAATCTTTTCCAAATCTCTTTACTTTGCATTTCAACATATATATCATACAATTATTTATAATATATTGATATATTTCAATAAAAATAATTGTTTTATTATATAGTTTTTGAATCAAAATGTAAGGATAATACTTCTCTATTTTTCTAGCTATTTAGTTTCATCTATATATATTTTTCCAGCAATTTTTTTCTGTTCCTATTTTATCCCATGATCATAGTAATGGAATACTGGTAAAATAAAAACTTGGGATTAAACAAGTTTCCAGAACAATAAAGCACTTTGGAGAACATTAAAGAAAGAACTTTGTTCTAGCTGTAGGATTGTACCTCAAATTCACATTACTATTTTTCTTTTAAGATCTCCCCCTACTACAAGAAAAATATCTATAACTCTGATTGTGTTTTACATTCAAGTGATAAAAAATATCTCACTTTTAGCCAGTGTACTGCAGTATTTGAGATTCTATTACAACTAAGTGTAAGTAACCAGTAGGTTGTTTCTAAGCTGATATCAGGAAATATTTTACATCTCTAAAATATATACACTTTATCTGTAATTAAGTCAGCACTCATAAATCTGTCTTTTCCTCTAACAAGAAAAATCTGCAAATCTTTTAGGTGAATGAAAGTCATACACCTCAAGGAGAAAATGCACATAAAAACAGGGGAATAGAAGAAATAGAAGAAGCAATTAAAATAATTTCAGCACTTCAGAAATGCTGAAGAATTGGAAATCTGAAAGTTTGAGTTCTCTACAGAGTCTTGCAGAAATCTCAGATATACTTCTAGGCCACCAAAAAATCTTCAGGGACAGAGGGAAATCTCAAGAGATAAAGTTATCTCAGTGCTATCTCTACATCCTTAATTGCATTATTTCAGAAAAGAGCTAATAAAGAACCTCACTCAGCACAACATACATGGTGCCAGAAAGATGCACTAGTATTAGCAGTTCCTTTTAAGAATGAATGTTATCTCTACATTTAATCAGTTTTGTTTATTACTCTCTTTATACTAAAACGTCTTTAGCAGTGCCCAGGAAGTGGTCTGGATCCCTGTGATTTTATCTACATGTAGATGTAGAAGTATAAACAAAGGAAAATATTATTGCAACAATTTAGATACGATGAATAAAAATAATAAAGTCATTCCACCAAAAGACTTGCTCATATTGAATAACTTATTCTTTAAAAAATGTACAGTAATTAGTTTTTTTTCTGATTCCTTTCCCCCTGTGCTCTGAAGGCAGGGAAAAAAATTGCAAGTGTTTGAATCTGATTTTTAATTACAAAATATTTGATTATTGCCAGAGATAATAATCCAGGTATTTCTTTATTCTCTATCTCTCCTCTCCCTCCACCCATGCTCCCTAGACCCTTCTTGTCTTTAAATATTTTAGGTGTTTGTTTATTATTCTGTCACCAATTCTGCAGTTTTGTCAGTATGTCAATGAGTTACTTTAACCAATATGCTGTAAAAAAATTCCCTTTTATTAATTTTCTCTGTCTATTAGATATTGCTTATCAGCAAAGCTAAGAAAATTATCTTTTCTGACAGTCTGTATGGATGTATGGGCTTCTCTGGGCAGCTGCCTTCAGATCATTTCCAACTACTTTGTTGTGGAGTTGTCCGTGGGCTACAGTGAGAATTTCCTCTGATGTGGCCTCTCCATGGGTGAAAAGGGGACAACGTCATCACCACAGCGTTCTCAACAGGCTGCACAGCAATCTCTGTTCTGGCGCCTGAACACTTCTTCCCCTCTTTCTTCCTTAATGTGATTTTCTCTAATCCTGCTTCCCTCTTTTTTTTTTCTCACTCCTCTCTCCCAGCTGCCACTCAGCACTGTTTAACCTTTCTTAAACAATTTTTGCACAATGTTTTATCAACATCATTTGGCTTTGGTCCTGTAGGTCTGGTCCATCTTGAGCACAGCTGAAATTTGCTCTACCTGACACATATGCTTCTGGTCTCTTCTCAATAGTCTAAATAATTTCTGGTCTTCTTTCATAGAAGCCATTGCTGCAGACACACCACTACCAAAAGTTTGTTTCAGAAACCCAGTGCAACCCCAAGTCCAACAGAGTTTTGGTACTGCTGGTTTACAGGTCTAGACCTTTATAATAATGCTTTTAAAAATCTTTTTTATAGTGTTATATTTTAATTGCCTATAAATAAATGAAATAACACCACTGCACCTTAGCCTGAAGTAGATAAATTTTGTTGTCTTCTTTGTTATAATTGATTGTTGTTGGATTGAGGATGGGGGTTTATTTTTGTGATATCTACTGAAGTTCCAAGTTCCAAGCCAATGAATTCAGTTTATACTCAATTCGTTATCATCTTCTGCTTTCCTCCAAACTTGACTAAAATGAATTACAATATCACTTTCCAACAACTTTGTCTCTTAGTTGCAAGTTTCCAGCTATTCTTTACTACAAATACATCATGTATTTGGAGCTTCATTTTCTCTGTCAAAGTGTCATCATTTTTGCCTCCCATTCTTGGTTGTTAAGGCCATGCACAAAGACTGCGTTTTAGCGGAATACACAGAGCACACAGTGTAACTCTGGCTGACATGAAAGTTGTACAGGCTTCAGCAAAGTATGAAGCAAAGCATTGAGATGCTCCACCTGCACAAGGCACATTACACACTTTTGCTGATGTAACAACATCAGTCCAAGCAGAAGGCTCAACCACTGTAAGTCCTCAACCCTTCAACAACGCTGCAGAGCAGTCAGCTGCTGCCAGCTCTATTGACAAGGGTACTTCATGATCTACTTTAACAGTGCCTGAACTGAGTATTTTTTTGTTCTTTTCCTTTCAAAGATTTTATACCTTTTCCTCCTCTTGCTTTTCCTCTTGAATACCTAATCTACTAATGAATCATAGAATCATAGTCATTAAGGTTAGTAAAGACCTCCAACATCATTTAGTTCAATCTTTGACCAAATACCACCATGTCCACAAAACCATAGCACTAAGTGCCATGCACAATTGTTTCCTGAACACTTCCAGGGATGGTGACTTACTCTCAGGACTCCTGACCAGCTCCTTTGCCCTTCTTTAGACATGATCCAGCACCTCAATGTCTTTCCCTTAGTGAGGGGCCCAAAACTGGACACAGGACTTGAGGTATGACCTCAGCATTGCCAAGTGCATGGGGACAATCACTGCCCTGGTCCTGCTGGCCACACTACTTTTGATACAGACCAGGATGCCATTGGCCTTCTTGGGCACACACTGGCTCATGTCCAGTCAGCTGTCAAATAGCATCCAGATCTTTTAACATTTTTGCATGCCTATTTCTCATAACTCTGCAATTTTATCAGCTGTCTGAGCCAAGGTTGCAAAGCTGTGTGGATCAGATCTTAGGCCTTGGGCCCATGGTATGCAGGCTACTGAATGCTTGTGGCTGGTGGGGAAGGCAGTCAAAAGGTTTCTGGCTTGCACATCTTATTCTAGCATCCAAGATCCCCTGGCATGTCCTTGGGGAGCTAGACAAGCCTAATCCACTCCTAGAAGATGAGGAAGGTTAGAAGGTAGAAGGTTATCCTATTTATCTTCAATACTGTAATGTGTTAACCCTAGCTGGATGCCCAACCAAAGCCTCTCTCTCATTCCCCTCTGCAACTGGACAGGGGAGACACAATAAAAGGAAAGGTTCATGAGTTGGGAAAATGACGTGGAGATCACTCACCAAACACCATCACAGACAAAACATATTTGAATTAGAGATATTAATCAAATTTATTAGTAACACAATCAGAGCAGGATAATGAGAAGTAAAATAAGGCCTTAAAACACCTTACCCCCTACCCCTCCCTTCTTCCGAGCCCTAACTCCCACTTAGTGGTTCAGGGAGACAGGGAATGGGGTTTATGGTCACTTAATCACTCATTGTTTACTCCACTGGTTAGTAAGAGGAGTCCTTCCCCTGATCCAGTGTGGGATCCTTCCTACTGCAGACACTTCTCCATGAACTTCTCCAGTGTGAGTCAATCTCATGAGTAACAGTCCTCCATAAACTGCTGCAATGTGACTCACTCTTTCATGGGGCACATTCCTTCAAGGACAGGCTGCTCCCGTGTGGGTCCTCAACGGGGTCACGAGTCTGGCCAGCAAACCAGCAAACCTGGGTTGGTTGTGGGGGCTCCTCTCTCCACAGGTCTAGAGGTCCCCATCAGTAGCCTGCTCCAGCATGGACCTCCCACAGGGTCACAGTGCCCACTTAGGCATCTGCCTGCTGTGGTGTGGGTTTCCTCCACAGGATACAGATGGATCTCTGCACCTCTGTGTTTGTCCATGGGCTGCAGGGGCACAGCTGCCTCATCACTGGCTGCATCACAGACTGGAGAGGAATCTCATCTCCAACACCTGGAACACCTCCTTGCCCTCCTTCTCCACTGACCTTGGTGCCTGCAGAGTTGTTCCTCTCACATGTTCTGACTCCCCACCTATCTGGCTACAATTCTATCTGCACAATAACTTTTTTCCCCCTCTAAAATATGCTAACACAGGGGTGTTTCCATTTCTAATTGGCCCAGCCATGGTCAGCAGCATGTCTGTCTTGGAGCCGGCTGGCATTGGCTCTGCTGAACATAGAGAAAGCTTCTGACAGCTTCTCACGGAAGCCACCCTTGTGCTCCCCTGCTATCAAAACCTGGCCACACAAACCAAATACAAAAACATAACAGGAAAGTACAGAAATTGAGACAGAGCTATTAAAAAAATTAAAATAAATATTTATACTTGGCATGTAAAATTGAGTTATTTGTATCTCCAAGGTAACTAATTGCTACCCTCTATTTGATTGATGTTAGGTTTACTGTCATAGATATTTTTTAGTTTTACTTGTAACTAATTTTCCGAAACATAAGTATTGCATTCAGACATCTAATCACTTATTATGAATTTGTAGAGATATAATTTGAAAACAAGCCTTTAAGAGTTTTCCCCTCATTTTAAATGCAGTTAATACAGCAGATCAGAAAAACTGTTTTTTCTGCATTTGTACTGTTGATTGCAGTAATAATAAAACTAATTGCCTGTAATCCAGTAAAGTATAATTACACCTAGCTTGATTTGGACAAAGATGTAGATATTTCAAATTAGATCACATGAAGCATTATATGAATAATTCATAAGAAAATATGACTAAGGAGATAATTTTGTAGACTTAAACAAATATTCCAACTGAGTTATGGGCACACTGTGTGAGATTCACGTTATCTGACTTTACCTGTCTAATAAATATTAATCTTGATCTAAGTTAGTGCCTTAAGACAGTCTCCATCACTAATGAAGAGTAGTCAACAATACATGAAGCAAGGGAAAATACTGGTCAAGTCTCTTATTCAGTTTAAGATAGCATTAATTAGCACATGAAAACATCTACACTGTAAAATCAATTCAGTCAATACCTGGCACCAGCATTAAACAACATTCTCCAGAGCCTTGGAAATGTTCATCAAGAACCTGAAAAGTATTACTTGACTGGTCTATAAAATCATAAGATATTTTAGATTCATCTGTTCTGTATTTGATAAGTGTTTACTATCACAATTAAAATTAAGTAAAGAATCATCCATTATATACTCAATTTGAATTTGGTAACTGATATTAGTGATCGTAATGTAGGGTCAAAAGAAGGAGCTATTTTAAAAGGAGCTTTTGCTATTAAGATAAGATGCTTTAAATTAGATATGTAATATAAGATACCTTGCTATAAAACTTGCAAAACTCAAGTGTTTAAGCACATTTTAATATGAAGTTTTCCTCTATTTGTGTCTAAAGAAATAATGTGTTTGCTTGCTTCTGAGTTCTAAAGGAAAATAACTGGAAGGTGTGGGCTTTTTAAATTTTATTTTCTTAATAAAGTAGATGACACGAACATTATTTTAAAGTCAACTAATTTTAAAGTTTTTGATCCCTTGATTACATATTGAATCAGTTTCTAAGGATGTTAGAAAAATGACAGAAGATATGTGAATATGCTAAGTCTGTGGAAGCCTAATAAACATAAATTTAGGCACAGATAAGGTAGGAATAACTTCTTATATAGGCAAAGGAGACAGCTGCAGTATTTTGGCTGGAAATTTTGCTTTTAAAATATATGTCTATAATTTCTTTTCTCTATGGCTGTAAAAATTAAATCCCTCTTCCTCCTCCACAATACATTTTTAATTCCTATACTCTTTATTGAATAATTTCTTTTTATGCTTTGCTTCATTAAAAAAAATAAATCATTTAATGCATTTGAAAAAAAAAAAAGGGGTTTTTTTTTCAAATGTTGATGAAAACATCTGGGGGGATGATTTGCACTTCTTAGAGAAAGAGAATACAAGGCTTTCTGCTTTTGTTGTTAGCTATAGATAATCATAAAATCATTCAGTTTAGAAATTTTTCTTGTTTATTTTGCATGGGTGTTCAGCTGTATAGAAAGTCTGAGCAAAAGTAGGTCTGTAATATTCAAATGCAGGGAAAGTGAAGAAAATCTGTTATTACCATTACTGAGCAGGAGGGCGAGGGAAGAAGCCTGTAACCTCTTTATCAGTAGCCCTAGAGCTGAAATGGATGAAAGCTTTGAGATGGAATTCAGCTTGGAAATAATTCTCATTTAAAAGTACCTTGCTTTCAGACAAAATTGGTTTTGACTTTACCAAGGTATAAGCTTCTGAATATTGAATAATGACTACAGTAATAAGGTTTTAAGCCTTTCTTTCGCTTTCTCTCTTCCTTCCCTCAGTACATAAAATTTTCCTTCCATATGACCATTGAAAATGCAAAATATTTTTACAGCAAACAGTGAAATATATATTGCTTCAGATTGGCAGTATCTCCTATTTATTTCCTAGATATTAAATTGCCAAAAACAGTTTTGATATTTCTGGTGGTTTGGTTTATTGTTTGTTATAACACTCACAATTTACACTCTTTTCACCTCTTTACTGTCATCAAGGAATAACCCTCCTTTATCCAAAAGGCCTCTTTAGCTCCAAAACCTGTCAATTCTGTATCACATGTGTCTAATTTGCGGGATTGTGAACATTCACAAAATTGAAACTCATACTAGTGTTATATGATCTCAACTGCAAGACCTCTTTTCTCCAGAGACTCTTCTTTCTCTCATATAATCCTAGATCGGCTTCCAATTATCCTTCTAAATCAATATAGCTGTTGCAGCAAACTCTGGCAACCTTGGTTAACTCTCAGTCATTAAGAGTAAAGCACTCCTATTAAGTGATTTCATAACTGATAACACTTGGTATACAACAGAGAGATAGGTTAGATTCAAATTACACTTTCAGAGGGCTGAAAAAAGTGACCTTTGCTGTTCATTCTTTATTCTATCAGGACTCCTCTGTGTGAATCAGTTAGGACAAGATAGCATTTACTAAGTTTCCCTTGCATGAGAAACTTTAAAACTGTGAATGTCTTTGCAATTTGAGGACCTAAGATTACCTCATATTGACTGGACTTGTCGTTTTCCTCTTAATCAGATTTACCATTTGTCAAGAACTTTGAGAACTTTTACTTTCATTGATTACTTAATTTAAAGTCTTCTAGCATAACTTTTTGGGAATTCAGTAGTGTAGCTGCTGCAGCCACTAAGTTATCCATCTTTTACACATTTTAGCAGAGTTTTGCTCTTTTTCCTCTAAATGTGCATTTTCCTTTAAGTAAACACAAATTTAGTTGATTTTAATTAATTAGCATACTATGCATAAAAATTCAAATGAAGGCTTTCAAATAGAGACTAAATTAGATGGACAAAATCACAGGACAAAAGTTATAATCAGAATTTCTGTCAATATATAGGATTTTTTAAATTAAATACAAAATATAAAGTCAAACTCACTTTATTTTTTTTTGAAAACTATTAAAATTTTAAAAAATGTAGATATCAGTTTATTTTTTTCAAATAATCAAATGTCAATAAAGTCTGAGGCTGAACTCTACAGTCTTCCAGACAAGTAGATGACTATGGATGATTTAAATTTTTTCCAAGTTTCCCTTCTGTGGTGCTTGCTCAAGATGTGTTCATTGAACTGCAAGGCAATTAGTGTAGGCAATAACTTGCTAGAGAGCTTTTTTTCTCTAAAAGACAGATGTACAGATGGTTAAGAAAAAACCATAGCTGGTCATCCCTCACATCGTTAATTTATGACATTAGACTAAAAATTTGGTTCCCTTAGTTCACTACATAATACTGAGGCAGAGAAAAGCAGTCCCACATCTACCCCTTTCTTTGTCTCAGTCATTACGGTAAACAGGTCCTGCTTCTTTTGGAAGCATAGGCCCTTTCCAGTCCACAAGGAATTCAGGGAGCAGCACAGAAAAACTAACAAATATTTGCCTACTTTTGCTCTGAAGCATCAAGATTCGCACAAGTCTTGGTTACTTTTTTAAACTAGATTTATTTGACATAAGAGTCTAGTGAACATTCTCTGGGCAAACAGAATTATCATTGCAACTTCCCTCTCTACTTCCTTGGTAACACGTGTTTTTTGTTATTCTTTTTAACTACAACAATCTCTTAAGAACGAGATCTTCAAAAGCATGTAGGTGCTTAATTCACTTTGTTGGTTAAAACAGACAGCTAAATATGCCTGAGGTATCTGATCCAATGCTTGCTTCTTTTCCCTTATTCCTACTGTGTATTTTATGCCGTCATTCCAAAACCTTATCCTCGCGGTGAAATTGTAGACATAACTGATACAAAAAATAATCGTTAGATTTTTACATTTAAAATTCCCATAATGGCTTCTATTCTGATATTAATAATGATTATTGATTTAAATAATTTAGCGGGGAAAGGCAATACCTTTGTTAAGACTCTCATAGTTAAAAGAAACAAACTTACTGTTAAAATTAATGGGCCTATTCTGGCTCAGAAAACAAAACTTGTTTAAGTTTTAATGGTGTCGAGAACTCTAATTAGTCATTACCTCCACAAGATGTCCTACTTAAATACTACATCTTTCATAATCTTCAAAGATATGAGTTTGACTAGCTCACAGACTTCTGAAAGAACTCTGTAACTATTTTTATAAATTTCCTCTCTGCTAAGAGTGTACTCCATTAAGTACAGACAGGAAGACTGTGAAAATAATTGATAGATTTGTGCTGCTAATGCATTAACTAACAGCTGAGTACAGCAGAAAATCATTTTGGATAAGGACTCATATTTTAAGGATTTTTTTAAAGTTTTCTTTACTTAGCATAACAACTTGTACTAAGAAGTTATTCCTTTGTCTCCTTTGTGCAGTACCAACTGGTGTGCTTAATATAGCTCTAAATCTAGCTTTTATTCTACTTGAACACAAACCCCATATAATATACATATATATATATAAAGTATACACCTTCTAGTCACTCATTTTAGCAGACATAAAATAAATTAAAGGGTGTTAGGGTGTTGTCAGTACATTTATTGACAAGGACATATTTTTTTAAATTATTATTTCTATCGTAATATCTCCCTGCCCTTGTTTTCAGTTACTTCTATTTTGTAAGAAATGCCATACTTACAAAACACTTGTCATACTTCAAGCCATCTGTCTGGGATGATATGCTTTCGCTTTATGATGATGAATTTCATGTTACATTAAAGTATTCATTAAAAAAATAAAATAAATTATAAAAAATGAATGGAAGGAGGATAATCAACATCTCCTACTTTTTATAAGATTATCCTTGAGAGTACAACTTTCTTTCTAAATGACAATACAAATATTTCAGACAAAGACGGGTAGCTGAGTCTAGAAGAATTCACAAATGTCTCCTCCATATACAAACATCTGTTTCTGGATATAAGCACCAAGGATGGTATTCAGGTGCCATGATGTGACCCTGGCCCAATGCCAGGCACCCAAAAGAATCATTCACTCACCCACCCCTGCCACAGCTGGGCAGTGGAGAGAAAAGAAATTTAACAATGGTTTCATGAGTGAGATAAGGACCAGAAGAAACACTTCAAGGGCAAAACAGGCTCAATTTTAAGGTTGCAAAGTGAATGTATTACTATCAGAATCAGAGGAGGATAATGAGAAGCAAAATAAAACACCTTTCCCCCCCCAGACCTTCCCTTCTTCCCACTGACAGAGCTGGGAGACAGGGTGTGAGGGTTTTGATCATCACCAAGATTTTCTTCTGTTTCTCTAGGAGAGGAGTTCTTTCCCCTTGAGACTGTGGGGTCCCTCCCGCAGGAGACAGTTCTCCATGATCTTCATTGGTGTGGGTCCACTCTCACAAGTGGTAGCCATGCCACACCTGCTGCAAACATGAGTCCCTCCCACGGGCACACAGTCCTCCCAAAACTGCTGTAGTGTGGATCACTCTTCCACAGGCTGCAGTCTTCCAAGGGCAGACTGCTCCAGCCTGGGACCAGCACCCCTCTCTCCACTGGGTCTCCCACTGGACCACAGCCTCCTCCAGGCATCCACCTGCTCTGGCCTGGCCACCTCCCCAGAAGCTGTGGGTGGATCTCTGCATCGCCCATGGATCCCCACAGACTGCAGGTGGATCTCTGCATCCCCCATGGATCCCCACGGGCTGTGGGTGGATCTCTGCATCCCCCGTGGATCCCCACAGGCTGCAGGGGCACAGCTATTTCACCATGGTCTCACCACAGCCTGCAGAAGAATCTCAGCTTCAGCACCTGGAACACCTCCTTGCCCTGTTTCTTCACTGACCTTGGTGTCACCATGTTGTTTCCCTCTTCTCTGACTAGAAAAAACTGTGTGTCCTTTGTTAATTTTTTTTGTTAAATATGTCATCGCAGAGGCATTACCAGCCTCTCTCATTGGCCCAGTTTTGGCCAGCAGCATGTCCATCTTCAGAGCCATCAGGGATTGGCACTGCTGGACATGGTGGAAACTTCCAGCAGCTTCTCACAGGAGCCACTTCTGTGCCCCCCCTGTAACCAAAAAACAGGCCATGCAAAACCAATACATCAGGACAAGAAAAAGTTTTTAACCTCTTGTGGACAGCAGAGTCTAGGTGGGTTTTGGTCCCTCACAAAAAGTTGTGAAATCTGCCTCTTGCTGTGCACAGAGTTATTGCCTCTTGCTGTGCACAGAGTTATTTTATTTTTTGCAATTGTATCACCTGGATTTTCCATAAAATCTTCTGTAATGAAGAAGGAAAAGTGGGCCAAAATTTTCTGAAAGAAATACAAAAAAAGGAGGCATATAGAGATGTAAAGTTACGATGCCTAAAAGAGGGAAAAACCTTAAAGGATGAGTGGGAGCTATCCTTTGAAGTATATAGTTGTGGCATGATCAAAAGCTCACTGTAGGTAATGGAAAGATTTCTATTGACTTCATTGGCCTTTGAATGCAGTAAAGTTTAGAGGAAAACAACAAAGTTTTCTCTTTTTTCCCATTATCTCCTTAGTTGAGCTAGTTTCAGTCATACTAAGCAAAAAATACAGACTTAGGAATAGAGTTAGAAATAATTGAATTCATTTGAAAAAATGAGCAAAAGTAATTAATTTGTTTTAAAATCAAAAAGCATAATTTTTAAAGGAATTTAAATAAATTAAATGTTCTGTGTACTATTCCAAATATCCAGGTATTAATAATTTACTATAGATTTTCTGGGAGAAAAATAGAAAAATTTTTTTAATAATTTTTGCATTTTTTCTGTAAGAGTTTGTACAGATTTTTATAACACATCTTTTCTTTTTTTTTTTTTTAAATTTAAGATGTATTGGCTCTTTCTTCCTTCTAAAACTCTTCTTGTAAGATATAAAGTATACCTTTTGATTTTAATGTCCTAATGAAAATAAATATTGTACCTTCATTTCATGACAGGGTTTGAGTCTGGGATGACTCCTCCCCTTTATTTCTCAGGCCACTTTTTCAATTCATTTAGAGAAACATTCTGGACGAGGCCTTTTAAAGATAACTTATAGCCATAATACCATTGTACTCTTAACAAATTTTTAAAGTTTTAAAGAAAGTTTTTGTTCAGAGAGTTTTTTAATAGAAATACTTGTTCCATAACCCACAGTTGCAGATTTACCCTTGGTCCTTCCTCTTGGCTTTGCTATTATGAAAGTGTTTGAAGGCCCTAGATTTGGTCAGTTTTTAAGGTTCATAATTATTGCCAGTAATAATAGCTAGACAAGAATGATCTTTAGATAATTCTTTTCGTAATCTTCCATTTTAGATAGTTGCATCTGATATTCCCCTAGAATTACATTGTTACAAGTAAGAGGATACTTACACATCTGTATATCTACTGAGTGTGACTATGATTGTCAAGCGTGACTTTTTCTTGATTTTTTTTCATGGAAATCATGGTATTGTATAGTCAATGTTTGTAGACTACAAAATGCAGCAGCTCTGTCTTTGCTCTTTTAAAACAAACCTTTTTTAAAGATTATTCATATCATAGAGATGTGAAAAAAAAATCTGAGATTAAACAAATTATTCAACCTGCTAGTCATGAAAAATGAGCAATCATCATATTTGGGATCAGCCTAGCCAAAGTTAGTCTGTTGTTTAGGCTTAGCAGCATTTAGTCCATGACTATAAAATTCTGCTAAACTATCTTTTCACTCTTGCCATACCTGAATGATGGAATGAAGTAATATATCCTAGCTACAAATGAATTTGTGTTTTTTTTAATGGGACTGGACTTCTTTTCTCTTTTATTTGTACTGCTTTAATTTAATTTATATTCCAACACCTTTAGAAATTCCTCCAATTCCTCCAATTCTGAAGCCATATATACAGTTGTGGAAAGAATAAATATGATTTTTTCAGTCTGTAAACTTTCCAGAGCTTCAAGTTTGAAGTATTTGCTTTTTTTATGCACTACTTTTTTTCATACCTAAACACAATGTAACAAATTATCCCCTCCACTCCCTCCTTTTATCTTACATTCAGTGGAAATACAACTTCCTCATCAAGTTACTTTTAGCTGGTTTCTTCTGCTGTCTTCAGTAGTCCATTAGATCATTGAATATTTAAATAAGATGAGACAGCTGGTTGAGGTTTCTTTGTGTTTGTTTCACGAGATATTTTGTATAAGAACTATGTAGTCAGAGGGGAGACAACAAAAACTGATTGGACAGAATTAAAATCCTAGTCCTGAATTTATACCATGATAGTCAGTAGATAACTTAAAGGAAAGAAAAATGTTTTAGATGTCTCAATCATGAGAAAAACAGTTTCATTCAGAGATTATATTTATTCTAAAGCAGAGAATACAAGGGAAAGTAAAATAAAAATGTGTAGCAAGAATCACTTGGGGTTTCTGAGGCATGAAGCATCAAACATGGTGGCTGTCAGTCCATGTCAGGTCCAGGCAATTGAGCTGCAGTTAGTTGCCTGACAAGAGTCAGTCAGGAGACAAAGAACCAGCCTGTTAGCCTGACTGGTGGTTTATTCTTTGTATATAAAATCCATCACTTTTTGACTTGCTGGTGGTTTTTCTTTTTCTTTGTGCCACTTGATGGCAGTTGTGCTTCTAAGGGAGTTTGGTTTATTTGTTTGTATTACTTCACCCTTGCACACATAATCTATCCTTTTTGACTCCTGTCTTTGATTTTTTTTTTCCCCTTACCCTAGTCCTCCTTACTCCTTGTCTTCATTGGTACTTTCTTATTCCAGGAATGGGGACAGTCACTCCAACAATGCTGCCTTGTCCTTCAGTTCAGCAAGCTTTGGTTTCTAGAATCCTACAACAATCTACTTGCTAAGTATACTTAATAGTAAGTACTGTTGAACTGACTAAATAATTTGCTTTAATAACTTGCTTTACTTTCTACACTTCTTGTATTTTTGGGGGGGTGGTTTGTTTGGATTTGTTTTGGTTGTTTTTTTTGTTTTTTTTTTTTTTTTTTTTTTTTTGTTTTGTTGGGTTTTTGGGGGGGTAAGTTGCTCCTTTGTTTGTTATTTTGTTGATGTTGTTGGGTTTTTGGAGGTTTTATTTTCCCTTTAGGATTTTACTTATTTTCCTCTTGGAGTGTTTTGGAGTCTTCTTTTGATGCCCTGAATTATTAAAGATCCTATGTCAACAGTTTTCCTGGTGCCTGCAATTTTTTTTTTTTTGTTCTTTGACAGGTTTTCTCACAGTTCTCTTTTAGTAATCTCAGGCAAAACTACCCACTTTTGGCATAGTAGATTTGGGCCTCGGCTCCTTGGTACTAAGTTGGCCGAGTATTGTGGAATCAGAAGTTTGCAATGATTTTATGCAGAGAAAGAGGTTTATGGCTCTCCTGCATCCTAAGGTCAGTAGCGTCAATGTTCAAAGTAGAGAAAAATTGGCTCTGACAGTATTAAGCTTCTTGAGTTTGCAGGAAGCAGTTTTGGTGCTCACACTGACAGATTTCTCCTACTTGCTCTTGGGGCTTAAAACATTTTTCATTCGTATGTGTTTCCTGATAAAGAGTTGCAAACTAAAACACACAAAATCTGTTCTTTGTTATGCAAGCTGCTTTTTCTTATGCAGTTGCTTAGCTTTATCACACTATATAAAGTTTTTCTTACCTTAAGGTGGAATAGGCTGGGAAACAGTCACCTGGCTAAACCATTACTAGGAAAAACTGTTTCAATCAATGTAAGTCCACAAAAATTCCAAGATCTTGCACTTTCAGATTGGTATAAGAGGCCTATAGCCTTTTAACCATAATGGCAAAAAAGCTCTTGGACTGAATTTAAGAACAAGAGATTTAGTATGTTGGTCATTTTCTCCTCTTATATTTCTATTAATTTATTGGCAACAGAATCTAACAACCATTTGTCTTTTGCCCTATCTTCTACTTATCTAAAATTTTCATAGAAGTAGGAAAAACATAATAAAAATACAAGGGAAAATGAATGAGTTTGAAGAATTGAAGACGTTAAATCATACTACTAAACTTTATTCAGATGTTTTTCTTACTGTATAAAACAAGAATGAAAAAATGAATGGTGAGTTAGGAGAAGTTGCTTATGATAAGAAAAAATATTTTAATATACAATTAAATAATGTATTTACAGCAAGTGTACTTTAAATGCATTAATTTAGATATATTACTTTTAATAATTTAGTTTAATTGGCTTCATATATAACTTGTAGCATCTGCACGCACAAACAAATTCTAAAGCACATGGATATGATATACACATCTCAAAGATGGAAAATTTTACTCTGTGAAGTAAAACATGAACTTGTTTAATTCAGACAGGATGTGATAACATGATAATCAATCATACCCAGGCAAAGACCAAGTACCTTCTCAACATCTAGCCTTCAGTGCTTATACATAAAGGTCACTGCATAATAGATATTTTCTCCTACAATTCTGAATTCTAGTCAGATATTAATAACATTATTATGATTAAATATTTAATAGCAACTCTGATCATTTTAGGGGAAGATAGAGCTAATAGAACAAATGGAACTAAACAAGATTCCAAAGCTTGTTGTGGACCATTTAAAACCTGAAATGGTAGTCTCAAATGATTGATCATTGTAAGTGACAGGTTTCCTTTTAAGGGTAAGCCTTTGATGGTTGAGGGAAAATATATATTTCTAAGTGAGTTAATTTGTGGAGTGGAATAGTGAAATTAATGTTATTCATTCCAACATAAAAATAACTATCATAAAAATAAATGCAGAGTTGTTTCACAGATTGGAATACATAATGAATACAACATTTCTCATGTTAACATCTTTATTATTTACCTCATACATGTATTATGTGATTTCAAGATATTCATGTTAAACAAAATTGGAGTATGGTGCAAGTAATCCTGTTTTGATTTATATGATGAGGAGCAGTTGAGGACTTTGGGCTTGTCTATTTAGTGCCGGCTGAGGGGTGACCACAGTGCTCTCTGCAGCTTCCTAAGGAGGTGACGTGGTTTGAGAGGAAGAAGGTTTTCTGGGATATGCTGTGGTCACACCAGTGGGGTTCAGATTTGAATACTGGCACGTGGTGTGGCCAGTGGGGACCTTGGATATGCCTCTGAAAACACAGGGGCTAAAAAGCAGAGCACTCATGGGGAAGTCCTTTTGGGTTTCCAGCGAGGGAAGAGTTCGGGTCTCTCCCCCGGCCCAGCTGCTGGCTGGGCGGGGGCAGGGGGGAAGCCATGAGCCCGGGTGAGGTAGGCCTGGCCCTGAGGATGGAAGGGTGGAGGAGCACCAAGACGCATCAGGCAGCCACCCCCCAACCCCACCCAGGAGAGAGAAAGAGAGTCAGTCTGTGCAGTCTGTGTCTGTGCCACCTTGAAATTTGATAGCAGGGCCGGCCGAGAAGGAGGAAGAGGGGGATGCAGCAAGGAGGTGCCCGTCAGGGCAGCCTGGGAGTTCTGGGCAGGCAGAACCTGAGATTTTTAACCCTTTTCTTGGTTGATGGAAACGTTACAAATGCCAATCCTCCTGGAGCTGGATGAGAAGAAAGATAGACATATGAGATAAGAGGAAATGGGCCATGAGAGAAGTGGAGAAGAAGCTTGGGTGGGCAGAGGTGATGGAGTGGCCTTTGGCTGGACTTTTCTTGTATAGCCATGGACAGAACCATTTTTTCCTGTGACACAGAGACTGCATTTAGCGGGAAGGCAATGGCTCGAAGCCAAGAGATTTCAGTGTTGTTATGTGAAGGAGTGTGTGGACAGAGATGACGGGTGAGGAGGGTGGTGGTGCCCTCGATCTTCAGTGAAGGAGAAGATCTCTGTTCTTGAGACCCCTTGGCCCCAGGGGGTGACAAAATCTGGGGGGGGGACAGTTGTCCCAAAAGTGAGACACTGTGCTTTTTTTGGAACTGGGCAAAGCAACCTTAAAGGGGAACCGTAGAAGCAACTCTGGTCCATGTTCAGTGGTGAGAGCACTGGACATGGAAGGAAGATGTCAGGATGGCAGATATTCTCTGGGCGGTGCCAGGAGTGACACGGAAACACACCAGGTTTCAACGGTGTTTCCAGGGGAAGTCTATGGTACAAGAAGAACTCCTCTCCTCTTGATGAACTGAGGATTGATTGTCTGAAGGGTGTTGCTGGACCAAGAGTTGGTGATTTGGGGGATAGATCTATTGTATTGGAAATTTGGTGGAAGGAGGAGGAAATGTTTTTTGTAAGATTTTCATTTTCCCTATGTGTTTGTTTTTACTTGTAGTTTAGTGAATAAACTTTTCTTTATTTCTAAGTGGGAGCCTGCTCTGCTTATTCCTGGTCACATCTCACAGCATACACCAGGGAGAGTGTATTTTCATGGGGGCACTGGTATTGTGCCAGCGTCAAACCATGGCAGGAGGGGAAGCGAAAGAATCTATTTTATCTATATTATTTTTTTTCATTCCTCTCATGTATTTGTGTTTCATTTCCCAAATTGAATAAATTAGTTATTTTTTAAAAATTTGTAAGCTATTCTTAATATTGATTATTTCTCTGACATTGAATTAAGGTTACAAATGCCTGAATAAGAAAGTAGCTTTTTCAAAGTTGAGACAAATCGGTATTCACTGGTCAGTCAAGTCCTTGAAATACTTCTGTGTCCATAATCTACTTCATCTAAATGGAGAATTCTATCAGTAAATTATTGCCGGACTATTTCTAGTATTTATTTATTTATTCAACTTTTTTAATCTTAATCTTTATCTGAAAGAGTAGTTCTAACTTGTGAGAGCATCGTGCTTAAAACATTCCTACCCTTCACTTTCTGATAGACCAGAATCTTGCAGGTAATTTGCCTGGATTTTCCAGGAAAAAGGAAACAAGCATGTTTCTTCCTTAATATTTTCTTGTTCCCATTGGTTTCTTTGCTTTTATTTCACTGCATTTTTTTCCCTCTTAGCTAAAATATTTGATAGGAACAAAAGCAGTGTCAAGATTCTGGCATACTTGAAGAAATGTGCCTGTTTAACCAAATGTAATTGATTCAGTAATAAATCTTCCAGGGAGATTGACATTCTCTCTCTAAGGGCTTCAGAAGACAATCCTCTAGAAGCACAGAATGATTCAACTACAGTTAAGACTAAGAAACTGAAATAAAGCCGTTTCTATGCTCATCTTTTGAAAAGACCACCTTAAAATACTCTAATATTTAACAATGCATTTCATTTTGGTCCTCTCAAAAACATCACTTAATTCATTACATGACCACCTTTGGTTTATTTTCTCCTAGCAAAGGACATTTTACAGAACATTTTATTTCCTTTTGTAAAGCAGCAATCTCATGAAATCAGTTTTTATAGTCCTATTTTTTAGCTAAAATAATCTGGGTATAGATTAATTCCTTTTATTTGATTGTGTTAGCACCATTTAGTCTCAGAAACAATGTATTTATATCTGTTTAGTAGGATAGCCTTTTTGCAATACACCAATGGCAGACACTGCTGCTGCTGAGAATGTAAGCTCTGCAAATACAGCATTGGCAGTGCAAGTGACAGAGCTACACACAGCACAAAAGCCCCTGTGGTTTGCAGTGCCACGGCTAATTTCCTTTCCCATTTTAATTCACTTTCACAGTAGCTTCCCTTTTTATCCTTTTTACTGCTTTCACTAATTTGTCCCAAAAGTTAATTTACATCCTAGTTTTAGACATTTAGCTAATAAAAGACTGCTTTTCTAATGAAGATACAGAATCTTACATGACATTTCTTTAAATGTTGTCCTAACAGGTAACTCATGTAACTGAATTTTTTAATTCCTGTTAGTTTTGTGAATGAAAATTTTGACAGTTATAAAAAAAGACTTGAATGTGCATTTTCAAAACCAAATAAACACATGACATATTTACTTTTATGATATATAACTGACAACTTCAGTGGTTAATGTTGAAATCTGAGTATGTTGGCAAATTTCTTGTCTTACACAATTTTTCTTTTATTTTCTTCCTTTAGAGGAATAGTGAAATAAATTCAGCTGGACTGATATTTGATTCTTTGTATTAAACCACACTATGGCATTTAACGCTGCTTAATTTTTTCCCTTGTAGATACAACTGTGAGGTCTACCTATGGCCACTACAGAGTTAGAATCTTTATTGTCTAATTCTGAATTGTTCTTGGTCAAGATAATCAGCTATTTATCATTATTCTTTATTCATGAAATAGGTTAAGATAGATCTGGCAGTCAGACATGAATTTAACAGAAAAGCAAAACTGAAATCTCCATGCGCTACCCAGCTCTGGAGAAAAAAAAAATGGGAACTGGCCCACCCTGCCTCCAGTGGTAAGGCAAAGTCAGCCAAAAGACAATAAGCTGCAAAAATCTACTCTTCTAACATTTCATTCGTCCACAGCAAAAGCCTGTGGAGGGTTTTAATTTCTAATATCGCAATGTTATATAAATAGCTGATGTACTACAATTACATATTGGTGACATATTAAAGTAAAACTATTAAATTAGTACCTTAAATAAATTAAAGGCATATAGTATTTATTTTTTCCTATGGCTTTGAGAAAGAATTTTACTCTCTTATTTTAGCTCGTTTTAAAACTTGTCACCTTAAGGCAACCTAGTTATTCACTTGTCTTCTCTTTTCACATGATAGATATAAGCTCCTTCACAAACCTTCTCCTAAAAGATATTTCTGATCAGTGAGATGAGGATCCTCTTTAGTGCCTGTGGAGTCAATGTAGTTTAGGTGACGTCTTTAATTTTTCATACTTAATGTTAAGTGAAATGAATCAGCTTCAAATACCACATTCAATATTTTTTTACTTTTTTACAATTTTTTTTTCACTTCCAATGTTTTTTCAGTGTTTCTAATGTAAAATAACTAGCTCAAGCCAAATACATATTAAAACCCATAAGAATCTATTCCACCATCTGTAGCAATATGAATGAGTTCAAGTAATATCCAGTGTGATTTTGAAATAGTAAAAAAATGTCTTCTGATAATTATATATATTTTTTACATTTATAAGTAATTTTAAGTATTATGTGGTATTTATTTTTCTTTCTATATTCATGACCAGCAGCTTTATCTGTTAACAATACCCTGTTTTCTTCTCCTAGCATATCAGAAACCAGTAAAAGAAGTTTTATGATGTACCATACACAAAACTCTTCAAATTTATTTTCTTTGAAACTTTGTCACATTATTTAATTGAACAGATCTACTTTCTATATGTTATAAATT
The DNA here is from genome assembly GCA_013398715.1 of Nesospiza acunhae. Taxonomy (NCBI): domain Eukaryota; kingdom Metazoa; phylum Chordata; class Aves; order Passeriformes; family Thraupidae; genus Nesospiza; species Nesospiza acunhae. The sequence goes on along the minus strand of VZSU01001552.1, from coordinate 679,140 downwards.
ATTATTAAGGTTAAATATTGATTTTTATATGCTTCATATTTTAAATATTAGGTTTGTCTCAGAACTGCAAAATAGGTATCCAAAAAACTGTAAAATTTAAATACATAATCAATTGCAATTTGCTGTATTGTTCTCAATTCAAGTTTTTTTTTGTTTCAAGAACAGCAGCATATCTTTATACTGATGTAAACAATAAATGAGCTGCAGACACTTGGTAAAACTGAAGAAATCAACATATCATGCTAAGCACTAATCTGAAGTTTTAAAAAATTCTTTAGAGGCTGTGGATCATGTTGAGAGTTAGACATCAGTCATGAAGTACAGTAATAGAAAAGGTTTTGGAATAGTTCCAGTTATAAAGACTCAGGGATGACTGAATACAAGATGATAAGTAATCACTAGAAAAGCTTGTCTTGAAAAATAAGTCTTTCAATCCTAAAGAGAGGGTACCAGAAGAAAGGCCTGTTCCCATCATGGATAATCATGAAACTGGTAGATTTACTCAAAAACGAGTTGAAGACAGAGAAATTATTTTAAAGGCATATAAACTTTAATTACATATAAGCTATATAACCTAGTTATATATAACCATATATTATTTTTAAAATACCAAGACTTTAAGGGTGGTCAGGCTTTGGAATAGGTTACCCAGAGAGATGGTGGATTCACCACCCCTGGAGGTGTTTAAGAGGCATCTGGATCTGGTGCTGGGTGATATGTTTTACTGGTTTAGGAGTTACAGTGGTAGCGCTTGGCTTGATGGTAGGACTTGATGATCTTAAAGGTCTCTTCCGACCTTGATGATTCTATGATATTAACCCCAAATTGCTACAAAATTATTAGAAGATATTGTGTGCACTGGCCTAGAACCCAAGATTTATATCAAGTTATGAAGCCAACTGTGTTAGCTGCCAACAAATTGACAAGTAATAAAATTACAGTCTGGGAAAAGAGAAAAAATGCCTTTCATCAGATACCAGCTATTAGAACACAATGTTGTTACCTTCTTTGCAGAAAACTTTCAGGTACAAACAACTACTGGGGAAAATACAATAAATAAAGTCCATGTTTCTTATCTTTGCTTTCTTATCTTCTGTGAAACCTTGACATTTACAAATAGAAAGAGACAACCTAATATGTCTTTGATTTGAACAAAACTATAATCAGTAAGTAAAAATAATTCCTAGATTGGGTCGAAAAGATGTCTCAGTGATTAAAGATGAAGTATGAAACCCTCCAGTGGGTTTTTACTGGTGAAGCCATATGGTAATGGTGAAAGAAAACAAACCAAAACATTTCTTAGATACAATTTCCATTTGTTGCTGGCCTGATTGAAGGGCAAAATGAAGCACTATACCTACCAGGACTGATAGCAAAGTTTTAATCTTACCTGCACTGAGAATTATCTATCACAGGAAGAGGAGTGCTAGAGTCACCAATGACATCTACAGTTACAAAGACATACAGCAAGCAAACACAGCAGATTATAATTTCACTGGGGGAACTTGAATTCAAATGCAGTATTTTTTAGCTCTATTTTTGTGGCCAAACTGTGAAAGTGTAACACTTAGCCCATAACCTAAACCCTAGAAAAAATAAGAGTTCTCATGAAAATGACCCAATATGAATTCCAAATCTTGGTATTATGTAGAAGTCAGATATGTCAGCTAGAATTATTGCAGAAGTAACAGATATGTGGAAACTAGAACTTGCATTTTGTATTTACAGAGCTACGTTCCATAACTCTTTAATTTCTACTCTCTAATACCTCGGTCTAGTTTTAAATTGACTCAGGTACTAATACCTGAATATCTATTTATTTATATTTCACTACTCTACTAGAATATTTAAACTTTCAATAAAAGAACTTAAAATATTTGTGAGAATTTCCATTAAAACTTAAATATTAAATAAGGAAATATTATATTATATTATATTTTATTTTATTATTATACCTTTTGTTTATATCCAAAGGGGAGTTTGGAAATAATAAGATAGGGAAAAGTAAAAGCAGGTGGTAACAAACAAGTTATTGTATTGTATATGCTTTTTCTTCTATTCTTAGAAAACATCATTGGAACCACTACTACTCAACCTGCAAGTGCATAAAGCATAAATGTGGAAACCTCAGAACCTCACTGAATTATTTCCTTGGCAAATAGCACTCTTATTTCTTGAATATCCCATACATCTAAATTCTTAATTATTGCAAATTAATTGTAGAACTCTAGAATGAAACAGGTTGTAATTGGCCTTTATATGTAATCTTGTCCATCTACAGGTCAAAGATCGGCTGATATAGATCAGGTTGCTCACAGTTCTGTTCAGCTGAGTTGTGAGGAGCTTCACGGGTGGAGGTTCCACATCTACAGTAGCCTCTTATGATGTCTCATGACCCTCACAGTAAAACATATCCAGATGTAAATGGAATTTTCCACATGGCAGCTTGTGTGTCCATTGCCTCTTGTCCTACCACTGTGCACCTGAAAGATGGATCTTGCTCCCTAACTTTACTATAGCTTTTCAACTAATCTTTACAAAATATTATAATTCTTACAGCTAGCTTGCATGCTCTTTTAATGGAGCCAGTATTCATGCAGTGCAGAACTCCAACCATTTGTGCTATCTCATGAAAACTCTCTAACCCTACAGATATCATAACTCTGCAGAATTAATGAATTTTTAATTCCTTTTCTATTTTCCATGCTGATGCATCTGTGCTGCAATACTTGAAATGGACACCTTGTCATTTTGTTTTCACATGAGGAGTGTGAGAATCACTTCTGTACTCTGTTTCTATACTTTCTTTTCTCTTTCTCCACTTTCTTTCATCTAGTACCATTAAAAGCTCGGCAGTTTGAACAAGAGAATTTGCTATCAGAGATGATATGTCCTCACTTTGTCAAATGAACTATTGTCCAGCCATCCCCTTTTCTTAGAGAGGGTTCCCTGGGTGCAACACAACATTTATAACCTTGAAAGAAATGTCTTCCCTTTCATGAGCAATCTAGGAAAGTGTCACCTATGTTCCTATTCCTTTCAGCATTACCTCACCCCTAGAGTCCTGTTCATTTGCTGCTGTGGTAAAGAGGACATTCCTACAGTTTTCAGATTTATGTTATGGTCATATTTCTCCACTGCTTTCTTGGCATGGAGTTCTTTCATCATCTTCCAAGTATCATGTCTCCAGTAGGCAGAATTTGAATTCCAAATTCTAATAGAATTTTGAGTTACATGAGTCTTGATTTCAAGCAGGGCTATTTCTATACTGTTGATTGAAAAAATAAAGTAGAAAGGACATGCACAATGTTCAATAAGAAAAAGATAATAAGCAACCTAATCCTAAATAATCAGACCAAATTGTTAAACAATGTTACAGATACAATTTAAAGGAGTTACATTGTATGAAGGCATTTTACTTCTCATTTAAAAATTAGTCTCTTGTTTTTGTTTGGTTTGGCTTTTTTTTAATTGCTTATTTTTCAATGAGACCTCAGGAACTTCTTAACTCATAACACATATGTGCTTTTGTTTAATTGGTGTTGAAAATCTGGTTATGCCCCTGAGTGCATACATATTATTATCAAGAAAAATGTCATCTGGAGATCTCTTTTGAGACAGTCCTTAAAGTCAAATTATTATTTGCCTTATAAAGGTATTGACAACGATACCTTAAAAAAAAAGTCCCTGTAGATACTACCTAGTGAGGCTGTGGCCCTTCCATTGTGTCTTTACTGTGAGTCATAGCACCCTCTCACACCATTGATTACAAGAAAGCTCCTCTCTGGAGATAAATGCATAAACATGAATTGAAACAGACACAGCTGTAAAAGGAAAGGGCCCTAAGGAAATGAGTCTGTTGTATTCAATACTTCACATGCCTGTTAGGTGCATACGTTTTCTGTGGTGAATAATATGGGCATTATTAATATTTCAATGTTCTTTCTTGATTTAGAGTTGAGAGCAAACAAATTATTATAATGTAAAGAAGATAAAGAGAATTTGAATGCTTGGTTTATACACTCCAAGCTATGGTACATTCTAAGATTTAAGCAATCTGTAACCTGAAGAACTGTAGACAAACTGAAATGAACAAATAAAATAAATCTACTGAGGCTTAACACTCAGAGTATATTTGACTTGTTAGATATGACATGATGCTTCGATATTCAACATTGTTTTATTTAAAGAGAGACAGTATGTCACAGTTCAGGTGAAGATCTTTCCTTCACTAATTTTTAAAATATTAGAAAAAAAGAAAATATCCTCATTCTTATATTTTATAGGAACTGATGCATTTCTGATCTATAAATGAAATAATTAAAAGAAGGCTGTACATAATGTGAAAAGTCCTACAGAGAAGTTTTCAATATATTTCAATTTTCTGATGGGCTTTTTCACTGGATTGGATGATCTCTCAGAGTCCCTTATGTCCTTCATTTTTTTGGCCTTAATTGCATTTTATTTCTGTGTCCCACAGACTGGTAAAGCTATATGAATTTACACCCTGAATCAAAGAATTAGAAATACTTTCAGCTTAAAATAATGATGAATATATTTATGTGCTGGTTTACAAGAACTGCTCTTTTCAAAAAGAAAAGTACGGGCTCTTGTTCTGTTCATAAAAGGCCTGATTTGATAAGGAGGTCTGCACTCTTTTCTGAAAACTGGAAACTTTCAAAAATATTTAACCTTGAGCATCCAATACTTAAGTTACTTAATATTCATGCATAGATAATGTTATCTTCACTTGAAAAATGCTGATTATTAGCAATATTTTCCCTCTACCAATTTTAGAAAGATTATAGCAAAAAAAAAGACCCAAACCATAAGAAATTTAAATTCAACTAATAGCCATAATTTAATGAGTAGTCCAGAACAAGATGTTTCACTGCAGCCTTATTACAGCAGAATGCTTATGCAGTACTACTGGACAAACACATATTCTTGAGTTTTATTCATCACTGTACAGGTCTCTACACATTTACTATCTCATAAGAAAACTAATAGAGAAAGAGTGCAAAAAACTACCCAAGTATGACTGCAACTCCAGACAATCTTGTCAGACACTACTTTCAGTTAGGGTTTCTCTTTGCGTGACATCTACTCTCTAAACTAGATTGACCCAGACTGGTAGTAAAATGTTGCTGTGCTACTCTAGAATGTCTAGTCTCTCTTGTTTATTTGTTATTTAAGTCCCGAACTTCAGGAAAGATCTGACACAACTGACAACAGAAACATGAAAATAACTTCTGTAACTATACATTAGTATTATGGCTTTCAGTCTTGGAGAGGGCCTTCAAGGAAGCTGGAGAGACACTTTTTACAAGGGCAGAAGGTGATAGGAAAAGGGGTAATGGCTTCAAACAGAAAGAGGGCAAGGGTAGAATAGCTATTGGGCAGAAATCCGCCACAGAAATCTGTGAGGGTCATGAGGTAGGGGAAAAGGTTTACCTGAGAAGATGTAGACTCCCTAGCCATGGAAATATTCAAGGCCAGGTTGGGTGGTTCTTTGACCAAGCTGGCCTAGAAGGGGAAGGGGTCCCTGCCTATGGCAAGGGGATGTGGACTAGATGACGCTTAAAGTCTGTGATTCTATGGTTCTCTGTGAGGTACCTCAGAGCTGGTTGGCTATGTTTGGGCAGGGTTTATAAGAGTGAATTCTCACCCCACTCCTGTTTGAAAGTAATTGTTAATAACTGATACAAAGGAGCAACAATCAAATCACAAAGGTGCTCTAGATTGACTCTGAAGTTGGAAAGAACACACTGAGAAGGGGAAAGAAAATGTAGTGTCAGGAAATTACGAAGTTCATAAATCAGGGGAAGGGAAGGGAAGGGGAGGGAGGAGAAGGGAAGGGGAGGGAACGGAAGGGAAGGGAAGGGAAGGGGAGGGAACGGAAGGGAAGGGAAGGGAAGGGAAGGGAAGGGAAAGCATAATAAAATGTTGATATTTTTAAGAATGTTGAGTAATCTTTGGTTTAGAGAGTGTTAGAAATATATAGGTAAAACCCACCATTTTTACACAGAGTAGATGACCCTTTGTGTTTCCTTCTAGTCTTATTTGCATATCCATAAAATTTATGACTTATGCAAAGAAATAGTATAGCCTCAATTAGTAGTCATATGGAGGATGTTACTTCCAGACAATGAGGTTTTGCAAATTAAAATCAGTCTGACTCCAGTCATTGGAAATGGGCACATACTTTTTCTGTGGGTTTTGTCCTAAGAGTAGAATATACACTTCATCACCCCAAAAAAGCAGGCAGATTTTTTTTTTAAATGATTTTGCATAAATCTTTTTAGGCTTAAAATTTCCTGGTTTTTTTGGCACTTCTGCATAACTCTATTAATTAGACATAGAGCTGTTTAAAGGATATACATAATTTGATCACATTTTCATCCAGGAATATTATATCTGAAAGCTGGTTTGTCAGCTACAGCAAGGAAAAGGATATTGTGTTCAAATCTGTTCTCTGAGGTGGAGGCTTCCACATCAAGTTAGAGCTGTTAACATTATTGCTTGCTATTTTACAAAAATATGTTCTTACCCTTCTGTATGGCTGGCTCTACAAAATAAATTTCAGAAAAGGACAATGAGGTTGATAGTCTTTTAATCCTGTTTGTAGCACACAGTTTGCAAAGCTGTCCCAAGAGATCCCAAACTTTACTGGTTAATAGTGCACAATGTACTTACTCTGAGCTGATTACATTCTGGTTTATAGTTAGCAATTAGAGAAACCAATTACAGTTCCTAACTGTGTCAACAGTGTTTGACCTAATTTGATGCCAGTTAATCAGTTACATAAACAAATTCTCTTTATAGAACAAATTGAATTTAAGTTAAAGAATATACAGTATAAACTCTATATCATATTTAAGATATAAAAAATGTAATCAAGTACATTATTTAAAATGATTTTATTGAAATGTGCAGGAGATCCTTGGAAAGAATGCATTCTTGGAGAAGCAAACAGCTCATCATAGTAGCTACTTTCTTGTAATCTGCTGAGAATCTTTATCATTGAGCTTTTTTATAAGAAAAAGTGAATTACCCCTTCAGCTGTTTCATTTTTTATTCTTAAAGATTTAATATTAGTATTTCAAAAGCTGATTGTAGCCTTAGAAGTAGAAAGTGTATGGGTACCCATCTGCCAAATATGTGAGGTATTAGACAAATTATTATTTTTTTTTTATTTTAGTACCATGATGTTGTGGTTGACCTAATTATACTTTGAAATTCATGGCAGCTAAAGAATTTCACAAATACCTTAAGTTTTGAGAAGCACAGAAAAGATAAAAAGTCCGTATACATTTGTTGCTCATGGATACCAAATATTAGATATCAACTCACAGAAACCTGAAATCAGAGAAGACAAAAAAGGTGCATGGCATAGGTTTTGTACAGGGGCTTTTAGTGTAACTGCCACATATGTTTCCTGGATTCTAGATGTTCAGTCTTTGCTAATGAATATATTTTATACCTCAATGCTCTCTTTTTATCTCTTACCCAATGCTCTTTTTTTCAAAATATTATGCCTCTCTGAAAGAATGAAGGATATTGTTGTGATATATATGCATGTGCACACACACACACATACACATATTTAAAAACAAACAAATAAAAAAAATAAATATCAGTCTCTTTTCTAAGGGCTGAGATAAAACCCATTGCATTTCATGGAAAACTCCTATGAGACTTAAAGGATTTCATTCCAGTCAAGTGGGATCTTAGCTGCTTGCTTAGAAGAAGTACTCTCTGAGCCTTTTAATAATGTTTCATCATCCTGCTCACCTAGTCAGCATAAAGTTATTAACCATATTCTTCATGTAGCGACAAAACTATATTTTTGAACTGATTCTAGAGGATGATACCATGACATTTAAACAAGGAATTTCCTGTATTATAGTACCAGTGCTATTTCCTTCTGTGAACAACAAAAGGATTTCCTCTTGTTTCAAGGGCATTGCAACAAACTCTGCCTTTCTATATTCTTTTCAAGTTCCACTAACTGTGATATATTACTTTTTATTGCCATCAGTGAGCAAAGAATCATATTTTTATTTGTCTCAACCATAAAGTCAGTAAACAAAGGCAAGTTAGTAAAGGATGGTTCTGATTTCGTTTCCTTTCAGCCCACTCAGGAGAAAACAATGAGATATATTTTCATGAAAATTTAAGTTTTACATGAGTACTGACATTGCAATTGATAGCCTGGCTGAATGCAACAAAATATGGCATGTGGAGCACCATCTTTCTCATCTAGAACTTTATGCTGGTTTTGACTATGATAGAGTTAAATTTCTTCATGGTAACTGCTATGGAGCTGTGTTTTGGATCCGTGCTGGAAATAGTGTTGATAACACAAGGATGTTTTCGTTATTGCTGAGCAGTGTTCACACAAACCTGTCTTTTCTGCCTCCCACCGCACCCCACCTGTGCAGGGACTGGGGTGCACGAGTTCAGATGAGACACATCAGGACAGCCAATCCCAACCGACCAAAGGAACATCCCAGAATGTATCACATCATGCTCAGCATATAGAACTGGAGGAAGCAGGAGTGATGGTTTTTGTCTTCCTAAGCTGCTAGCATGATGGAGCCTCACTTTTTTTGAAATGGCTAAACACCTGCCTGCCCACAGGAAGTGGTGAATTAATTCCTTGTTTTGCTTGGCTTTCATGTGTGGATTTTGCCTTGTTATTAAACTTCATCTCAGCCCACAAGTTTCCTCACTTTTAACCTTCCAATTCTCTCCTCCATCCCACTGATGGGGAATGATTGAGCAATTGGGTGGGGCTTAGTTGCTGGCTGAGGTTAAATTGCAACAAATTGAAAAGGATGCTGCAAGGAAAACCAGTGTAACAAGGTGATCTCTACTACAGAATTAGGCTAATCTCTGAGTGAAAATAAGTTGTTTAGGCAAACAACATTAGACCCAAGTCAAAATAAATGAATAAGCCAAAAATCTATACAAATGGAAAATGGAAAAAGATAGGTGGAATTTCAGGTGAGAGATTTTAATAGTTGTTGCCAATGCTACCCTTTACTGTCATTGTAAGTTTCTTGGACAATATTTCTTATTACTCTCTTTCCCAACTCTCCTGCTTTTATCTTCTCTCTGACCACCCTAACTGGAAGTTCACAAAAGCCCTTGAGAGACTTTGAGTCATTGCAGCCATTATTAAGCTAGGCTTCAGGGATTTCAAATATGTACAAAATACTAAAATACCTTCTGCTGTATTTGTATTCCTACATTATATGTGTAGAATTTACTTAATATAAATACATCTTATGACAAAGCTACCCATATGGTATGTAGAAACCCTTCTGAAACAACATGAAATGCTAAAGGACTGTGACTCAATTATAGATTTTTACCCTAAGACTATAGGTAATCCCCTCTGAAGGTAAAAGGAAATTTTCCTTCCTTGTTGCCTCATGGTTCAAGAAAGATGTGTGAGCTCCAACATTCTCATCATTCTAAGCTTAACTACATATTTTGTTTCAGCACAGAGAGAGAGAGTCTTTCATCTAATAAAATGTTTCCTATCATTTTGAGAATCACTGTTGTGGCTTGAGGCAAACCTTGTACATCTTAAAATAATAAGATATATAAATTATCAGTGTTTCATCTGTTGCAGTCCAAAAATATCAATATAAGAAACAAATTTTCTAGATAATATTCCAAATGTTCATAACCTTCTCTCATAATATGTTTATTTCATTATTATGTCTTATTAAATGCATTAAATTATTACATAAGGTGAAAAAAAATATATGCCTTCAGCAGTTTTCCTGGAGATAGCCCAGCTGAGTTTTCCCAAGATGCAATTATTTCCTCTTTGCTTCCTCCTACTTTAGAGATAAAGTATACACTATATTCTATTTTTCTGGCCTATTAATAATTCAAGGAATTTTACATTGCATTATATATAATATAACTTTCGTTAACAAAACCTGTGAAAGAGCAAAGATTTTATGTGTGGATACGATTTAATCCTTTGGTGGACATAATCTTGAATTCTGGAGTTAGGTACTGCATGGTATCTATTAAGATTGAGCTAACTCCAGCAATCAAGGCTGTGTCCATCAAAGGGGGAACATATGGACACAACTGGAAAAAAAAAAACAGATTAAACAGTTTATTTTTTTTTTCCCTTTCATATACTTGAAGCATTCAAAATACATAGCCAAACTGTTTTCCTAAATATGTTCATAGAAACACAAATAATTGTTTTCCATTTAAAATTACATAAAGTAATTTTCCTTAAAAAGATTATTTATAGTTGAATGGAGAAGCAGTACTCCTTACTGTGTTACTGTTATATCCCCATTTCTCAATATAATAACATTTTCTATTACAATATTTAGTCTCTCTAGTTTCAGATCTTTCATACCAAGGAATAGAGAAGCACAGGTTTAGGAATATTTCATACTGAAGCAGAAATTAAGCTTCTACTATTTATCACTTCCCATCTCTCCCTTTTTCTAATATGCACTCTGGTAACTATTAACTCTTCTTTTAAACCTGGAAAAATATTTGTATATATCCATACAAGTAATATATAAAATATATAGTAATCTAAATAAAGAAATGTATACTAATTTACATTTGTTACAAGAAAATCACCTTACCTAAAAATCACCATTATTCTAGTAAGTATTTAACATTGGTGATTTTTGAAATTATTAATAGTAATCTAGTCTATTCCACTTACATTTTTAAAAGAGCTTTTACATATGTATAACAGAGCTTGATCCCTGAAGCTGAAATCATAGTAATTTTGACATATTCAGTCTGGACATAATCAAAATATATACCTGACAAACAATACCTATAATAATAATAAGATAAAACTATTAATTTCCTTAAATATTGTCTACCATTGTACTTTTTTACTGTTCCATAATTCTCATTACTGATAGTTGGAAGAATGTTACAAACTGAAGACTGAATTTATCTAATTCAATTTATTTATCTATCTTGTGCTGACTACAAGATTGTAATAAATGGGGGATTTGGTTGCCAAACACCATGTCCAATTGTAATATTTACATATGTAATGTTATCTCCCTTAATGGGACAGCACATCCATTTTTTTATGCTCAATCTATCTGCACTACAGAGGTTGGATCACATTTTGACATTTAAGTTACTGAAACTTGATAAAAGCAGGGTGAGTGAAATCACTGAAAAAATCACACAACATATAAAGAATGAGAAGTTTTGCTGTAGCCCCCTAAGTATTATTATCCTGAGCAACAGCAACATTCACTTTACCAGTATTGATCAAATTAGCTCAACTCTGAAGGATCCCTCAAGCTAAACAGAGGATTTCAGTATGTGGATTGAAGCAATAATAAAAACAAAATATACAGTAAAGCCAAACCCTCAATTGCAACATTTTATAGTTAATTGGAAAGAGGCCAGTAAGGATTCATGGTAAGAATTAGAGTCATCTTGATTTATTTGGCTTAGTTTCCTATAAGTGTCTCTAGACAGTAAACCTCAATTTTGAGAGTATAAGGCAGTTAAGAGTAACAGCTTGTAAATGTTAAAGATTTTGTACTGCTTTCTCTCTGCTAGGGAGAATGCTGAGCCTGGTTTCTATGCCAGCCTATGATTGAATTGCATATTGTACACCAGATGATTTATTAACAGATATTTTTCTTAGAGATGTGTCTCGTAAATTTGTGCCTCAATATATTTTAGGATAAGGATTTATCTAGTACATCTGCAACTTTAAATTTTAGAATTAAATTATAAATTTTCAATGATCTTGTATTTCAAAGGAGTTTAACCAAATACAAATTTGCATACATGGCAAATCTATGTAATTAATTTATATATTCATCTAACTTAAGAATGTAGTTGATACACACAACACTTCATGAAGCAGCTATCCCTAGAAGCCATTTCCAGGCATATGAACACAAGAAAATCATCAAACATAGTCAGCATGAATTCACTAAGGGGGAGTCATGCTTGACTGATTTGATAAAATTCTGTAAGGAAATGACTGCTTTGATAGATGACATGTCACAGAAACAGCACTAGATAACTTTCCAGACCTGAAAGTTTTCACATAATCATATAATCATATGATCATATAATTTTAGAATATGTTAGATTGAAGTGGTCATGTGGAGAACATCTGGTCCATCCACCTGTTCAGAAAGGGGCCAGCACAGATCAGGTTGCTTGCAGCTCTGACCAGATGAGTTATAAGCATCTTCAAGGATGGAGGTTCCACAATTTCTTCAGCAGCCTGTCATGATGTTAGACCACCTTAATGGAAAAAACATCTCCAGATCTAATTGAAATTTCCTATATGGCATCCATATGTGTCTCCATTGCCCCTTGCCTGATCACTGTACAACTTCAGGAGGACTCTGCACCTGCAAGTCTTTCCCCCTTATGCTTTACCACTGAGCAGCTGAAGCACGATTATATCTCCTCTTACTTTAGACCCAGTTCTCAGCTTCTCCTCACACATCACGTACTTCAGCTCCTGAGCATCCTGAGGATCCTTGGTTGGATTTGCTCCAGTACATAAATATTCTTCTTGTATTGAGGAGCCCAAAACTACTCTCCCAAGTGCTGAATGGAGGGGAGAAATCACCACCCTGAACCTGATGGCATTACTCCAACTGGTTCATCTTGTGATGGTGTGGCAGAGTTTCTCCTCCACAAAGCTACACCAGAGAGTCATATTTAACTTGTCCACTGGGATTCCAGGTCCTTTTCTGCAATGAACAAAACAGGTAATAAAGAATCATCTTGGCTTCATAGAACTAAATACAACTATTTGAGTTCTGCAATCTGTCCAATTTTTCAACTCACTAAATTTCTTTCAAAATATAGATTTTTATTTTAATTTTAGGGATAGTATGGGGTAAAATCTCATTATGATTTTGTGCCATTAGCAAAAATACTATAATTTCAGTAGGATGGTCTGTATTATTATATACTACTTATTATGAGCAACAAAGAGAAATTAGAAACTTCCAGTACCATTGGAGCTACCCAGAATTATGAAGATATTCACAAAGACGTCAGTAAGACTCAGAGGAAGTGGGCAATAATTGCATTCACATCTTGGTGATTGTCTACCATAGTGCCCTTCATAGCAATTTAAACGTCTGAATTATCTCAGGCTCATCTTTCTTCATCCAGAAGTGGCTGAGAATCATAACAACATAAGCACTTTTTCCAACAGTGAAGAGCTGAATTATGTATATTAAACTCATATACTTCATCTGTGCTAGGGCTACAGCAAGAAGTAAAAATATTCCCTATTGTCTTTACACATTTGCAAGGTCTGGATTACGCTGTCATCTGAATAACTTTGCCCAACTTGAGTAATAGAAACCATTGTACCAACCATTCGAAGAAGCCCTCAAGGACACCTTATCAAGATTTTTTTCTTTGGCTGGATCTTAATTGTCATTATTGCAGAGAAAGAGAAGGAAATGGATCCCCTGACACCTGAATAGTGTCAGATGGTAATACATAGAACACTAGTCTCAGCATACACTGTGGATAAACCCATTACTCAAGCTCAGGATTACAAAGTAGTTTTTTATGCCCATCCCTGTACTGAGTGCTCTTAAGTGATTGCAAAGGATGTAGAAATTTGCCATGTACAAAAGAATAAATGGGCCCTAAATACAGCCTTTACTCTCTTTGATGACTGTGTAGATCTCTTTGATGCTGATAACAATCACCTGCATACATGAAAACCATCTCCATAGCCAGGAAGATTTTAGCCAGGCTTTGTGAATAAGCATTATGGATGCAAAAGAGAACTAGAAAACTGAACCTAAGAGTACACTAGCATGGAATTGGCAACAGCTGTATTTGTAAAATGGACTTCTGATTCTACATTTCATTCCTCCTTTGCCTCTCCCTTCCCTTCCCTTCCCTTCCCTTCCCTTCCCTTCCCTTCCCTTCCCTTCCCTT